>CM012437.1:20543946-21067090 GCA_003999625.1 Oryzias javanicus | reverse complement strand
ATCATCTCGTAACCAGAATGAACATCTGCAGAGGCAAATGCCCTCACGTACGCATATCGTAGGGTATGCCTGCCGTCCCTCGAAAACAACCAGCAGCTGAAGAAGGGATTGCAGTAAAACACCATAAAGAGGATGTTGATAGCGGTACCAGGTATCGTGACATCGACATATATGACGTTAACGTCAACAAACTTCTCCGCCGGGGCAAATGTAAAGCCCTTGAAGAAAAACAGGCGGAAGAAGAATGGATTCAGTCGCAACTGCAGAAAAAGGAGCACTTGTTAAGGGGAAAAGCTAAACGTTTTGTCCCACATGGGAGTACATTGACGTATACGGTAATGCACTTCCCCGTCGTGGCAAATGTCAGCCAGCCCCTGAAGAACAAGATGCAGCTGAAGAAAGATTTCAGTTGGAAAAGCAGCGCGACAAAGGGGAAGTAGCTAATGACACTTCCTCAGATGCGGTGCGTCAGGACGTTGACGGACAGCTGGGCTGAAGAAAACTTTCAGTCGAAAAAGCAGAGCGTCAAAAGGGAAGTAGCTACAGACCGTCCAGCAGATGAGGACTATATGGACATTCATGGAAATATACTTCCTCATTTCGGCAGATGGCGAGCTTCTCCCAAAGAAAAACAGGCGGCTGAAGAAAACTTTCAGTCGAAAAAGCAGCGCGTCAAAAGGGAAGTAGCTAAAGGCCGTCCAGCAGATGAGGACTACATGGATGTTCACGGACATTTACTTCCTCGTCGTGCCAAATGTCAACCGTGTGTGGTAAAAACACAACAGGAGGCAGATCAACGCAGGTTCTCACGTCCTCAACCCCATCAGGTCAACAGGCACCTGACAGGTCAAACTATAAATGTAGACCTAGAACTGTTGGTTGTGCACGGGACAAGGATAGTTTTGTCTAGTTTACCTGCACGCATAAAAAAAAAATAGGTCAATAGGTCAACTAGATCCTAAGACAATAGTCTTAGGATCTAAAATTGTAGGAAATAGTTTACGAATAGTCTTAGGATTTAGTATATATAAAAAAAAAATTGTAGGAAATAGTTTATGAATAGTCTTAGGATTTAGTATAAAAAAAAAAAAAAGTAGGAAATAGTTTACGAATAGTCTTAGGATTTAGTATATATTAAAAAAAATGTAGGAATAGTTTATGAATAGTCTTAGGATTTAGTATAAAAAAAAAAAAGTAGGAAATAGTTTACAAATAGACTTAGGATTTAGAATACAAAAAAAAAAAAAGTAGGAAATAGTTTACAAATAGTCTTAGGATCTAGTTTACCAAAAGAAAAAAAAATAAATAAATATTGTAGGAAATAGTTTACAAGTAGTCTTAGGATTTAGTATACCAAAAAAAAAAAAAGTAGGAAACAGTTTACAAATAGTCTTGGGATTTAGTATACAAAAAAAAAAGTAGGAAATAGTTTACAAATAGACTTAGGATTTAGAATACCAAAAAAAAAAAAAAAAGTAGGAAATAGTTTACAAATAGTCTTAGGATCTAGTTTACCAAAAGAAAAAATAAATAAATATTGTAGGAAACAGTTTACAAATAGTCTTGGGATTTAGTATACAAAAAAAAAGTAGGAAATAGTTTACAATCTTCGAAGGATGTAGTGCACCACACAAAAGTTAGAATGTAGAAGGTAAAAAAAAGTGTGTTGGCAGCCCAACAAAATAATGGGAAGTGGCGTATCCCACCAAAAAAAAAAAAAAAAAAAAAACTTATTAAGATGTAGGCAACCCAGAATAAAAATAAAAACATAATGGTAAAAAGTTGCCAACCTCATTAAAATGTAGGAAACACAATGTGACAAAGTTTAACAACCTTAGAAGGATGTACGCTACCCAACATAAAGAAATAAAGAAAAAGAGATCTTACCCCACCCTCCCCCAACCCCACCCCATACCCACCCCTCCGTGAACTGCCACCTTAACGTGGTGGAGAGGTTTGAGTGCTCGAGTGATCTCAGGAGCTAAGCTGTCTGGGGCTTCTGCCCTTGTAGGGTCTCCCATGACAGACAGATCCTGGGTGATGAGCCAGACAAAGAGCGGTTCAGAACTCCTTTATGAGAAGTACAATCCAAGATTCCGTTACGTCACCCTGATTGGCATCTCTGGGGCCCCAACTGGTGCTCGGGGACTCCTCCCTAGAGCTCCAGTTGGGTAAAGCCTGAAGGAGCAAAATGTTACTTTCTAGCCAAGAGGCAGTTTTGAGTACCTGGTCTTCTTGATGTCCTTGGAGGGGTATTGCAAAGTGCTCTGTCCTCCTGAGTGACCTATGCACAACATGGAGCAATGAACAGTGTCACCTAGAGGGGCATAATTGGTAGGAATGACTTCCCTGACCTGAACTCGAGCTGCGAGTAGCAGAAAATGTTACTTTCTTAAAGAAAAACAACCTGGGCAGCACAATGCTGTGTCCTCCTACCACTGCTCCATTGAGAGACTGTCCCAGTTACTGTTAGGCAACCTTAGCACCGCTCCCCAGGGTCCGCCGGAGCTAGCTAAGTCCCTGCCGCAGCTTCCTGGGTAGCAGAACTTGCTCTACTGGCCTGCCAGCAGTTTGCTGCCCAGCAGACTAAGATTTGCCACTGGTGCTGTCCTAGCAGGCGCAATCGCTCTGGCTACATGGGCTTATAATGTTTTTCTTATTCATACCAAGACAATAATAAAAAGAGCATCTAGTTTCATTTTATTTTTACCCTGCACAAACTGGGCCACAGAGAGAGATGGAGCAACGTTTAAAATGGCCATAGCCCAGGCGCAATTCCCGCTGCAGAAGTGAAGTACACCTCACCGCGAGAGACTGAATGATCTTGTAAACTCAGAAACGGTGATATATTTGACAGTGCTTCTGTAGATCTCTCCAAAACATATTTCATGGTTTCAATGAACGAAAGTCCAGAAAAGCTTGTGGCAGCATATTTTCTTTATCACTAAAATGCTCTTTTTCCTTTTCATCTGCCCATGATTCAAAGCAATGTCCAACAAGAAATAGTGAGAAATACAATTCATGCTATTTATATAAAATATATATTGTTTAAAAATGCCACAAGAGAATGTTAAAAACTCAATTGTTATTGCAGTTGGTCTGCAATTGGTCTGCCGTTTGGATTCTGCTGCTGCTCTGTTTTCTGGTCACGACCACGCCTGATGTTCATTTTTGATCCCAACAGGTGCCTCTGTTTCATGGATCACTCAGTCTGTTCAGCAAAATCCATGTTTTATTCTTCTTTCTCCTAGATTCTCACAATCTTGTGTGATCTTAAATAGTCACATTGTTTCTGTTCTTTCTCCTTACAACATTTTTTACGGGTTGGGGGTTTCTGCTCTTGAGAACTACATTACAGAAAAGAAAGTGTCGAATATTCATTTAACAACGCAGCATTCAGTAAATTTAAGATGGCTGACTGAGCACGCATGAGAACAAAAAGGCCCCTCCCACCAGAACGTGGCGACGTCGATGACGTCATGACACTTCTTCAAGTGCTCCTAAAATTTTAGAGCGCTCCACACAAAAAAGGTTTAAAATATTGAGCCCTACTGAGTTAAATTTGAATTAATCCTAATAGAGCTTAATACTTTATAGTTGAATCAACTACAAAATGACATTTAAGTTGTGCGGCCTTAATAGTTGTGAGTCAGTACAACTGTTTGGGTTTACAGTGTATGCCAAAAAAGTGTTTTCAAAAGCTACTGGGATTGTGGGGGTACTTTAGGTCCAGAGCATAGGCATACCCAAAAAGTAGGCGAGTCAGCAAGATTTGTGGGACAACTGACGAGTGTTCATTCTCCACGATGATAAAGATGCTCTCAGGGCAGAAGACGGCAGCATCAGGAGTATCACCCAAGACGGCTGATAGGAGAGCCACAACAGTGTCTGAGAGGTCTGGACCATCTGGAAACTACAAATCAAAAAAACACACATAAGCTCAGATCTTCAATAATATGCATCACTAATCTCTAAAAGGGACATTCATCCCACCTGTCAGTTTCCACTTAGATTGGAACAAAAGCCTCGTTTCCACCGAGCAGTACGGTCCAGACCAGTTCATTCTGGGGAGCGTCTCCACTCAGATACCTCTTTAAACACACGAGGCCATACCGGTTAAACAAAATCTTTAACGTATTGTAACTTAGCAACCGTAATACAATCAGCGCAATTCCAGTAGATTCTGAAGGAGAAAGGCATCATGAGCTGCTTTATAGTCCAGAAATTATGGTAACGTCGAAATAGGGGTGGGCAATATGACGATATAAAACTGAGCTGACGATCTGTCATTTTTGAGAGATCGTTTAATCACGATCTTCTACATAAAGCTGCAAGAGCGAGGAGGCAAAAGCTTGCTGACTGCCGGAGACTTTAGATCCGAGCTGCTCCTTCTCCTCCCCCTCTCTGGTGTTTTTTCTTGTAAGTTCAGTGACACGGCGTGACGATGACAGACTATGCATCAAGTCTTCTCGAGTAAATGAATGGCGGAGGTCCGAAAAATTACGAAGACGGACAAAAGCAGACGCAGTGTTCTGCAATCGACTTCAAAAACCTTGACAACAAAATAATCAGATGGAGAGGAATCATCACATGACAGGATTTTTGTAGTTGAACTCTGCCTGTCCTCCATTGAAGCAGCTGCGTTCTACTGGCGTGACTCAATGCATAACGATGGCGCCTGCACGCCAACGTCGCTGTCTATATTAGCAAATAGGCATGGGCCAATCCAGAAATATATATCAATGCTTGTAATACATTTGAATAAAAATTTCAAAAAATATGACTATTTATTCAAATGTGTTTACTTCTTTCAACTAAAATCAATATAATTCATTTTTGTCAATTTGAATTTATTTTTAAAAAAAAATTGAAACTGTGAAATAAAATTGAAAATTTTTTTGAATTTCATTCACAATTGGCAACCATAAACCGCAGAAACGACGGTTTTATTTAATGATATATATTACTAGATTGGAAAATCATGTCAGACATGCGGGATCTCTATGTATTGAATCTTCTCGAGTAAATAATGGCGGAGGTCCGAAAAAGTACCAAAAGAAGCACAAAAGGAGATGCAGTGTTCTGCAGTCGACTTCAAAAACCTTGACAACAAAATAATCTGATAAGCCAGTGGAAGCAAAGACAGGGCTGACAAGGAGAGCCAAGTGTCACTGTGTTGTAGTGTGCATGTAAAGGAATTGTTCAAAGGTGGTCAGAGTGCAAAATATTATCAAAAGAAAATGTGTAGCTCTGGAAAGTTATGGAGCTAAATCGGGGCCAATATTATTTGAAACCGAAATAAAAATTTTGATAAAAATATTAATGTTTGGCCGAAAAAAATTGGTTTCAGACCTCAAAATTTCAATTTCAAAACTAATTTTTCAGTTTCAAACCTTTTTTTTCGTTTACAAACCTCAAGTTTCAGTTTCAAAACCTTTGGCCCAGTTGTGGCGCATTGGGGCGGGGCTAACACGAGCACCAATCAAAATCGATGAGGGTGGCATCCTCAGTTCCGATGCCTTCACTGGCTCTGAGAACTGTAATAATTACAATCAGAAAATGGCTGTTCAGTCTGTACTCTCATAGTCAGAAGTTGTCTCAAGACGGGTGTAAAAAGCAGAGTTTTATCTCGTATAAACAGCATGACCAAAACACCGTTCTAGCCCGTTCAAAGCGCCATTTTATTGAGTTAAATACAGGTGAAGGAAACGTCCTTTTGCTGGAATATGATGAGGGTGGACAGGATTTCCTGTCAGCTACAGACACCAGTGGAAATCAAAAATCATGAGAAATAAAATTCTGTATTGTTACTGAGGTCAGATGACCTATTCCCAATGTTAAAAAACCTATGACAGCACAAGGGTTAAAAGAAGAATTTAAGCAATTTTAAGTTTCATTTAAAAAAAAAAAAGTTCTCTAATATAAGATAAATGCCACAAGAGATGGTAAAACTCAATTTTTAATCAGAGTGGATCTTTAAAGAGCTCAAAATAAGTACAGACTTTAAAAAAATAAAAAAATACAAAAATGTAATTAAAAGTTGGTAACTTAATCAAAAGCCAAAAAAAATCTTACTTGTATTATTCGCTCTTTCAACTTTGTTCTTTTCATTTTCCTCAACATCTATGAGCTGGAGCATTTTTCTGAAGTCTGCAGGCATAAAAAAAAATGTTTGCTCAACATTCTTGTGGCTTGAACCCTTTGGGCACCATCTCTTTTTCTCTGACAGTTCTGCCAGACTACACAGAGTAGAGAATGTGTGCAGAATAAAAAGCAAAATGTTTAGTTATGAAGGCTGTTTGAGGAGCACAGTTTGCAGGGTGATTCTTTAAAGAGGGGTAAACAAAGGTAAACAAAAAGACGCACAATTTTTCCAGCATGCTGCCACGTTGCTTTTGTAGTATAGGTGACCTTTTGTTGAGTAGGTTATTTAGTGAACAGAACCACAAACAGTGGTGGGTATAGCAACAAGTCAAAAATGTCAACCCTCTATGTGCTGTAAATATCTAACAACGTTCTAGCTGAGTTAAGCAAACTTTAAAGTGAATCTTGAGAGTTCTGATACAGACTTTTGAAAATGTAACTTTCATTGATTTTGACATCACCTGCACGTTTATTATGTGACAGTTTTAGCAGTAAGTGCTGCTTTTGGCATCACACTTTAGTGGCTGTTTCTGTTTGATGCCACATAATCTTCCTGATAAATCCATATTTAAATACTTTGATGAAGCCTCAACAATAGTATGTAACTGCATGTCCTTATGTGGGTAAGTCACAGAGTTGCTCTGCGTTTGCACAATGAAGCTCTTGTTTCCATACAGTTCCTTCGATGCGTATCATTATGCTCTGTTTACTTCATGTGATGAAGTCTAATGGAACCTTTTTTTTTTTACTTGGTCTGTCTGGACTGTGTTACTGTGAATTTAGTACTCTCAGGAACCCAGTCTGTGTTTTTCCTGGCACAGAGACACGATCATCATCAGCTCTTAAGGATAGACTGTGATTCCCTTGGAATACTGAAACATTCCCATCCATCTTTCCTTAGCTGTTAGTGTCTTAGTTGCTTTGGCACCTGTGTTTAGGAACTCTGCAAGATGAAACTGGGATAAGCATTTGCTCTCTAACTTACTGAAACTTTTTTTTTTTTTTTTTGACAGAAGTCCCTCGGTTTAGTGTGAATTACTGTAAAACCGTCATACGTGCAGTCGAAACTTTGCGATTTTTTATGTCAAATAATAATTAATTGCAGAAATAAAAAAGAATCTTTGTGAAGGACAGGATGTAGAGTTATTGTGGATTTAACTTGCTGCATTTGAAATACTAGACTGCACCCTCACACGTTTCTGAAACGAATGCATTTGTGTGCGGGAACATATCCGGAATTCATTTTCACTCTGCCAGAACAAAAAGAAATGGCATTCGAGCCAGCAGGTTACTGCTGCAGGCTCTTCCACGCTTCAGGCTCAACAACTGGAGAGCTTTATGACGGGCTGTTTAATACAGATATTTAGTGCTCTATCTTTCTATCCATAAAAATAATGGTTTGTTAGGACTCTAACAAATGTGCCAGCTGTACAATATACAGTAGAACTTTTTTTTTTTTTTTTTAAAAAGGCTTTAAAAAAATCTATGAGAGCCTCTAGCAGTTCTGCTTGTAATTCCTTTGCACACCAGCATGTCCAGAATGATAGCTGTGATATCCTGCACATCCCCCCATGTGTCACAACTGTGCCTCTACATTTGAATTCTCCTGATAGACCTGGTTGATAAGGATACGGACAGATCTGCTGAATCCACGGATGAAAGAAGACATGGTGGCTCACTGCCAGCTCTAACACTAGCGCTAAAAGAGGGCACGCAGGCTAATGGACCTTCAGTCTCCCCCAATGACACAATCACTGCAAAGGGTTGCTGTTCACTTTAGTTCTTGGTGAGAAAAAACCCTGAGTCATCCGTATCAAAAAGCTGTCTTCTCAGTCTTAAACATTTATTTTAAATCAAGAAGTTGTAATCATAATGGTGGTATGAAGTTTGACAAAGTTGTAGGGCTGGGTTGATAAAATCCATTAATCAGTCTGAAAGCTTAATAGATCAATAGTCATCCATAAAAGTAGAGAACAATCAAACCCTTAATGCTAGAGTATGCTAGCTTGGTGCTCATGTGTAATGGGATTTCACGTAGGACGGCTAATGCTAACAGTCTGTTGATGTGTTCTTGTCACATTTTTCTGATTATAGAAGATGTATATAAAGAAAATTGTGCTTCAAATTTCATTTCTGAGTATTTCTTTATTCAAAGAATTGTAAATTAGGAGCAGACAAAAAATGTTTGTTACAACAAAACTGTACGGCTGGATAGCTCCAATATTGCTCACCATATTTGTATGTTAGGTTGGACGTGTGAGGGGTTGTAAGCTAGCGGGAAAGCTCTCTGTGAAGGGTGAATTTCAGAGGTGAATTTCTAATCAACTCCTGCTGCTCTGCAGAAACAATGTCCAAGAAAACAACTCAGATTTGTTTGGGATTATGTCTAAAATTTGTAAAATAGTAAATGGCGTACACTTGAATAGCGCCTTCTACCTTCCTACGAAGGCCCGAAGTGATTCATAGTCATAGACCCATTCACCCACTGGTGGTGGCTCCGCTGCCGAACACTGGCGCCAACCTCCCACCAGAGGCAATTTAGGGTTCAGTGTCTTGCCCAAGGACACTTTGACACATGGGCAGGCAAGGAATCGAACCCACTATCTTCTGATTGTAAGACGACTGCCCTACCACTGCACCACGGCCACCCATAAAAATCATAATTAAAAAACACTGGAAACACTTTTGAAATGAGAGATGGTGGGAGTGGGACTCTGAAGTCTTTCATTCTGGGCAATATGGGAAAGTACAGGAACAGCAAAACTCAAGGTTTGAAAAGTAGTGAATGCTTCACTATTGTACTTTAGCTTATAGCTACGAGTTGTGAAATCAATGCTTCAAAAAAATAAAGCTAAAAGCTACTTATTATCAAAAGAAAATACTTTTTTGTTAATTTACCCATGGTGGTGCATAAAATTTCAATACTGATAACAATTTTGATCAAACAAAAAAACAACTCTCTTTGCTTACGTTGCACACGCGGCAGAAGGTCATTATACCAACCGCCAAGGTGTGAGAATAAGCCCAAGGGTTATAAAATGCAAGAATACTATTACGGTCTTGTTATAGTACGTTGACTCTTTCTTTAATCAGATTATTTTGGCTGTACTATATCAAGTTCTAAATTTATTCACTACATCTTTATCAAATTTATATAAAATGTTATGTTAATTAGGTTTCTGACATACATTTGGCACTTTAAGGTCGTTGTTATTTATTGATTTTCATTTTTAATCTAATATTTAAACATTTCTTATGATGTCTTTGTAAAATGTAACATCTTATTATAACTGTATTTGCAATCCCCCTGGTATGTTGTGTTTATTTTTGTTCCATGCCTTAAGTCACCAGCCCCCCTTTAACTTCCACTCCCCCCCTCTCCTTTACATCGGACCAGGTGAGGAGGGAACTGGAGCGACTGAAGACCAGGAAAGCTGCAGGACCAGACGGCATCAGCCCCAGACTGCTCAGGAGCTGTGCGGGTCAGCTCTGTGATGTACTCCGGTACATTTTCAACCTGAGCTTGAGCCTGTAGAAGGTCCCTCTCCTGTGGAAGACCTCCTGTGTGGTTCCGAAGACATCGCACCCGAAGGAGCCGAACCACTACAGGCCGGTCGCCCTCACCTCCCACCTCATGAAAACCATGGAGAGAGTCGTCCTCAAGCATTTCTGCTCTGTGGTGAGCACCACAATCGACCCGCTGCAGTTCGCCTATAGGCCAAGAATTGGGGTGGAAGACACCATCATCTACCTGCAGCACCGGGCCTTGACTCACCTGGAGACTGCTGGGAGCGCAGTGAGAATGATGTTTTTTTACTTCTCCAGCACCTTCAACACCATCCAGCCTGGACTGCTACGAGGGAAGTTGGAGCAAGCAGGAGTGGATGAGCGACTGGTGGGATGGTCCATGGACTACCTGACCAACCGACCACAGTACGTGCGTCTGCACAACTGTGTCTCTGAGGTGGTAGTCTGCAGTACTGGAGCTCCTCAGGGAACAGTACTGTCACCATTTTTCTTCACACTCTACACCTCAGACTTCACCTACAACACTGACAGCTGTCATCTGCAGAAATACTCTGATGATTCCAACCTGTATTTCTGTTGCGCTGCCCGGTATTGTTTGCATAGATGATAGTCTGAATTTTGAGGAGCGTGCGCGGCAGTCCGGAGAGTCCTGTGTCCATCACCGCGAGTCCCAGGGTTAACAGAGTTCACTAAATCTCCAGTTAAGCGTTGAGTGATCAGGCAAAGCATCAGGGGCTCAAGGTCCGACCAATCTGTGCGTCCTTGCAAATCACATGCTCTTTCAAGTGGAGAGCACAGGGTAACCGTGTGCTTCAGCTCTGGACGTCATGGTTTCAGGTGCCCACTGAATGGGACCGGAACCTGAGGCGTTCCTTCTTCTGAGTGCATGTGGCAGCACCACACGCAACTTGTGTCTTATTAGCTGCATGCATGTTGGCAATCACCACCTGTGTTACAAGTGCACCCATTTCATCCTGCTACACTTGCATAGATACAAATACATACATTTCAAAAGTTCACACCAGTTAAGTGTTGTATTAGAAACAACACTAAATTTCTAAAGCAGTTCACATAGGTAAACTTTAGTGTGAACTTTAAAAACACTTAACTTTTAAAATGTACCGTTGTGAACTTTAGAAAAGTAATGTTTTTTTTTTCCTATGCTAGTTTGTGACTTGTAAGTAAAAAAAAAAAAACACTTCATTTGTGGTGTGAACTTTAGTTACCTGTGTGAACTTCAGAAATGTATTGTTGTTTTCTGTGCGAGCCACAGGCTAAAAAAACATTTCACCAGTGTGGACTTAAGACATTTTTCAAATATATTGTTAATTATTCTCATTGCAAAAAACAAAACAAAACAAAAGATAGGCATACAATGATTTATCCATAATTGTGCAAGGAAGAAGAATAAAGAGAATACTAAATACTAAAGAGAATACTAAAAAGTCTCAAACAACCAACAGGGACAGTCTGTTGAGAGTTGAGCTGGATAATGAGACCGGTTGGTGCAATTGGTAAATAAAGATTTTTTTTCTTTTTTTTTTTTTTTTTTTTTTTACTTTTCAAGTGGAGCGGCATCACGGCTGATCACGGGACGCGGCAGTGAAATCACATGACACGTCGATTCAGTGATTCAATTCAACCACACGATGGCACTGTTTCACCTTTTTTTGGAGCAGTGTGGGTATAAAAGAAAAGCTAATAAAATGTCATCATGTTTATTTCAGAAACAAGTTAATCAAACTTGGATGAAGAGAAAGAAGCTTACTAGTTTATTTAGCTAAACTTTTTCCCGTGTGTATGTGTTTTTATGTTAAAAATTGTTTTATCCTGTTTTCAAATGTTAAATAAAGTTTGAAGGTTAAAAAAAAAATCTTAAAAGGAAGTGACGCAATATGTGTAAACGCCTGATTGGGAGATGGGGATAGGGTAGCAACCAATGAGGTTTCCGACAGCGATAAAGGCGTATCTATGGTATTTCCGGTACGTATCTGGTGACAACAAGGCGTCTAAAAATGGTTATAAACGCTATTATGTAAACTATTTCTTAATGCCAAACTTACTCTAGATACGTAAAGAACTTTAAAATAGAACCATGGTGGATAACAGGTATGCGACGGCTCTAGTCATTGGTTCGGTTCTGAGCCTGCTGGCCGCGGTCTACCTCTCCGCGGCTGTGGGGACCCAGCACTGGTTCCAGTACAGTAGCCCCCCTGCCAATCGGACCATGAATGTCTCCCGTCTCCGAGAGGACTTTCTGAGGGGTGACTCCAATGAGAAGAACCACACGGACGTCATGGTCCGCCTGAACGGCACTCTAGGGTTGTGGTGGAGGTGCATTCAGGTGCTTCGAGAGTCAGGTGAGGCACCATGAGGCACACGTTTCTGCGATCTGCATTTTTGTTCTTATTTTACTAACCACAATCATGTCTCATTGTCTCATTAAAATGTGTTGTAAAAATAATATTTTATGAAATCTAAATGTGAGAATTTTCATGTTTTTTATATGGGCAAACTGGGGAGAAAATATGTGAGATAATAAAAAGAATAATAACAATAATTGTTTATACTAAATCACCCCACTTGTAATTTGTAATTGGTGATTTGATTTATTTGTGTAAAGTGATTAAATGGGTTTTTGTAGTAATTTTTCTTAGATTTGTGTGCATTTAATAATACATCTTTTGTTTTTGAAATAATTTTTAATTTTACTGAGCACTTGGTGTTACTTTTGTATGCAACATGCTTCATAAATGAAGTTTGATTAGTCTTCACTTAAAAAAAAAAAATATATATATATATATATATATGTTATATGTATTTATAACCACTATTTCAATCACTTAGTTGGCTCACAAAAATAGATTTGAAATATTTTACAATGTTTCAACCTAAGTTCTTTAGTTGTTAAACTGCTGTTGTATGAATTGGATTTGCCTTTTCATAAGTTCTCTTTTTGACCTTAGATCACACCTTTGAAACAGAGTGTGAGTCCTTCAGCTTAAACCAGCAGTTCATGCCAAAGTACAAAAAACAGGACTTCAATGCTGAAAAGGACCTGTTGAGAACATGTAAGTCTTCTCTTTTACCTCTTTTCTGCAGATGACTACAAAAGATTTGTTCCTTGTGTTTTTAGAATTATTTAAAGGGACCATATCATGGCTTTCAGTCTTTCAGAGTAAACTATATCCATGTATATGACCATATGGTACCTTTGGCACACCAAAAACTTTTTTTTTTTTTTTTAAATGACTCGTCCTATGAGGCACCGCCTTTTGCTCCCTTAGGATTCCACCCACTTCATGACGTCCTCCCAAAGCCAAAAACCACCTAAAACAAGAGAGGAAATTATTATTATTATTATTATTATTATTATTATTTATTATTATTATTATATTGATGCAGGTCCACATACAGTGCTGTTTGGGCATTTATTTTCTCAGAATTTCTTTCCCACGGACAGATTTGTGAAGGCTAATTGATTCATTTTGTGCTGAAATTTGGTTAAAAAAAATACAGACAACACCAGATGAACATTAAAATGATAATAATCTCCACACCAAAAATCCTCTATGCTTTCCTACAAAATCCATTTACCTTTCTGCCGTTGGTCAATAATCCACGTGAATTTTTTTTATGTTACACTTCAAAGAAGAAAATACTTTTTAGCTCGTTCTCAACAGTTTTTTGTGATAATTGCCATGTTCTACTGATTGCAAACCACAGAATTTTGAACTGGATCTGAATGTGGATGTTTTTTGAATTGTGTGAGCAGACCTGTGGAGGTGTCAGTTTCTCCTTCCCTTGGTCTCACTGGCTCTGGTCCTCCTTGGTGGTCTTGTAGGGCTTTGTGCCTGCCTCTGCCGTAGCTTCACTCCAACCTTGGTTGTGGGTGTGCTACATTTTCTAGCAGGTGAGTAAATGCATCCTTCCTTAGCAAATTTATTTTACAGGCCAGATAAAAGTTTGAAAATCTGTCTGGGGTCATTAAGAAAAGATATACTACATAGGTTTTAAATCAGGTTTTAATCCTTACTTAGGTGCTGATTCAATTCATGAGTCAACAACTCACAGATCAAATCATGATTCTTACTACAATTGTTTGAATGGTTGCCATTTAGTACGTCTTCTAACTGGCTGTATGAAAATTAAACTAATGTATAGTTTTAAGCACATCACAAATATTTAGAAAGAAAGAAAATGTATTATCACTTTAAACAATGTTAAACTAAACAGTTTTTCTGCCAACTTCTTGTGTAAATTCAGCAGTAATTAAACAAAATCACTACACTCGCTTTGTATCATTTCACAAAAAATCAAAAAAATGTTTTCTATGATTTTTCCATCCGCATGGTTTTCTGACTACAGTTTCAGAACATTTAGATAAGAAGACAGTAAATGAAGACAGCATCGTCTAAATAAAAATAACTATAAAACACTCAAATCTTTCATTTAAACTGACAACAGTTTTCCAACAGAGATATTAGAAATGTTTTCATCTTTAATGGAAATACTAGAAAACACCCATTCTTTATGAACATTTAGCACACACGTTTGGCTCTGCTATGCTTGCAAAAGATGGTCATAATTGCTACTTCTTTGAGATTTTGGTAATTTTTTTAAATTAGGTATTCCATCAATCCATTTTTTTTAACCAGTTCTATCCCTTTGGCATCACAGGGTTGCCACAGCCTGTCCCACCTACTGCTGGGCGATTGACCAGTCTGTTGTGGGCCTTGCAAGCACTCCCACATACACATCTCAGTACACCTTAAGAGTCACCATTTAACCTATGAAGCAGGTTTTTGGACTGTAGGACGAAGTTTGGGTGCCCTAGAAAACCCACACATGCTAATTCTGCGTTAACACCGAACGCAATTCGTGTGGCAGAGGCTGCCAGTTTTAACGTTAAGTCAATGGCACAGATGTGAATTGAGGCAAACTAAATACATTTTTTTTGTATACTCTACTATATTTATGAAAATTGCAAACAAGTGATATAGATGTCACAAATACTCATGCTTTCTGGTATATCTGAATATTTGAGTCCCTTTTACAGTCCTAATTTTTTATTGTTTCAAGACAGTTTGAAATCTGACTTTCAGAGATATTTTCTGGTAAATGTCAAATGTAACCACAACACAAACAAATTAATAGATCTTCTACTCTGTTTTTTCTGCCATTTCTGGGTTATTATATTGGTCTTCAAATGTAAAATCCTACCCCTTGCATATGGAGAAACGGTTAGCTTTGTAACTATTAAAGGCAGCTAATAAACAGTGGATTACAGGGCTGTTTAAAAAAATTTAGAAACTATGTACTTACATCTTACTCTGTTCTTCTTCTGTTCTTCTGCCCCTCAGGTCTTTGCACTCTGGGCAGCGTCTGCTGTTTCCGGGCAGGGGTTGATTTACTCAACTATTATCACCCGCCTCCCAAAGGAGTCAAGGGCTCCATGGGTTGGTCTCTCTACCTCGCCCTCATCTCCTTCCCTCTGCAGATGATGGCAGCCGCCCTGTTCCTGTGGGCCGCCAAGAGCCACCGCAAGAACTACACCCGCATGATGGCGTACAGAGTCGCATAAATGCGTCAGAAAGTTAAAGCAAGCGTCATTGAAATGATTTGAAATGAGATTATGGGGTGTAGCTTTCAGTCTTCTAACAGATGAAAGTAGTTAGTGACTACTATTATCTAAAGGGATGAAATACTTGCAGCTAAATCATCAAAGGTGCTCACACTTAAGTTCTTTTCTTGCATTTCCATTTTCTGACCGACACCTTGTTTATTTCTGGTTGTCATTTTTTAATCATTAATCATACTTCATTTTAAATGTGTTGCTTTGCCTTTCTTTACATTGCCAATGCTTCCCAAGCTGCTCACCATACAGTCCTTAAGTCCTTTCACTTGTTCAAAAAAATAATGGAGGGAAAAAAAAAAATTGTGTCAAAAAAAAAATCCACCTCTTGTAGCTATCAGAAACCTGTCTTTGAAACTTTGAGTGTTATTCTATTTTTGCATATTTAAATGAAAGGCCTTTGCTCTGCATGCCTTTGTAGCTGACCTTTCCATCAGCTGTGGTAGTTGTTGATTTCAGTCTGTGGTTTATACTGACTAAATGTCATGAAATGTCACTCACTAAAAATGGAACCACTTGCCTTTTTTTTTTTAATTGTCACTGTAATGACGGATTTATTGTGATCAACAATTTATTTGCTACCATTCGAGGAAACCTGTGACTTTCAGCCCAAAATGGCACTGCAGGTATTTTACATGACAAACACCTGAATGTCTTTGTGAAGTCTTGTCATTTTATGAGATGATCAACCGTTTGATAAAGTGTGCGTCGTTAAAAAAAAAAAAAAAAAAAAGTTAATCTAAAAGTAACAGGGTTGGCATTCTTAGTGAAAGTTTGTTTTTAATAAAGTTGGTTTATTCAAACATTATCGAAGAAAACATTTGAATGAGCAAAAAGGTCAACTTTTTGTTGTGTATGGTTTTGTACATGGTGTGTAGTATTTCAAAAAATGTAAAGTTCCTGTGTTGTTTTATTCTGCTCAAAATAACAGATAGAGCCTTAAACTGTGAGACAGAAGCAGCAATAGACAGAATAAAAACATGAACGCAGTAGATCTCATTCTGTGATTGTCTTCTACAAAATTTGACATTTATTTTTTTAATCAAAGACATCCTTCTTTTATTCAGTTTTAGTTTTTTTTAGTTCTGAATAAATTGTTTTCAATCATACAAACACGACCACCCAACCATGTCGGACAAATACAAATTTTTGTACATAACAGCAGGTATTTGGTTAAATATACATCTAACTAGACAAGTCTCAATGTAATCATTGATTCATTGCAAAGAACTGTGTCAAAGGGATTACATTTAATCCCCAGCTGTGACGTGCACGTATATTTTGTTACTTAAAATGTTTAGTATTTTTTATAATCACCTTTGGTCCTCTCTGTTCCTAGTCTTTCTCCACGCTCACAGATGGGAAGGAGTAAGTGGTCTTCCGAGCTAACTGGAAGGCGACCTTCTTCTCGTAGTAGGCGCATTCATTGATGAAGAAAGGGTAGAGGTCTTCTCCTTCGTGTATCACCGTTTCGCCAGAAAATGACAGGAATAAAGGATCCCCTGAGCGTAGAAGCTGAAAATCATTGTCCTGGACAAAGAAGGGGTAAAAAAAAATTACAACATGGGAAAACACACTTTCAGAAAGATAATATTTAACATAAAATATTGCAACTGACTGATTAAAACTGCATAAACTAAAACAATAGGTATAAAAAATTATTTGGGTTAACCAAGCCTTAAAATTATGACTTAAAATAACTAGATCGCTTACATGAAGTAGAACATCAATTTTTTTTTCCAAAACTGCCAAAAATACAAGGAATGTTTTCTAAAAGTAAAAAAAATAATTTAATAGATCGTTAAAATCAAAAGGCTTACAGGTTTGAATCGTGATCATAACTATTTTTTTAAGTAACTTTAGCTGTACTGATACAGTACATTCCACCTTCATGTGTTGTTTTCCTAACACCCTGTGAGGAGTTGATTCTGACTATCTGAAGATTTTAATGTACCTGCAGCTCTGGATGGATGGCGGCAGTAATTTCACCAGAAGAGTCTCTTGGATAATCAATGCTTTTTACTAATGTGAATGCTTCCACCTCGCCTCCCTCAAACGTACGCCCTGTGGGTGGAAAAGAAAAGAACTTTTTTTCTAGTTGCATCTCTGAGCAAAGTTTACACAAGGAAACCCACTGTTACATTAAATTGAAATAGGGGGAAAAAACAACTCAAATGTAAAAAGTATGGAGCACTACATGTCATAAAATACAATATTAGTAAATTGTTCCCTTAAATTAATAATTCACGGCAAATAGGATTTTTTTTCCGCACTCAAATGAGCAATTTGTGGCCACAGAAATTGGTATTGCGCACACAAATTAGTCATTTTTGTGCACACTAATTATTATTTTGTTGGAACAAATTAGTATTTTGCGTGCATGAATTAGCATTCCGTGCATACAAACCTGTATTTTTTGGGAACTTACGATTTTTAAAGATGTAGTGGGCATAAATTTGTATTTGTGGGCACAAATTGACATTTATTGACAAAGGCTACAGATTTTCATTTTTTTCTAAACATTTTTATTTAGTGGGCACAAAAAAGTAGTAGGACTTGAAGATACTAAAAGTACTAATTTGTGCCAAAAAACCACCATTTTGCTGCAAAAAAAGAATAATTAATGCACCTATAGTGCCTATTCATGGATAAAAAATGCTAATTTGTGTGCGCACAACACCAATTTCTGTTCACGAAATTCAAATTTGTACCAACAAAATGTTAATTTGTGCTCACAAATTATATATTTTTACATACAAAATGCTAAGTAAAAATGCTGATTTGTGACCCTAAAACCGTGACCCACAAATTACTGCTTTTTACAAAAATATGCAATGCTAATCTGTCCCCAAAAATGCTAATTTGTGTGTACACAATACCAGTTTTTGTTCACAAAATTCTAATTTGTTCCCTCAAAATTTTAATTTGTGCCCACAAATTATTTATTTTTACATACAAAATGCTAAGTAAAAATGCTAATTTGTGTGCGCACAATAAAAATTTTTTACTCAAAATCCAATTTTTACCTACAAAACGATTATTTCTGCCCTAACATTACTGATTTTTACAGACAAAATTCAATTTTGACCTCAAAAATTCAATTCGTGTGCATATAAAATCAATTTTTGCACACAAAATAATTATTTAATGAAACAAGTTAATATTTTTTTAATGTCATGTCCAGGGCTCCTTGGATAGAAACAAAAATTTGAGAGAAAAAAAAAGGGGAAGTACTGATCGCCTTACCAGCATTGAACTCCTGTATGAACTCCAGAGTGAGATCCACTGCCTTTTTTGCCACGTTAAAGATGTCCGCTCTCAGAACCCCATGGGGTTGAGGGCCAACTTCTATAGCTGCAAACAAAAAGAAAAACTGCTATCAGATCTGCTGTACAATTAAAAACAAACAAATCAATATAAATTTCTTTCATAGTTACCGAAGCCATGTTTGCCCACTACCTCCAGAGAATAAGCATCAGAGAGGGGTATATCCAGCTGAATTGCTCTCACGGGCACAGAGGAAATCTTATTCTAATGCAAGGAAATTTTAGAAAGTTGTTCAATATTTTGTTTTTACACATCTGCTCATGTATTACATCCATGACTTAAATGATTTTTTTTTCCTCATGTTTTTTTTTTTTTTTTTAATGAATCTTGGATAACATATTGACACAGCTGGGACCACTAAGTCCTTAGTAGGTCAGGATGAGCTCAGCATCGTTCCTGCACTTAACTCTTACCGAACAGAAAACAAGCCCTTAAAAACACACCATCAAAGAGATTGTAATGAGCGAGACTTGACAAGTAGGTTGTAAAATGTGTTGCACACTTTTATGAGCCTTTATAAACTGTCAAATCCTAGTATGGACCTCTCCAAGAAAAAAAAAAAATCTGTTATTTGGGATTTATTTCTGTGGTTTGGCAAGCCCAGTACGACGGGACACTGTTATTATTATTTATATATTTATTAATTTTTACCAAAGTTGTGCATTTGTGTGTTGTGGCTTTTTGTCATTCAGTCATTTGAAACTACTTTGTGCTTATGGTTCCTCAGAAACACATGGCTGGTTGACAGGGGTGGAGCTAGAACTTTTTTTTTAGGGGGATAAAACATTTTGGAAGGGCAGCAGAATGCAAATGAAATTAAAAGATCAAAAATGTGTATTTCCGTTTTATTATTGTTACTAATATAAAATATTACTAAAAGTATTGCTTTTGTTATGTATGCAATGTTTAAAGATTGGTAGTTTCTTATTTTTTGTCCAGAACGATAGTATTATTTATAATGTTATGCTGTCCTCCGACCATTAGAGGCGAGTCAGTTAGTTTTGTTGTTTTTTTGTTTGCCTGTATGCACAATGTCAGAGATTAACATGGTGGAATAATAAAGACACAGTTCAAGACAGTCTGGTCTCCAATCAGCTCGAGCCTCCGTACATGGCAATAAGAAGTGGAATGGAGCAGTTATAGACACCAAACAGTGTGAGTTTTGAAAAAAAATCTGGCTATTAACTTCAAAATGGAGGGTGAAGTTGGAGTGATGCTTTATTTCTTGGGTGATGTAGAAGCTAATCTTTGGTTCTGTTCCTTCCATTGTTCTTCTTCCTCTTGATTTTAACCTCTTCTTAAAGAATGACTAACACAAATTTTGACGAAACAAGCAAAGAAATGTGTTGAAATTTGTGTTGTTCATTTTTTAAGAAGAGGTACTACGTCCATCTTTATCGACAAAGTCAAAGAACAACAAAACTTCTTAAATTACACCAATAGGCGCCTTCTAGTGTTCATACAATGCACAGGTTTTTGATCCAAACTACACCTGTTCTAACATTGAATGTCTTTCCAAAACAAATTCTCAAATCTGATAATTTAGATGAATAGAATTAACAAAATAAAAAAGACAGTTCTTATAATTTCAAACTCATAAAATGTAGCTCTGCCCCTGCCAATTGATGTTTTTATGGTGAGATTGATTTTTACTATTGATATTTATCACGTTCCATGTAAAAAACTGAAAATATCAGTTAATTTGTTGCAGCTTCAGTTGGATTATTAAACATTGGAGTCACAATCATTATTGTAGAAGTTGACACATTTAAAGAGGATTTCCATTACTGATGAAAGTTTGTACCTGCATGTATTTCAGCAAGTGCAGGGTTAGCCAGTCTAGAGAGTAGAAGATGAGGCATAGCCCCATGTTGGCTGTTGTGTTGTGGAGATCTACCAGCAGATCCACGGCCTCTTTGCCTCCTTTGGGTCCCAGCTGAGCGTTCAGCTCCTGTGCTCGCCTCAGCTCGTAGGGTGCTGAGTCTGTCACAGGAGAACTGAAAACCAGACAAAAATCTACTTTACTGCTTTTAGCTTGTGTGATCTGTAGTTAAAAAAAAACAGTTTTTACCTCAGTAAGGCGTCGGTGAAGCAGCGGTTGAGATCCTTGTCTGTGTATCTTCTGCAAACCTCCACAGCTCGGGGATTAGTGAGAACAGGGGTCACGTAAAGAGAGCCAGCAGCTTTCACTTTTTTCCTCTGCATTTCTTTGACAATGTACACTCCAGTCATTTCATTACCGTGGGTGCCACCACAGATGGCAACCCTGGACAACGGAGCAAGAGACACATGCTCCATCTGTGTGCAGGAAGACGAATTATCAAGAGTTGGGCTGTGGAGAAGCACAAAACCCTCAGAAGTTCAGACTCTGACCTGAAAAATGAGCTGGAAAGTTCACAGGTCCAGTGATGACAATAAGTAAACCATTCAATTAAATGGGTCACTGGATGTTTTAACAAGTTAAAGGATGTCCAGGTAATATGTTGATTTTTTCAAGTCATGTCACTCAATTTTAATTTTGACTGCACAGACAACTTTTTAAGTACATTTTCATTTTTAAAGATTAAAAAACAAAAATGATGCAGTTTAAGGACAGGACAGCTGGAAAAAAAGAGCATTTGCAACTGCCATTTGTTTGTAACGGTTTTGCTGAATCTTTCAATGAATGAATGAATGAAGGAAGCACTTCACAACTCTCTAAGGGTTCCATAGTGCTTTGCAAGAAGATAAAGGGAAACTAAACCGTAAAAATGGGCAGATTAAGGACAAAAATTGAAAGAAAAAAAAAGCTAAAAATTACAAAAAGCAAGTTTTATCTCATTGACACTGAATAAAATGTATTGTTTTTAAAAAGCACAACAAAGCTCTAAAATTATTTGAAAAACAAGAGAATAGCTGCCAGAACGAGGTGTTTTGCTCAATTTATGAGCAAGACGAAGAGCCACATTTGACCTGTGAGCCTGTTTAGTGAAAGTCAAACCACAGGGGAGTGTTCTGCACATCTGCTGCCAAAGACCCAGACTGTTAGTAGAAAGTAAAATGTGGTCACAGATAAAGAAGTATACAAGGATGAAGTGAAAACTTACTTTTTTAACACGTGGTTTAAAGAAAAGGACTCTGACTAGCACACGGGTTCAGTTTGTCTTACTTTTTTTCATCCTAACAAAAAAAAATGAAATCAAAGATAGATCCACTTCAAATATTCAATGAGAATAAGTGGAGTTATAATTGTGTTTTAAAGGTAATTAAAATATGTATAAATGCAGCTGAAAACCTACTAGATAGTGACAAGCTAATGTTGTTTAACTCTGAATGTGCTGAAGAGGGAAGAATCATTTAGGTCAAACTGTAAGCTGCTGTGTGCGGCAGATGCGCTTCGCAAATATTGTCTCTGGAGTTCATTTAATGCTTCAAGAGACACGATTTCAAAGAAAAACACAAGCAAAAAAAAAACTCAAAATCCATTAAAAAACTCCCCTTACTTACCTATCTGCTGGAACGCAGCTCTGTTTGTCGTTCGCATAACTTCAACAACCTTTAACCTTTGAGGGGAGAGTCATGTGTGACGTCACACTACCTGTGAGCAGAGGGAACTTCAGGAAAGCTATCCTGCTTTTTCTAAACGGGAATCGTGCAGACGAGTGTAACAGGCTGTAATTACACTTACAGAGACTTTCATCCCTGTGTGTTCTTCTTCTTATTCCTGTCATGCTCCTCACACCCCTTTACACAGATCAAATTTCATAGAACATGATGCAACAGAAACTTGGGTTCGTTATGTTCCAACTCACCAGCAGGAGCCACTCTCAACGCTCCACGAAGTTCTGAAGAAACAGGAAGCTGACATGAAGACTGTAAATCTATTCCTATTAATATGTCAATGCTGCAACATAATGTTAAAATAGTAATGTAATTGTTTATTTTTCAAGTTTTGGCTTTTGACCTTTCACAATAAAGCTGTCTCTTGATAAAAAAAGCTAAAAACCACAGCTTTTAAAAGAAAAACATAAATGCATACAAAGTCATTTATATTAAAATAATTTTTGCCCTATTTAATAAATGTGGTGTGTCTAATACAATAAGGAAGGAAAAAAAGTACCTTGTCATCATGAGAAGTTTCTGTTTCTGACATCTCCTCCACTCTATGACTTTCTCTGCAGGCGGGAGTCTCATGCTTTATTTAGACATGTAATCCTATTGGAGTCATTACTTGACAGTAAGCTGCTTTAATTCTCTTCCTCTTTCACCATTTCAGCTCAATTAGGTACATTTAAGATATAATAATTAGGCTAAAACCATCCAAAGTTGCCCCCATGTAACAAGAATGGTACTCAAATTCAATAGATAAACTTCAGATTCTTAAAATCATTTTCTTGAACATGGTTTTTGCTGAGCGCCAGTGATTCATTGGACAATCACTTCTGAGTTGCGGGTGGGAGTGTTGGTGCAAAGTAAGCCTGGCTTCATTTCCCATTATCCATCTGTTTACATTTTTTTCTGTTAAAAATTGTGAGCTAAATATTGGAGCTATCCAGACAAACGGTTCTGAGGAAAATGCCAGCTAAGATGAAGGGGAGGGCTAGAAGGTGACCCGGATTGCACTGCTGTTTTATTGTCTTTGATTGCTTTTAATGGTTTAATTGTCTAATTTTAACCCCGGCTACATGTTTATTGTTGTTTATTTATTTATGCATTTTAATGTCTTCTTTTATATGTGTGAATGACCTAGAGCTGCAGACTGCTATAATTTCCCTTGGGATTAATAAAGTATTTATCTATCTATCTATCTAAGATGAGGAAAGCAGATCTAGTTGTCTACAAGTGGATGCTTTGGAATGAAGCGACGTAGGGAGCTGCTGTTTGTAGCTTCTATGTCACAAATAAACTCTTTTTCATACAGCATTTTTTATCTGCTCCTGATTCACTGAAAAAAGAAACTCGCAGAAATGCAATTTTAAGCTCAGATTTCTTTATTTTGATCTTCCTTCATGAAAAATGGCGCAAGACCATCTTGAACATACCAAAAACACTAAAATTTCCCCAGAACGAGACTTAGGGATCATTTTAACCCTCAAAAGACGATTGATTAATAAATATATTCCAAATATATCTATTTTTTGCATATTCTCCTTGGAGCTCCGCTTAGCTAATTGCACTCCATAAAGAGGGTCCTTTTTAAATGTATCAAACTCTTCCTTTGTCACTTAATTTGCATATTTATGGAAAATCAGAGATCAGAGGTGGGTCATCATGTCAATCTCAAGGTGCCTTGCCTGTTAGTTTACCTAAACTGCACTTCTCTACAGACTGATATTTAGACAACTTCATCCACGTCTCACACAGCAGAAAAAGTGACACACCCATCCGTTTCCCTTTTGCAGTGAAAAGATGCCTGAATTATTTACATGTAATTGTGGGGAATGATTTTGAACGCAGCTAATGATGCTGTTTGCAGTTCCTTTAACAGAGAGGTGACCTTTTTAATATGTAGGGACGAGCGCTTTTCAAAAGCGGCTTTCATAAAGTGACATTTGATGAGGGGAGGGACCCAGAAGAGGTGGCCTCTGGGTAATCTGTCTAACTGACAGGAAACAAACTTTATGACCTTCTCAAGAGGTTTTCACAGCGGGAGGTGTTCTCCAAAGAGAATGACCAAATGTCTCCTCTTTGAAGATTGAAAGAAGGCAGGAAACTTGAAGAAAATACAATTTTTCTGTCTTAGGAATTGTGTCTTTTTACTAAAATTCAACTCTGCAACCTGACTGAATATAACTGGGAGTGAGATGCTTTTTTACTTCAACAGAAATTTCTATCTTAGTTTTTCTAGACAGGCTATTTTTAAATATAAATTAATTCTTTAACACCGGAGCTTCAGTGTTTATGTTCTTGGATTTACCGTAACTTTTTTACTGTTGACACGTTCAATGTAATTCCAGCAGATTCTGAAGGAGAAAATGTTAACTTTTGACGAGTGACAGTACGTTAAAGATTTTATGTTGAAGTGTCACTGGCGACGCCTCAGGTGTTAAAGGGTTAATGGATCTTTGGGTCAGATGCTGTCAAAATGTAGCGCTTACGCCCTAAAAAGAAACCACTGTAAGTGGGATGTTTAAAATCTGCACCTTCTGTAGTTGGAAGGTGAACAACACTGCGACTGAGAACAGTTCTAGAAACTCGTCTGTATTCCAGACTCACGAAAGCTTCTCAATCCTCTTAGAAAATAATACTTTTTTCCACTCTGTTGTTCCCAGTACTGTTCATTTTTTTTCTATAAAATTTTCAGTTTAAAGTCTTTTGGATTTCTTAGAGGAATGTTTTTGCTGTGAGGAAAAGGTAAATATCTCACATACACTCCAATTAAATTATTTTCTATCAGGGAAAGGTGTTCTGCAGAAACGTTAATCTTTACTGTATTTTCCTTTGTTTCCATTTTACAACTTTGTCTTTGCAATGCTAAAAAAAAATAATAATTTATTGCATCCTCACTCTACCTTACTTTGCTTCTCATCTGTTTTACTGAATTGAATTTGCTTCTTTGCGTTTTACCATTTTGTTACACTTCCCAGTCATTGAAACTTCTGTCATTCTTTTTAGTTTACATTTTGGCTCTATAAATGTTTAGTGTTGCTCAATTTAGCAGTTACTTTGTACATTTTTAGTTGATTTTACCATTTTGATTCCTTTAAAAAATGACTTTTAAAAGTTTTTTTGTCACCCCATTTTCCTTTTGCTTCTTTGTGTTTCTCGAGATGTTCTGAACGTTTGAACCCATTGGTAAGTCACGTAAAACAGCAGAAAAACGGTTTGTTCATTTGATTCAATTTCACTCCACAACAGAAGAGACTTATGGGCAAAAATTTGAATGCTGAATTCACAAAGATAGGACTTCTGTGGGACTGCTTGTTCTGATTTAACATCTTTTATCAGAGTTATGAATTGAATCAGGAGTAAGTACAGAAAACAAACCCCAACAATCTTAATCTGTTTTTGTGACCAAAAAACATCAAAAGCTTTGTACATCGTTCAGACAGCAACAATATAATAGATTTTGCAGATATGTATTTATTTTAAATCTTTCCATGAGAGTCATAGCTTTATCAGCTTCAGTCTAAAAAAATCCAGAGGTAAACAAACCTGCGATTTGAATCATGTTCAACACCTCTTGGAATTTACAGTGGGATTATTCTTACATAATCATAAAACCCTGATGAGATTCCCCTTGGGTAGAAATGCTATTTAGGATTAAGTTGATCAAGATGAGGAGGAAATGCTTTTAACCTTTCAAAATAAGAAGACAGAAGAATCGATAATGATGGGTGGTCATCAGGTTGAGTCATATCTGTTGTTTTTGTCTGCCCCCCTCCTCTCTGAATGATCCTGACCTTATCTCACCCCTCACCCGTGGTGTTTCTCTGGGAGACGCCTCCCGCGCGCTGCTCAGCATCAGGACCGCTCTGTCCGCATCACCGCGCGGGTCATCACCCATCTCAGGCGTCGAACTCCTCTTGTCTGCATGCCCACTGCGGGCTGAAACTGACCCCACAGAGCGGGACATTCGTGCCATGGCCTCTGAACGGGATGGATCTAACACCACCAGAGTCCTGGCCAACCAGTTCGTGCAGCCGGCGTGGCGCGTCGCGCTCTGGTCGCTGGCTTACATCGCCGTCTTGGCGGTGGCCGTTTTCGGGAACCTGATCGTCATTTGGATTATTCTGGCGCACAAGCGCATGAGGACGGTCACCAACTATTTCCTGCTGAACTTGGCTTTTGCTGATGCGTCCATGGCGGCGTTTAACACCCTCATCAACTTCATCTACGCGGCTCACGGACAGTGGTATTTTGGAGAAGTCTACTGCAAGTTTCACAACTTCTTCCCTGTGGCTGCTGTGTTTGCCAGCATCTACTCCATGACGGCCATAGCCATCGACAGGTAGGACTGCATCAAGGAGGTCTCAATAGTAAAATAGTAATTTGACAAAGAAAAAAAAGGGTGAATCTGTTTTCCCAATAAAATCAAATCTATTAATAAGTGTTTTAGGGCAAACTGAAGACTTTACTGTGGTTATATACATTTTTTCTTACTATAGGTAAATGTAGAATGCAAATCAATATTTATTTGCACATTATAATGACATAGTCATCTCAAAACGAATTTTACTGTAAATAATTACTGTTATGGTTAAAATCAAGCCGGCATTGTTTGTTTGATCATTTAAAATGAAATTCCACCTTGTCCTCACAAATTCAGGTTTTCTTCTTTGCCATGTCACAGAAAGAAAATAACACAGTCAAGAGTGTGTTATCCTCAACAGGTTCAAGAACAGTTTCTATCAGAGAGCAATAGTCTCTTTAAGCTCATCACTTACTGTAATTTAACACGTGCACTTTGTTTTCATACTTGTTTTATATTTTATTGATATTCGCTTCTGCACTTGAACAGGGGGATTGTTTTTTTTTATTATTTCATTGCACGTGTGCAATGGCAAATAAAGATATTCTGTTCTGTTCTCTTCCATTCTATTCTGTTCTGTTCAACAGTTAAATAAGTGATTGATTTTAATGGAAACAGTTGCTGATACTTAAAGGAAGCTTTCTTAATATTTTGAAATGGATGATGAACAAAAGGATTTTGCTTTGACTAGAATCCCAAAGACAAAGCTTAAAGAGCCACTCCAAAGAAAACTATATTTTTGGTGTTTTTAACATGTAGCATTTTTCTGAATGTAGCGCACAATAAAATTAAGCTCAAATATTCATTTTTTGAATATTCCTTTATTCAGAGGAGTAGACCAAAATTACAGTTGGAAAAAGCTCCATTCTGATGTACGTCTTTGTTTTCCTTGTCCAAGCTGGATTCTGACTCAAAACTGTATGGCTGGATAGTTCCAATATTGCTCCAATATAATTAGCTGCACCAATAACAACATAATTTTAGGTTTAGGTTACGAGGACTTGTAATTTACCATAATAACATGTTTTTATTAGTTCTCAGCAACACGGGGGGTGGGGTTGCTCTGGACCAACAGTCCCACCCACAACTCGGAGGCAGGTTTCTAATCAACTCCTGCCGCTCTGCAGAAACTATGTCCTAGAAAACGACATGTTTTTTTATTTTGGCTGAAAATAAAAAAACACAAAAATGACACAAAAAACCACTGGGAACACTTTAAATATACCGGTATGTCAAAAGATGATCAGAGTGTTTTTTTAAGGATGTAAAGAAAAAATAATTGAAAAAAAGAGAGCAAGAAGGCAGATAAATGAAACATAAATGCACTTGAGATGGATATAGATGAAAAATATTTCAATTGGTAAAGAGATTCATGACAAACATTTCTAAAAGATACTAAACCTGCCAATAGAAACTGTTTTTGGATGATCCTCAGGTAGTTGAGGTGCAGTCAAGCACATTTGGTTGATTTGTGTGTCGTGACCATTGACGAATATTCTTATTAACGATCTATAATCATGACTCCTGCTTGTAGATACATGGCCATCATCCACCCTCTGAAGCCTCGTCTGTCTGCAAAAGCCACTGTTGGAGTCATCTTCTGTATCTGGAGCCTGGCTGTGGTTCTGGCGTTTCCTCTCTGCTACTTCTCCACCACTCGCACATTACCCAGCAGAACCTTCTGCTATGTGGCGTGGCCTCGGATGGCAGATGATGCCTTTATGTAATTATACAGTCAATTATGACAACATGGCAACGTGTTTCATTTGTTATCATCAACATAAAATTTATCTTTACTCAACTCTTAATAACTTTGTGTTTTATTCACTTTGGTTCTTCATTTGTCCAGGTATCACATCATAGTTACAGTGCTGGTCTATGTGCTGCCTTTAGCAGTGATGGGCATCACTTACACCGTTGTTGGGGTGTCGCTGTGGGGAAGTAAGGTTCCTGGAGACTCATCTGAGAACTATCTTGGACAACTCAGGGCCAAAAGAAAGGTAAAAAAAAAATAAGTTAATTGGTTCTCTGTAAATAAGATAATTTGAGTCATTTTGGCACAATTCTAAAAAAAAAATTAAAGAAATAGTGTTTTTTTTACATAAAATTTAATAAGTGAAATTTCTTGCTGTATTCCCACTGGCCTCGGCAACGGACGTTCATGCATCTGCTTTCACTGAACACGCATATATGCTCACTTCGGGCTTTCGTGTTAAAAACTCTCAAGTTTATATATTGCTACATTTTGAAGACCATGTTTGGTCTCTGCGTACAAAATACACATCCACTGAACACGCTTTGAAAGAAAACCAGGTTGAACTCCAACCAATCAAGGACTCACAGTTGTTTGGATATGGATGACATTCCTTTTATTTTATGGAAGTGCCAACCATTAGAGAATTGATCATGGAGCAAAAAGGATTTATTGTGATTTGTGCCGGAATTATCTGACACCAAGTCTTTAATTTTGATTGGAATAAAGATGAGAAAGAAAAAGAAAATGATTCACGATATTTCCACTGCTTTGACATTTCACACCAATTCTATTCCAGCTGTAGGTGGCAGACATGCACTAGTATTTGGTATGGAAACTTCACTAAAAGCTGCACATACAGTAAAACTTTGATGCTCCACTTTGAACAACTGCATCTGCTGTGTAATTAGAAAAAACATATGCTAATAAAATTCTTGTCTTAATTGCATTTAAACTCATGAAGGAGAAGTTTTTTTTTTTTCAGAGTGACTCAGAAGAGTAAAACTGAGCCTGAAACTCACAATCTACTTTTGATTATTTGTGAAGTGCATAGGGAGTTTTGGAAGAGGTCATAGTATTTAAATAATTTTGAATCAACTGCAAACTCTCACTCCCAACTCATCATATATGGATGTATGGTTCGGGCCCCCTCTGCATCACTTTTTGACGTATTGGGTGTTTTGGATGACGTGCTGGCTGTTCTCATTAAATCAAGGGTCCCCAACCCTTGGGACACAACACCGGGCACAGAACCAGTACCGGGTTAGGGTACTGGTACCGGTCTGGGGGACCACTGATTAGCGCATGCAGTTTTCCCTATCAATGACCTGATACAAAGCCCTCAGCTGGTATACAAAGGTTGGGGACCCTGGATTTTTTTGAGCGAAGGTCAGGATTTTCAATTTGCCGCAGGAAAATCTTAAAAAGTGCATAGATGAATCCTTTTGGACTGATTGTAGAGGCTAAATTCTGCAAACCAGCACCCCTGTCAGAAGTGTACTGTAATAATAAAGGAGAGAAATGACTTGTGTCTCCACTGGGAAATGAGTTGAGCAGAAAATAAAGGAAGGGTGGGACCCAACTGATGTCACAATGAGCAAATCCGCAGCTGGAAAGTGGAAGTGAGACTTTCTCTGAGCTATTCTGATAGTCACACAATGAAATTTCTTTCTGAATTTGCATTGAATGAATGAATAATCTCAGTTGATAGTGAGGCTAAACTATATGGAGCATCAAGCAGGAAAGATCTGTGAACTGAGCTGAGTTCTTACCCCTACCAGAATGCTTTAAAAGTTTGAACAGACAGGAATTGAGCCGGTCTTAGACAGTTGTAGAGATATCCACTTCATAAAATGAAATGGCCATGAAAGGATCAAACAGTATTAAAACAGGGATTGTCCTGCAGCTTTAGCTGTGTGAAAAGATTTCCCAACAGAGAGGAAAAGGATAATCATGGAGTATCCTCTCCCAAAAGCAGACTGATTGACGTCTAAGGGGATCTTTGCTTTGTGTTTTGGTATAGTGACTTTAATGTCATGGTGTTGAAAGGTTTTTGTTTATACTATAATGAATAGTTCAGGCCCCCTACTAATTTTTACAAAATTTTTCTGACAAGTTTTTCTGTTTGCATGTGTAACAATGGAAAACATGACATGAAGTTTCTCTTAAAGCTTCATTGATCCAGCAAAGTTACTGAGAGTTGCAAAAAGATGCCCTTTCGTGCCTTTTAAAACATTGCTTGTAGACCCCTGCATAAATTTAATGTGGCATCATCCGCAGCTTACAGCATCAGAACATGGATTATGGAAATTTCAAATGGAGTGATGAGCATCTATGAAGACAGCCCGGGGATTAAGCCCACAGAATGCAGTTCATTGATAAACATTTCAAAGGTTGCAGGGGTAAGATGGAGGGTAGAGAAGACACAGAAAAGAAGCAGTTTCTGGCAGAAATGTAAGATTTTTTTTACATTAGAAAATATCTCACAATTGGAAAAGCTTTGGTCATTCTAATAACTTAGTGGACAAAGTAAACTTCATGTAGTAAGAGAAAACTAATATATGTAGTGACAACCAACACAACCTTAAAAAAAAATCTTTTGAGAGAAAAAAAAAATGCCAGATTCTAATCCAGAAAAACAGATATATTTAGAAAAGTCTGAGAAAAAATCTGTGACATAATATCAGACCCTCAAATGGCATCCCGGGAGTGGATGAGAAGAGATCACTGTCATGTCTGTGTTAGAGATTAGCATCTGCTGGTAGTCTGCTCCGATTCAGTCTCCTGCAGCGTGGCTTAGTGCTGTTACACACTGATGATTTCTGTCATGGTCTCTCACTTGGACCCTGCTGGTACTGGTGCGTCATCACTGACCTTTCCCTGTCCTCTCACACCAGCCAGTGTGGACGTATTAAACAGCAACATTAGATGTGACTACAGGGAAAGGGCCAAAAGACACACTAAGATGAGGACAGTAATTAAATCCTGGTCAAAATGACTGTTTCAACACCTTGAAAGAGCAAAAACACCATTAAGTGGAGCCGGTTGTTAAAACAATTGCATATTTTGTGGTACATATTTATGGTGTATTGAAGGTACCCCTCATACTTAATGAATTTTGTGCATAACCAGCCCATGTTGTTGAGACTGGGGCATATAGACATTGAATATTTTTGTGACAATTGAATGTGTGGTCGCCATCTTTATAAATGGCTGCCATTTTGGATTTTTCTTGTGGCCAACATTTTGTTTTCTGAAAAAGGGGATCCTGAGGTACATCAATGCCAAATTTGGTGCTTGTACCAAGAAATGCTACATTTATTTGAAATTTTAACCTAAAACTTCCATTAATGTTTCTTATGCATATTACAAAGGTATTGAATTTTTAAAAGTAAATTGTGTTACTGAATTCCACATGGATTCTTTCGAAAAATGTACCGAATTCATCTTTTCTTTAAAGCAATTTGTATGAAAGCATGTTCTTTTGTAAATAAAATTATGGTATATGGCATATACTTGTATAGCGCTTTTCTACCTTCCTAGAAGACCCAAAGAGCTTTACAGTCACAGTCACATTTACCCTGTCACACACTTCACTGCCAAACATTGGCGCCAACCTTCCACCAGAGGCATTTTGGGGTTCAGAGTCTTGCTCAAGTACACTTCGACACATGGGTGGGCAAGGCGGGAACTGAACCCGGAATCTTCCAATCGGAGGTCAACCGTCGCCCTACTGCTGCTCCACAGTTGCCTCTGTTTCGTACAGTACAGTTTTTTTAATTGATAAAAAAAAGAACCTTCACTTTTGTTCAGTTGAAATCAAAAATGAAGTAGAACTGTTTTTCAGTACCAAACACAATAGTTTTTTTTTTTTTTTTTTTTTTTTTGCTGAATGCAATACAGTAATCACCACCTCATTCATACAACCATCTTTGGTAAACTTGACCTTCTTTACATTAAAGAAGAATAACAGAAAATTGTATGATTCATCATCCATCCATCCATCCATCCATCCATCCATCTTCTTCTGGGTTGTGTAGGCAGCTGTCTAAACAAAGATGGCCAGACCTTTTCCTGCTTGGCAACTTCCTCCAGCTCCCCTAGGGGGACACGGAGATGTTCCCAAGCCAGCTGAGAGATGTCGTGTCTCCAGCATATTCTGGGGTCTTTCCAGGGACCTCCATCCAGTGGGACATGCCCAAAAAATACGATTCATCATGTAACTCAGAATGTTTTACCTTCTGAAGGATTTTAAAGGATGCAAGGCAATCGTCAATTAAGCTGAACATCACCATTTGGTTTCAACTTTATTGGCAGTTCATAAGGTTTAATCATTGATTTCTGAATATGGATGTCACTTCCTGATTTCGCCTTAAGGTTGTGAAAATGATGATCATCGTAGTGGTGACCTTCGCCTTCTGCTGGCTGCCCTACCACGTCTACTTCATTGTGACCGGCCTCAACGAGCATCTGATCAAGTGGAAGTACATCCAGCAGGTTTACCTGTCGGTGATGTGGCTGGCCATGAGCTCCACCATGTACAACCCCATCATCTACTGCTGCCTCAACAGCAGGTGGGCAGTAAATCACTCGATGTCGCGATCGCGCTGATTCACAGCACGCTTACGTGTCAGCTGTTGTTTGGCTGCAGGTTTCGGGCGGGCTTCAAGCAGGTTTTCCGCTGCTGTCCCTGTGTGCGGGCGCTGAGCTATGACGAGCTGGAGCTGCAGAGCAGAAGACTTCGACCGTGTCGCCAGAGTAGCATCTCTCGAGTCGACACGAGCATCTTAAGCAAAAGCAAGAGCTTTTGTTCCCGTGGAAACAGGTCAAAAATGAAATCCGAGCAGTTCAATAAGAACAGTTAAACTTAAAAGCTTTCGCCGGTGATGCAGATCAGCATCATGTTTTCTCCCTTTCTCTGTTGTAATTTGATTTTATTTTTAGAAATCAACTGAGTCAAACAGAAATTATTCCTTGCTAAGGGAATTGTGTTGCTTTTTTGACCTTTGTGGAAATTTACAATGGCAGATAAATCACATGCAGTAGTGAATGCTGACGCCTGCCTCAGAAGCCTAAAAATAATCCTCTGTGTAATTATTGAACTTGTCTTAAATGCACAAGCATTCTGTTCATTTTTGTGTTTCTAAAAGTTGTTATTTCATACATATTTTAAAAAATAAGTCTTTCTGCTGTTTTTCTAAAATTGGTGGCCTTGCTTTTAACATTGCTATCATTTGCTCATCTTAGACAACTTATGGTTTCTTTGTATGTTTCTCCTTAAATAAGCTAATGAACTGGAAAATTGGACAAACATTTTAAAAGACATTTGATTCCTTATATTGAAATAAAAAAAAAAATCAAATGTGGCAATTTTAAGATTTAAGATAGAAGAATTCTTCTGCTAAGTAACCTTCCTAAGATAAAGTAGTGTGTTTTGTGTACACTGGACACTATGCAAGGAGCTGTATGATGTATTTCTGGTTTCAAATAAAGGTGCATTCACACCGAACGCGATTCCCCACAACCTCAAATTAAATTTTATGTGTGTTTGTTTTTTCTTCACATAGAGCATTTTGCACACAAATTAAGACTTTTCTCTGGATCTCTTTTTCCACATTATATTCCACAAGTACTATTTTTCTCTCACATGTTCCCCTTTTTTCCTGCAACTTCACTTTCTCTATTACGTGTGTGAGATTTCAACTTTTGTGTGTGTGACATATTTACCTTGATAAAACTATAGCTGGTGTGAATGTATGCTTGAAAAGACATACTTTGTAATTTTGATGTCTGTGGTACTTTAGAACTCTGTAAATTCTTTTAATTGAAAGTGTATAAAATGTCATGTAATACCAGTATATGTCAAATCTTGAAAGTATTTTTATATATGTTAATATGTGTTTTATGAATGTCTGAAATCAGCTGTTTAGATACATTTGTCAAAAGGCTTTCAAAATAGGTTTAAAATGTTTAAAATAAAATGTTCAACGTATTTTTAACTTTGCTTATGTTGTAAAAAGAAAAAGGTTAAATGATCAGAATGGCTTTTTTCTGTGTAGACAACAGCACACCAGTGTTATTAAGTGGCTTTAAATAATTTGTGTGCATTTGATACATTTTTATGAGTCTCATGTTTAAGTACTCTCATACATAACTGCTGTTAGGTGGATCATGCTTGTATTTATAAAAAAAAATCTTGTTATCCTATTAAAGTGAGTCAAGCAAAAGTCTTTGAGATTTTGTTAGTATTTGTTTAGCTTTTTAAATTGCTATTGTGATCTTCAGTATGTTTTTGTGTTGGTTACTTTAATTTGTGTGATTTGCACTTCAGGGCTATTGCAGTAAATAGGCAATACAATTACAACAAAAGCAAAAACACATACAGTCAAAGTATTGGCTCATTTTATAGTTTTACAAATGTCAATTTTAAACTCTACACTCCTTAAAACACCTTTTACTTGCAAAATAACCAATTTTTATTTTAGGTATATTAAAATAAAAGGAGCTGTCAAGCAAACTTTTAATGACAGGTAGGAAGACCAGAATCACTTTTCAGTTCCTAGTTACATAATCTCCATGTCAGCATTTTGTTTTTAAAGCGTTGCAGAAAAAAGGGAGTAGACGGTGATCATAGGAACGAGCATGTGAGCAGAGGTGATGGCTGCAGCCCTGTGGAGGAAAAAAACAAACAGATAAAAAGGTCAGAGGTCAGCTGTTAACTGCTTATATTTTTCCATTTAAACTTTTCTGCAAAAAAATTAAAATGATGCGCCCTAATACAGTTTTAAGTTAAAGACACCTCATAAAGAAGGTACATTTTTGTCAATTTATTTCTAATAAATAAGAATTGCAGAGGCAAACAAACTGCTCTCAAAGCAAATGGATTGAACCATTTTTAGATTGTTTTTGTTGCAGAGAAAAGGGAGACTTGAGGGGGAAGTTCCACATCCAGCAAAAAGCTTTGCCCCCTCTCTCCCCGTTCCTTCAACTTTTGTGCCAGTATTATTATCATCATTGACAAAGATTAAGAAATCATCAACAGAAGCATCTTCAAGCATTGCAAAAATAACAAAAGCAATATGTGAGGGAGACACAGTGTGCATTATCAGAAATTAACTCACAACTTATATCAAATGGTTACTGCTGCAAAGTGTGCCATTTTCTGATAATGCACACGCGGAAATAAATTAATCATCCTGCTTATTTTTATTTATCTTGTTGTCTAAAGGAGGGAGGTGTCTCCTCCAGAAAAGCCCCCCCCACCTCTAACTTTTGAGTTAATGTTGGTGTCATCATTGAAAAAGATTAAGAAATCATCAACAGAATCGTCTTTAAATATTGCAAAAATAATAAGGGATAATTCCTGACAAAGTGCCCATTTTCAGAATTTAACTCAAGACTCGCATCGGACAGATGCTTCCTCAAAGTACGTAATATTCTGATAATTCACACTTTAATGGGATTTCTCTTGTTTATTTATTTTTATTTTTATTTATTCTTTATTTATTTGTTAGGGTTTTTTGGTAGCTGAGCTACAGAACCTTGTGCAGTGATACAGAATATTTTGTCTATGTGACAGGAATTTCTTTTTTAGATGTGGATTTTCCATTTATAATCCACACCAAGCAGCCAATCAGAATGAACCAGAACATGGTATAATTTGAAATTCAATCTTGAGCTCCTCAAATTATATCATTAAAAATTGAAATGGTTTGAAATATGTATTTTTGATTTGATCCCAATGGGTGTTAACTGTGCTGTTTATCATTCCAAAGCATTTTAACATTATGTTTACATTACAACAAGAAAATTTTAAGGCTTAATCTAAAATTGAACCTCAGAACCTTTTTTTGGAGGGTGGGGTGTCAATTGTGGAGACAACAGAACCATAAAGTGTAAAATAAACACAACAACTGGACATACTTAAGTTTCTAATAGCACAATTTTAAGTAAAATAAAGTCTGCCTTACCTTGAAAACACCAAACAATTGTGTGTGCTGTTCAGAGACGAGTGTTTTAACACAACCTCTCTGTAGGTTGCATCATCACCAATCTTTTAATGTCTTTCTCCACAATGAAAACTTCAGATGGAGACAAAAGCATCTGACCAACATTCTTCTTGCAAATGCTTTCCTCCAAGTTGACAAAGAAACAAGAGTTGATTTTGAGGAAGATTGCGTCATCCAGGTCAGTGAGTAGTTCTTCGTCTGTCTCCACCATTGTGAAACCAGCTAATCTCACTGCTGAGCCAACTTTTGGTATTTTCAAGTCATCAACAATAGCAAAGCCAGTCTTGCACTTCTGTGGCTTCAACAGCATCAGAGCATCCATGAGAAGAAAATGAAACGACTTGAATTGAAAGTCAGTGAGATTTTCTCCCATCGTCTCCACTTGAGTGTTGACATCTGTTATGAACTGTTTATCTCCATGGTAAAAGGCTGAAAGGGCAGCAGTATGTTCCTTTATTCCTCCAGGGATCATAAATGAACATTGGGTCTTTGCGTTCCATGCTTTCTGGAATTTCTCGCTATTATCAAGCTCCTGCTTTAGCAGGCCTGACTGAATGACCGTCTCCATGGCTCTTTCTCTGCATCCTTCATACATGTCATCCACGACACTGTGGGACATGTCCAGCAGTTTCACACTCTCAACCAGCACCTGCAATTGAGAGCATTTAGTATATTTAGACAAACACTTTAAGCACAGGTTTTGACTTGATCTTAGTCAAATAAAACTTACATTTGTGTTGCTGTTGAAAGCTGTGAACATGAGGCAGTCAGAAGCAGTATTACCCTGGAAAACATTTTTATCTTCTTTTTGTGCTCCACTGTAAAAAGATGAAAAATAGAAGCGAGAAGTTTTGCAACACTTCAGATGCTAAAGATTAGTGTGGTCTGCCTTACTACTACCAACTTTCTTCAGACAAGCTATAATTCAATGACATTCCTTCCTTTTTTTTTAGCTAAATAGAAAAAGAAAACTTAACTATTGCAACAGAAAACATAAATTCACATAATTTAATAGACATACCTCAAAGGAAGAGAGTAAAAGTGTTGCAAGCTTAAAATGTAGGCATGCACAAGGAACTGCTGTGCAGGGGAAATGGGAGTGCCTCTTGCTGTAATCGCTTTCCCTTTCCTGAGGAAGGAAACTCTGCTCCACATGAAGTTATGCAGCTCACTTGTTTTCAGAGCTCACTTGAGCTTCGAAGAATCTGTAGAATCTGAATCTTAACTGTTTAGAACCTCTGCCCTCATGCTGAGATGTAACTCTCTCCCTCAGAAAATCGTATTGGAATTCAGCTTCGTTCAACCTATTCTGATGTACAGCCAGATCTAAATCTCTTAAACAGATGCTGTCTGCAAAGCACAATAAAAGATCTGTTTGAAAAATTCAAAATGCCAAATAACTAAAAGCCTATTCAAAGCAAGCTAGTTCAAATGCATCAGCCTGGAAAGGGTTACAACACCATTTCTATGGGTGTGAGTCTTTTAGTTTGTCCAGAGTGAAGCTGATATTCATAACTGTGAAAATTAAAAACACATTATACCACAGTCCATCCAGGATTTGGGGCCCAATAGGATTTAGTAACATTGATGACTCATCTCAAGAGGCTGCAATGAAATCCAGAACAACAAGGCTCCTCCTACGTTTGCTAAAAACATGTTGGTTATTCTAGGGACTGTGGGAAAGTATTACAAGCAGCTCACATAAGTGATTCACCATGAACACAAGTATTTACACACAGGTTTAGCTACAGCCTGGGAAGGCCTCAAAAACATGGCAGCTGTGAACTCTGTTTCATCTGACCGGAAACCCACCCAGACCACAGGCAGAGACACCACCTCTCTTCCCAACAACCTCAACTTCTTCTTCACTAGGTTTGAGAAGGATAACACCAACCAGATACATGGCGTGACAGATATGTGCCATCCTTATGCACTGAGTCTTCTCGAGTGATGAATGGCGGAGGTCCAAAAAAGTACGAAAAGAACCACAAAGGGAGACGCAGTGCTTTGCAATCGACTTCAAAAACCTTGACAACAAAATCCTCAGATGGATATGAATCATCACAGGACAGGAATCACATTTTAATAGAAAAAATTAGGCAGAGAACCGTGAACTGTGTGCTAAAGTGGGTGCTAGCAACTCGCGAGTAGCATGCTATTGGTTCTTCGATGTATGTTTTTATTAATGTTTCATGTTTTAAAACATGGCGGATGTTAATCGCTCGTATTTACGTTTAACCTGCACAAAACTGATGGAAATTCACAGTGGAAACACGTAAAATATGCGTTCAAGATGCATGTTGCTTGTAGAAGCAGTACATTTGCATAACCAATCAAACAGTTAGTTACATGTTTATTGCCTAATAAGGAGCTCGAAGCAGTTGCTGATGAATATAACTTTTGCTATTTTCTGTTCCTCTTTCACATCTGGAGTTTTCTGTCTGTGCTTGTAGTCAAGTGCACCCACTCCCTGTTGCGGTGACCTTTTCAACTTTCGCTGCTCATGTCTTCTGAACATGCAGTTACAAAACTACACTTCCTTTTCTTTGAACAACAACCTGTTCATTAGAACCTAGCATATGCATGTATATATTTCTCTTCAAACCTAACATATGCATTTTTATATATTTCTCTTCACTTCCTTGTGTTAGATTTTGTTCAGAGTTTCATCCTTTAATTTAAAGAAAGGATTCAAGATGACAAAAAAACTGAAGACAAGAATCTTCACCAAGAAGAAAACCATAAAATTCATTAGAAATAACAAGCAGCTTTGTTCACAAAAGTGTTTCTAAAATAGCTGCTTGACAATCATTAACACAGAAATAAACACAGTGATCAGACTCACAGTTTGTCAAGATATCCGACTACAATGTTCCAGTAAGAGATTTTCTGTGTTGTGTTTTGGAACGCATTACTGAACCTAATTGGGAACAGAAAGCTAAATATTTCAGTGGCCCTGATTCCTGCATCTTTCACAACAATCCCAGTTTGTATTCCACCATCATGTGTGGCTCTCATCATTTCACTTTGAGCTGGATCTGCAAAAAGACCACAAAGATGGTTAGATTCATGTAAATATAGTAATTTCTTTGGTTATTTCTAGTTCACCCCTCTCTGCTGAGGATGTCCTCAAAGCCGATGGAGTCATTGCTGCCTTGCAGCGTGTGGAGAGCCAAATAAGAACTCTGTAAGAATGGCAGACGCTGGATCTTGAACACAAAAACCAAAGATGAGAATAAAAAAAAAAGATTTCAGCAGCAATTCATGGAATGTAGATAGCAAATACCTATCTGGCCGCTCTGTTCTCCATCTGAAATTTGAGAGGAGCATGAAGCCCCTGGATGTTTGGAAGTGTTGAGAAATTCATCTTGTCCTGGTTAAGGGCAAATTGAAGCACAGAAACACAAAATCAAGCAGTTTTATTTGAGTTTGGGTGTTCACTGTGATATTCTTTTAAACCAGGGCTCTGGACTAAATTTTTGAACTGGTTGCACCGATACGCCGAACTTTTTTTCTTAGGTTAGTCAGCGCAAAAGTGCATCAGCGCAGATATAACAACCGCGTTTTTGCAACCTTGGAAAACTTCTTCAAAATGTATTAAGTATGTTTTACTTTAGTGTAGTCTGCTATTCTAAATGTCTTCCCAAAAAAGAAAGTGGTGATCCACATGACCCTTTTAACAATTCAACACTGCTCCTCCAAAGGTCCATGCATCCCCAAATGCCCATTAACAATGAGCCAGAATGTGAATGCTCTATTTCTCTTAACATAGTTTAAATGGTTATCTCAAAGATGACAAAATACATTTGGATGGGCTACTTATTTAAAAAGCTTTGCGTGTTTGTGGATTAAATTAGTTTGTAATGCACATTTAAAAGAAGCCAGCTCCTTAGCCATGGTGTGCTTCATTTCAACCACAACATAAGATGTTTGATTACAGTTTTATTTAAAGTAGTTATACTGAACCAGTCTCACCAAATGTCAGTGAAATCAAAAAGTTATCTCTATTAAAATCAGTTATGATGTAAATTTTACTAAATAAAAGTGTTTGTTGCTCATCATTTCCAAACATTAGAGTCTGAATATATGTTGGACTATAGACACATTTAAGGTGAATAACGTGTAAAATGGTTAAAATGACCAAATATCAAAAATTCCTCAGTCAAAATGAACCATTTTTCTCAAGTTTATTAGCTTTTGATGATACGTTTAAGAAGAAATTGGATTGAAAGTCACTCAGAATGTTCAACAGGTGTTATCTCTGTATATGGACACTTTCAGAGTGAATGGCATGCAACAATTGAATGTACTGTAATGGATTTCTATCAATAGCTGCCTCTGTATCTCTGGAAACTCACAGAAATGACAAAAGGGTTTAATTCTGCGTCAGATATAGTGTAAGAATTTCTGTCAAGGTTTTTAAGATCTTTAATTATTCTTATCAGCACATTCAAGAAGTCACTTCAAGACAAAATAAATCATGATATTTTTTGGGGGAAACACAAGGAGTTGAACATACCAAAAACATTTGCAAAATCTCTTTATAATTGTTTCAAGACCACAATAAAATATATGTCTTACATTATATTTTATACATTATTTTTATTACCCAAATCGATTAAACCAATCCACCCAGTTATTTAAATCAAGAGCATGAAGTTAAATAAATTGGAGATTTATCAAGTAACATATTTAGAAGTAAATTGTATGAACGTATACATTCACTGGGTATTTAAGCTGATGTCCTTTACAGTTGGTAATTTTTGTCCTTCTGGAGTGGTCGTCTTCATGAGCTTGGAATGGAAAAAGTTCCTGGACCCCTAGACAGAACACAAATTAACAAACATTTATTTAAAACATACCACACAATCTGAAGTTATAATCACAATGCGTGCTCTTGCTGAAAATCCCTAAACTGGAAATCATAAAACTGTAAATGCGTCTAGGTCTAAACCAGAATGAGAATAAATGTGCGCACTGCTCCACCTGCTGGTCGCTAATGATTTCTTTATTCCCCCACCGTAAGTTCTATATGAAGTGAGCCCCACTCGCAAATGACGGCTGGCTTGACCACGGTTGAAAACATCCCAGATATATTTCAAAAGACTTACGGTGTTTCATCAGATAAACACAAGAAAATCTCTGACACCATCAGTGTTTATTACTAAAGCTCTGCAGTCTTTTTTCAGTGGTTGATAATGAGGGTTTTTGTCATTTAATGAAAACAGTTGAAGGACAATATAGTGTACCAGCACGTCCATATTTCACAGAAAAATCTATATATACCTGCATTTTATGAGCAGGTATGTTGTAATGTTTACAAAAGTTCTATTTAAGTGTGATTCTGCAATAACTGCCAAAAGCTGTGGACTTGAAAAAAAAAAAATCAGATTTCTTTGTTATGTCGTTTCTGTTTGCAAAAGTCATAATCTGTGGAATAATAGGATTTCAGTTTTTTTTTTTTTTGGTTCAATAAGTACCGTGACCCTTGTATCGAGGTACGTACCGAACCGTGAGAAAACCGTTGCATCCCTAATATGTATTTATATATAGTCATGCATTTTTTATTTGCTTCATGTCAGCCCATTTTGCCCCATTCAGAAGTTGAAGAGTTAGCAGATGTAGTTTCCCTGTTGTTGCTCCTGCAAAAACAGTAGTGGTTGTTGCCTTGAGCAAAGTCAAAAAACAATATGTAAAGCCTTACCCCAGGCTCGTGTGTGAGTTAGGAGTTTTGCGAGGTCGGCAGTAGAGCCTGTGGCTGCAGCCAACCTGTAGCTAATGTGAGCTATCGGCTGTAGCTAGACCGTTCCCGCATCACACCTGAGTTGTAACGCTAGCCATGAGTCTTTTGGCTCTGTTTACTATTAGAAATTAGGAAATACACAATCACACTGTTGTTAGTGTGGGAATCATACAGGTATCTTATGAGGATCTACACGTTGCAAAAAGATGTGTTTTTTTTTTTTTTTTTTTTTTTTTTTTTTTTTTTTGGAGCTTGACTTTTAATTCCTAAAGAAAATCCTCTGTGGTTAAAAAAAATGCTTTTAAATGTCCAACAATTCTGTACAAAAACGGATTTCCTATGCAAGTGTTTTTATTTAAAAAAAATAGAAATCTTTATGAAATTCAACAAAATAATGCAATTCTAAAATGCAAAAATAAATAAATAATAACAATTATTAATAGTAACTTTTTACACATAACTTATTCTTTATTTGTTGATTTTTTTTTTCAGACAATTATTGCAAAAGCTGTTTTGTCTGTTTCTTGGTATTACTCACCATTTTATTTCAAAATGTGTTTTGTTTTAAAGAGGAACCAATAAATGATAATGCCATATTTATTCAGAAAAACAGATTTTTTTTTTTTTGGATTATTGTTATTATTCAGCATCAACAATATTGTTATTTTCTAAAGACTCTGGTGATTCAGGAAAACATGTTTGCAAGAAAAACATTTATTTCAATACTTCTTCATGAATGTTTAACAATACAGATCAGGTGAGAAGACACAAACTCATTAAATGTTTTCCTTCTCACTCACTCCATGTCACTTGTTTGCTCTGTTAAGAAGTTGCTGAAGGAGAAGTGGTAGTTGGTGATGGTGTGGTAGTTGCAGATGCAGAAGTAGTCGTTGCACCTGCAGTGGTGGTAGTTGTTGCAGAGGTGGTTGCCTGAAAGAAAAAAGAGCAATGAAGCCAAACATAAAGCTGAAGAGCCTACAAGCATGTTACAGTAAACTAATGTTATTTTTCCAGATTGGAAAATACTGACCTCATGTGAGCTAGACCCAGAGTGGGGCCCGTGTTTGGAATGATGATGATGCTGCTCCTTCTGAAAAATAAAAAATAAAAAAAATAAAATAAATAAATAAAACAAATTAGAAAAGTGATGGACCCATCATCTTTACTCAAAGTAAATGTTGCTTTGTAGAGAGGAAAATAGACTTGGTGTTTATCCTGTCACAAATTTATGTTTCTATACATTTAAAACAATGCCACTCACAGATTTAGCCAGAGTTAGGCTCAGGAGGCATCCAAGCACAAGTGCTATCTTCAGCATGGTTCCAGTCCTGAAAAAATAAAAAAAAAAAAAGTGAATGTTCTGTTTTGCAGATCAAATTAGTTGAGTTAAAATGACATCCATCACAACACAAGCTACAACCACATGAAAAATGCATTTACTGAGGAGTCTTTGCAGGTTCAGCAGAAGATCAAGATCGTTCTTGTGATGCTGCTCTGAATACTCGCCTTTTCTTTTATACCTTTTCAGAAGCAACAATGTTGAGACACTTCATTTGTTGGGAAATATTTTCCTTGAAAAGGAAGTGACTAAAGTCTGTGGACCGAAGCCACATAATGATTGTAGGATTTTGACTTAATTAACCCTTTTACACCTGAGTCGTCACCGGTGATGCTTAAGCACTAAATCTTTAGCACACTGTAACTTTTCAACCGTGAACACGATCAATGTAATTTGAATAGATTCTGATTCAAATTCGAATTATGTTGATCGTGTTTATGGTTGAAAAGTTACAGTAAATCAAAGATTGTAAACACTTGAATTCAGGTTTTAAAGGGTAAAATCATTTTAAATTGATGGATAATTAAGTCATTGTCTTTTCTTTAATGTAACTGCTTTTATTATGTAGCTTAAGAACCAGAGATTCCCATCCTTGGTGTATCAAACACATCTCAATTTGTTTTTCATGCCACCCTGGAAAATGTGCTTGGTTTTAAAAACTGTGGTTATTAGGTTTCTACATAGTTTAATGGATGGGGTAATAAGGGTTTGATTGAGCAAAGCAGAGTAGAAAACATGTTGTTATGATTTGCATGTTCTTGTTCTATTTTATCCCTTTTGACCACCAGGGGATGTGCTTTAAGCACTGGATGATCCTTCTTGCACATGCTTAGTTCAAGAATTTATTGACAACAAGTCACCTGTGACCCACGTGATGCTGTAAAGTCATGTGGCACCAGGAGCGTGGCCCAAAAACGTCTCACAAGAACTCCATGAATCTGAGAGACCGGGAACTCTGGTGGTCATCTGGACTCATAGAACCGTAGTTACATACTGTACATAACTTTTTTTTTTTTCTTTTTGTTGCTCATGTTCTTGTTTTTTGCTTTTTTCCCGGGTCTCTGTGAAGGCTGGCTGTGGCCCTGCCCATTTTCCTGCAGAGCAGTCACAGCTGTCTGCACTTTGCTCATCAGCCACACGGCATTTAAGGAACTTTTCCCTGAGCCTCAGTTTTAACTCTTCTACATGATATCCAGTTTGCTGTGGTCATGGTCCTCTTGTTATGGTTTTTATAAATAAATCATGGAAAGGGCAAGCAAAGCACTCGTCCTCGTATTGTTGCAAGATAAGATATGTGTCTGGTCAAACAAAAACAGAATTTCCCAACATGAGCTTCTGAAACATTTAGTAGCACAAGGGCAAACAAGGACCAAAGAACAGGCTCTGATTAGACACATTATGAGATTATATTTTTGGTTCTTTTTGTGCTTCTTTTATTTGATCACTTGATTTTAAACACTTTATATATATATATATATATATATATATATATATAATATATATATATATATTACACTGTTGTTGAAATGACTTGAAACATTCAATGGGAGGACTTGTGACTCAACTTGAAACTTGTCAGTCTTGACTTGTGACTCGACTCAAACTTGAGGACAAAGACTTGAGACTTGCAAAACAATGACTTAGTCCCAGCTCTGCTATTTAGCTGTATCAGGTGATTGTATACTCAATTTTGTCAACAAGTAGTGACTGGTGAGGAAACACAAAGCCTTTTTAAACTCCACTGGAAAACGTTACATGCATCTGATGTTTCAAGATTTTTAATATTAATTTTCTTTAGCTAGTTATTTCATAGAATTTCTGCCCATGTTTTTTAGGGAACACTTTTCTTTATATCTTATGGGGAAACAAAGGCCCTTATTACAGTAAAAATGTCAGGTTTTTCTAGCTTGTTGATGAGCTTAATCAAATGTGTGAGAATGTCAGCATGAAAAGCTTGTGAAACAACGCGGCTTCTGACAAACACCAGCACAACACTGAATGTTAGGTTTCAAATGATCCAAAGCATCCTTCTCTCACACCAGGGATCAAGTGATAAACCACCTGCTATTTTATTAAAAGTGTTTTAGAAGGCAGAATGTTATGCATACAACCCCATTTTATATTAGAATAAACCTTTAAATGTAGTATTTTATTCATAAGTAATGAATTCAAAAGATGGATGTGGATTTTGTACATTTCTTATATGCTCTTTGACCATTTTTGTAAATGTTTTAGGAAAAGGCAAATACAAATGTTTCTAAAAATACTCAATGGTAAAATGACCCATTAACGTAAAACAAAACAACAGAGACAATTCTTTTTGCTGTTTAAAATTTATTATAGTTGTGAGATTTTCAAGAGATCGATGAGATCAACAATCCATTGATTTTCCATCACTTGCTGATCTTTAGGTTGCTGTCAGAGTTTATCTTGGTGTGTTGAGAAGTTGCTGGATCAGTAGAATCAGCTGGGCCAGTGATGGTGTAGTTGTTGCTCCTGCAACAGTAGTTGTTGCTCCTGCAACAGTAGTTGTTGAAGAGGTGGTGGTTGACTTAAAAAAAAAAAAAAACATGAATTCAAGATTATCACAGGATTTATTAGTTGAAAAATTAACTTTGCTCAGAACAGAAAACACTCACCTCATGTGAGTTGGACCCCGAGCCGTGAGAGCCGTGTCTGTGTTTGGAACGAGCAAATCTCTGATGCTCCATCTGTAGAAACATAAAAAGTATGCTAATGTGTCTAATTTTAAGCAAAATCATGTGTTTTATCACAAATATTGGCTTTTTTCTATTATTTTTCTTATAAGAAATCAGACTCACAGGTTGAGCCAGAGTGATGCTCAAAAGGCATCCAAGCACAAGAGCTAACTTCAGCATGGTTTCACTCCTGGAAAGAAAAGTACAATCTTTATCATCTGGTCAAATAACTGCAACATAACACAAAAATAAGGAATAAATATAGTTACAGTCAAGTCTTTGCAGCTTCAGCAGAAGAAAGATCAGAGAAGTTCTTGTGATGCTGATCTGAATATTCACCGTCTCTTTTATACCTTCTAGTGAGCAGATGTGTTGAGAAACTGCACTCTTTAGAAATCTTTTCCTAGAAAGAGGAGTGACTAATGACTGTGGACAGAAGCCTTTAAGGAACTGTTGCACCATCAAAAAAGATCTTATTTTTATGAACAATAGATTATTTTCAGATCTTCACCTATTAACAAATTGCAGATGTTGAAGTATACTGTTCCAGACAACTGTAATTTTAAGCTTTTTGATCTACTTTAAGAGTTCTATAATATTTTCCAGAAAACAAACATTTCCACATTAAGAAATACCAGGTTTCCAAGAATTGAAAACTTAATGAAGGGAATTCTTTACAGATTTTCCTATTATCACAGACCTATGGTCTCCATAACACTTTGAGCTGAATAGAGTATAACACATTCACTAAAGCTCCCTTAAATATATTTCATTTGGCTCAAACTGTCACATATTTATGATATAAAAGTAGCATATATGAAAAATTACTTGAGTTTCTTATTCATTTGTAATGATTATCACCTGAATCCACCATACAAAGTGAGGGTTTTGAAAAGCCACAGCCATAACAATTTAAAGAAATTACAGATCTACAAGCTTTTAGAGACTTTATTACTGCATTTAAATGAATGGTAAATGGTATATACACTTGAATACCTGTAGAACTTTTCCATCTTCCTTGAAGGCCCAAAGCGTTTTACAGTCACATTCTGCTACACTCTCCTACCGAACACTCCACCAAAGGGAAGGTAAGGCTCAGCATCTTTCCCAAGGAAACTTCAACACATGGGCGAGCAAGGCAGGAATTGAACCTGTAATCTTTCATTCAGAGGTCGACCGCCCTACCCCTGCACCAAGGCTGAAGAATAAGAAGTCGTTCTAGCAGTTTATCATGTGCATTCTTTTCTTATTTGTTGGATTCTTTTTTTTTTTGAGTTGTACTTTAAGGTTTGTACAATAAATAATATGTTAGAAAAAGAAGAACCTCAAAGTGAAACATTTTCTTCACAAGCCTACCACCAGAAAATCAAGGAAATTAGGAAATATTAAGTTAGAGTCCTGTTTAGAAGAGGACTGATACATACTGATGAAAACACTCTCGAAAGCAGGAAATGATGTCATTATTTTACATGTTTGCTGGGAGTTTGTATTCCATATCTTTCATTCTGTGGGACATTTGTTATGAACCACCATTTTTTTTCAATCAAATCTAGTCATTTTTTGCAGGAATTTGAGCCATGTTGACCCTGTATATTTGAAGTGTTGTTAAAGGGAATATAGGTGTATCTTGCAGTTTATTTGTGGCCATCTTAAATTGTGTTTTAAGAATGAAACGTACCATTGCTGTGGTTGTGGTGAGTGTATCAATAGGTATTTGCAAGAATAATGTGTTACACACACTTACAACGTTGTGACTAAGAAAAAAAAAAAAAAGTTAAAACAATAAGTTCTGAAGCTTTTCTGAACACAACTAAACAATAAGCTTGGTTTACTACACAGCTGTTACTTAAGTTAAGAAGTGCTCCAGTACGCATGTACACTTCACAGTCTGTAATCTCAATGGTATAGGCTCCTCTGACCAGTGAGAGATAGAAAATCAAGAAGGCGACTTTATTTAATGTATGTAAATGTATTTATGTTTCATTAAGGTAAATAAGTATTTAATTCCATAATAACCATTACGAGTTCTGGTTCACACAGACCAGTTGGTCTGTTCAACTTGTCACCTGTATTAAAGACACCTCCCCACAGAACCAGCCAATCAGTCAGACTCCAATCTCTCCAACATAGGAAAGATGAAAGAGCTTTAGTGGATTTAAGAGAGAAGATTGTAGATCTGATTAAGACTGGACTAAAGAACCATCATCAAGAAGCTGGGGGTCAAGGTGATATCTGGTGTTGCAATTGTCCATGAGTATTAGTGGATCTAGGTTTGGGGCTCCAAACAAGATCTCACCTAGTAGGGTTTACGTCAGGGGTATTCAACTCCAGGCCTCGAGGGCCGCATTCCTGCAGGTTTTCCAACATACCCGGATCTGGCATGCTCCAATTGGTTGGACACACCTGAACCAGGTAATCAGTCATGAGTAGAGTTTGGATATCTGGAAATTATGCAGACACTGTGGCCCTCGAGGCCTGGAGTTGAATACCCCTGGTTTACGTGATCATGAGAACAGTGAGAAATAGACCTGAACGCATGGCAAGAGTTATATGATGATCTAAAAGCAGCTGGGACCACAGTCACCAAGTTAAGCATTGATAATACTATGTTTTTGTTTTTTCCCGCCATGCTCACAAAGAACTCCTGCTTCAGAAGTCTGCAAATGAACACCTTTATGATTTAGAGAGCAACTGGAAGAAGGTGCTGTGGTCAGATGAGACCAAAATTGATCTCTCTGGCATCAAGTCAACCCATTGTGTTTAGATGAAAGGTCAAGCATGGAGGTGGAAACATCATGCAGTGGGGGTGTTCTTCTGCACACAGACACTTCACCATATCGACACAGCTGCAAAACAACACCCACCAAATCTTGATGATTTGAAAGTCATTTGCAAAGAAGAGTGGACAAAAATTCCTCTTGAAATGTGAAGAAATGTAGTCATCAACCTAATAAAGGATCTGACCATTGTGTTTGCTAATAATGATTTAGCCAAGTCTTTTCTGCAGGTGGGTTAAAATACCTATTTCCTATTACCTATTTACTTATTTCCCTGAATTAAATGCAAATAACTGTAACTAAACTCAATAAAGTAGATTTTTTTTCTCATGCTGTCAAATGTATGAACTATAAAGATGACAGACTGTCAATTTCTTTTTTTTAAGTGAGCAAAAAATCTGACAGTATCATATACTAATCTCTTCCGTATTCAGTGTAAATATCCACTCAAATGGACAATATGTGCTTTAAGACTCAATGAAAAGCAGCTCATTTGTGCACTTCGCTTAATTTACTTTATTCTTTAGCCATTTAATCAGTTACTCAAACAGGATTTAATATATTTTAGTTTAACATTTGTCAATTGTTTATAACACTGAGGACCAATGGATTTTCATTAAATGAGTTGGAATATGTATATGCATCCATAAAAGATTATTAACAAGTACATAATTTTGGGGTCTTTTATATCTGTTGTCTTCATTGTGAATGTGATCAGGGGCAACATAGTCATCTTTTACACTTTTGATCCTGCTCTGTGTTCAGGTCCTCGTCTCCATGTTGTTGTTCACCTTTTGCCTTATCCTGTTAGGGGTCATCTGCATCCTGACTGTCTGCAGCTCCTTCAGCTTAGAGCAAGAAAGTTTATTCTGGAAAATATAATGACTTAGTAATAACATAAATATGTTATCAATTATCCACAGCTGTCTTCATTTGAGTTGTGGCCCTCAGAGAATGTAAGTGTCTTCTTCAGTTCATGGTTTTTGTCAAGTTCATTTATTACATGTTTATGTATCTGACACCAAACCTCATTGCATGCATTTTGAATCCTGTACCACCACTTCCTGACATTAGAGATACAAGTTAGGATAGAAAACACAGCTTGGTGTAAGTCATTTCTAAGAGGACCTTCATTTCTCTTTACAGACCTCTTTTATTATTTGTTCTGTGAAATTATAGTATTTAACAACTAAATTAATTGGTTAATTGTCCTCATTGTTTAACTTTAGTGACTTTCAATCGAATTAATCATTTATCTATTATTTTATCTAGTCTTTCTAACTTATAGAGCATTATATTTAATTTTACTTGTTCTTTTTTAAACTCTTCAAAACAATAAATTAGTTTCTCTTAAACGAATGATGTTGAAAGACGAATACGTTTCAAAGCAACAACAACAAATGAAGTATTGCTGATGAATTTTATTTTCATTGTTTAAAGACAAGCCAAAAACAATGGAGGCCAACTCAGAGGGCCTCAACAATTTAAAAAAAAAAAATGAATGCACTGGTTGAATTCCGGCTCCATGGCAGACTTAATTTTGCCCCAGTAGTGCCAGCAGTTGAGCAATCAGCTGAGCCACTGATTGTGTTGTTCCTGCAGCTGTAGTTGTTGCAGTGGTGGTGGTTGCCTTAAAAAAGAAAAAAAGAAAAACATTTAGTAAAAAAAAAAATAGCAATTGTCTGAATAAGAAGAAACTCACCTCATTTGAGTTAGAGCCAGAGCTGGAGTCTGAGCTGGAACGAGCCACTCTCTGATGCTCCATCTTTAAAAAAAAAAAAAAAAATTATGTGTCTTTCACATTAACACAATCTAAATGTTAGACTGTAGACATTTATTCACAAGACACAATCAGACTTACAGGTTGAGCCAGAGTGAGACTCAGAAGACATCCAAGCACAAGCGCTAACTTCAGCATGATTTCACTCCTGGAAACAAATATCAGAACAAAACATCACAAAATTACATGACTAAATCCTCACTGCAGCATCATCACAGGAAATCTTGAAACCAAGTAGAAAAAAGCATTACAGTCAAGGATTGGCAGGTACTGCAGGAGATCCGGAGTTCTTGTGATGCTGTGTTGAACGCTGGCCTTGTCTTTTATATCTTTACAGGAGCAGTTATTGAGAAATCATATGTCAGAAACAACAGTGACTAATGTCATGAGACAAAAGCTGTGGAGAAATTTAAGCATGTCTTAAACCATTAAAACTCTTGTGTAGAAATTATGGATTTATAAGTAATTCATTTGGTATTATCAGCATAATTATTTCACAAATATTATAATAACTCAGTTTATGTCTGTTTGTATTTGACTAAACGTAATGTGTGTTGAAACTTAAGTGTTCACTCTGCTGAAATGGATCACCTATTACATTTTTATTTTAATTTTTGTATAAAAAAAAAAAAAAACCCTACAAAGCTCATTTTGTTTTTTTGTTTTTGTTTTAGCTGCAATTTGGGTTACACTGTCAGGAAATTTTGTCTAAATACAGTTGAATGAAGCATAAATGAAACATATAGTGACTTAAGTTGAGGACTTCACTGTTTATCAGTCTAAAATTTGGGGTATACAGTACATCTGCAAACATGGAAAAGTTGTTAGTTGTTCAAATGCATTTCCTGCCATTGATATATTAACTCATGAGAACCCTCAAAAAGAGTGAAAAATAAAGTGTTTTAAAATACAAAAGCAGTAGGTATTCATATCGTAGCTGCTACTGTTAGACACACGCTTGGATGGAGTAGAACTCAACTGAATTTGCTAATAATTGCCTTAAACTGCCTAAATTCAGTAAATAAAATTTAATGAGTGGATGATCATGTATCTTATCCTAAAACCAAGAATAAAAATGATAAAACTCAAGTCTTGGCAACTTAAGTACAGTTCAGAAAGGTTTTTGTGATGCTGTTCTGAGTGCTGATCCTATTGCTTCTACCTTTGTAAGAGCAGAGCTGTTGAGAAACTCTATTATTGAGAAACTCTACACCAGAAATAATAGTGACTAATGCTGTGGGATTCAGTTATAAGTAAAGGTGTTGCCACCTTTAAATGACTTTATTACTCAATAATTATTATTCAATCATCTTTATTCTCACATTACTATCTACTATTAACAACTGGTTTTCCTTTTCAAGAGTACACTATATGTTTCTCAAAAATAAAGTGTTTTTATTTGTAGTTTATAAAATATTAGCATTTAAGATACAATAAAAAGTTCATTTAAGTATATCTTCAATTATTTTTACACAAACTGGGGTAAATTACATGAAAACTGAACTTAAAAAAATGATGATTAGTCGGTGACGTGGCAGTTTCAAATTTTGATGCCCTGTAAAATGTTGGCAGATTTCTCCTAAGTGTTCTAAAAATCTGTTTTTGTGGGTTTTATGAACTGGAACCCCAATTTATGTCAAAATAAAGACCTGGAATCAAGTAAACAGTGGGTCCTAAATCAATATTCTATGAAAGCTTACATTTTTTTAATGGAATTAGGGAAATGAATACCCTTTTCCACAATTTTCTTAGTTTTGGAAAGGATCTGTACATGCAACAATGAGAAAATGTAGAATTTTTTTAACCCTTATATTGTGTTTGGGTTTCATAATGAAAAACAGGTCAAATTGACCTGAACAAAATATGAGTCAAATACATGCACAAACTGTTTTGTGGTTTTGAATGGCATGGGTATTTGATTTTCAGGAGAAATACCGTACACGTCTTTTTTTAATTGTTGAATCATCAAATCATTTTCTTTTTTTTAACATTTTAAAGCCAGTAGGGAGAGCTACAATATTTAACTTATTAGGAGATTGAGAGATGATGTCCTTCTTTTCTTAAAAACTGAAACAGATCGAGTAAGAAGGTCAACAAAAATCTATTGAAAGTTCCAACACTTGTTCATTTCTGCTCTGAACTCAAACTCTGGATTTATTTTTGCTCAATTTGGAACAGTTTTATTAGCAAAAAACCAACACAGATTGATGACTAGAAACATTTTATTGTAATATTTTTAGAGACAAGCTTAAAAAAGGAAGTTAGATGTCAACAAATAAACAGCATTTGCAGGTTGGTTTGTCACCACATGTAGATTTATGGCTCCACGTCCGGCATTTAATTTACAGTCCTTAGAAGTAGCTGAATGAGCTGAGATAGTTGGCTCGATGATGTAGCTTTGCTCCTGCTACTGTAGTTGTTGCAGGAGCGGTGGCACTGCCTTAAGGAAAAAACAATCGAATTTAACACAATGTAAAGGACTTTCACTTGACTTTTTGTGCAGAAACTGATATTGTTTTCTGGGGAAACGTGCAGTCGGAATCGCAGCTGGAACGAGCCAACCTCTGGCGCTCCATCTGTGAAATCACTTAAGTTTGACTTTATTGATAATGTCTATCCTGTTCTACGATGAACAAATCTATACTTTAATAACATGGCAGTTACAGGTGGGGCCAGAACCTTTAGTTCATGGTTTTTGTCATGTTTATTTTTTACATGTTTATGTGTCCGACTACAAACCTGATCTCATGCATTTTTAGTCCTAAACCACCACCTCCTGACATTAAATATACACATTATATTAAAAAACATAGCTTGGTGTAACATGTTTCATGCTGAATTAATTTTCCGTCATTTGTAAGAGGATCTTCATTGCTGGTGAGATTGGTTTTATTACTTTGTTTAGTGAAATTGTTCTTTTTAACGATATTTAACAAACATTTTCTAAGGTGATTATGTTTTTTTTCCTTAAGTGACTTTTAATCATATTTAGGAGCATTTTTTTACCTATTGTTTTATCTAATGAAAGAAATACTTTCAACTTTACAAGTTAGGTTTATAAATTCTTTAAAATAATGCATTTGTTTATCTTAGTTTCATGCTGATATGTCAAAAGACTGAATGTTTTTTATAATAAGTTTCGAAGCAACAACAACAAATGAAGTATTGCTGATGAATTTTATTTTCATTGTTTAAAGACAAGCCAAAAACAATGGAGGCCAACTCAGAGGGCCTCAACAAATAAAAAAAAAAAAAATGTTTTATGGCACTGGTTGAATTCCGGCTCCATGGCAGACTTAATTTTGCCCCAGTAGTGCCAGCAGTTGAGCAATCAGCTGAGCCACTGATTGTGTTGTTCCTGCAGCTGTAGTTGTTGCAGTGGTGGTGGTTGCCTTAAAAAGAAAAACATTTACTTTAAAAAAAATAGTAATTGTCTGAATAAGAAGAAACTCACCTCATTTGAGTTAGAGCCAGAGCTGGAGTCTGAGCTGGAACGAGCCACTCTCTGATGCTCCATCTGTAAAAAAAAAAAAAAAAAATTATGTGTCTTTCACATTAACACAATCTAAATGTTAGACCGTAGACATTTATTCACAAGACACAATCAGACTTACAGGTTGAGCCAGAGTGAGACTCAGAAGACATCCAAGCACAAGCGCTAACTTCAGCATGATTTCACTCCTGGAAACAAATATCAAATCTTTATGGTCAAGTCAAAATTAGTTTCATCGCAAAAAATACTGAAAAGCAAGTGGAAAGACTATTACAGTTAAGTCTTTGCAGCCTCAGAAGAAGATCTGGAAATTTTTGTGATGTTGCTCTGAATGCTGACCTTGTCTTTTATACCTTTTACAGGAGCAGTTATTGAGAAATCATATGTCAGAAACAACAGTGACTAATATCATGAGACAAAAGCTGATGAGAAATTTAAACCATTAAACCTTAAACCATTTAAACTCTTGCGTAAAAATGATGGATTTATTTGAAACTTCAAGTTGCTTGCAACATCATAATTTAATAATTACATGGATTAACTATCTGCTGTTACCAACATTTTTTTTATTTACCTCTATTTTTGGTGAAACTTTAGTGTGTAAAATTACCCGATGAAGTTGTGAAAAAAAATTTTAAGTCTGGACCAAACATAGAGCGATGCAGGACACATTCAAAAATAATAATAACCCTTGAAAAGATCCTTTCTGTTCAGGTGATCACACAGCTGACTTTAACTAATGCATATACATGCCTATACGTGCTTTTTTTTTTCAAATTTCTGCTTTTGAGCATTTTGAACAAGTCATTTAGACGAATTTCCTATTTATGGGCATGGACTTGTGATTATTGCAAAAACTTTTGGATAGTGGGTCAGCCTCATAAACCGCGGGTCTGCAACCTCCGGATCTGGGTCCGCATGTGGCTCTTTGACCCCTCCGTCTTGGCCCTCTTATCGAAGAAAAATAAAATATTTTAATATGACAAAGTGACATATTTTTTAAAAAACAGTAAGAAAAGTCAAACTTTTTCAACTCATTCATAAACAGCTGTTGGCATCATTCCGCCAGGCTCCTGACTACAGTACCCATGATGCTCCATTAATCAATCAAGCGGTGCGGCTTCATATATTTCTTAAGCTTTAACACTTTGACAGATTTTTGAGCACCTTGTCCAATAAAAACAAAGCAATTTAAAGTTAGTAAGCTTAACCTGAATTTAGGTACACTGGATTACAAGGTGGACTGGACTATTGTGTTGCATTTAATATTGAACTAAATTCAAGGACTCTTCAGTGTGCCACGTGGTCCAAAAATAAAGTGTCAGTTAGATCAGATTTTATTTTAGATTTTTAGATCTATGAATCTCTTTTCGAGATTCATCAACAACAAATAAACTGTATATAGTTTTATTTTTTCAGAGATGCTATTACATTTGCTGCACTGCGAAAATACTTTGTAGTACAGGGTGTATTTTATTTTGACAGGAACCTTTGTCAAAAGTTATAAACTATTTCATCTTTTAAAAGTATTTCTTAATGTTTAAGCTTATATGCAAAATATTGCAATATGTCTTTCCATGTTTAGTATAACAATAAAACTTCAGAAATGCAAATCCATGTGTTATTTTTCTAAATTAAGTCAGACCTTGCTGTTCCTATTGTTTAGTAAAATATTGACCTTTAAGTATCCTTAAGTATGGATAGTTAGAGACAAGTGCCTTAAGCAAATTTTTAATAAAAATCTGGGGAATATTATCTGGAAATCGAAGCATTTGTATCCGATTTAGAGGAAATGTTTATGTCAAGAGTTTGGTTGGAATAGGATCAGAGAGACAAGGTGCTGATTTCTTGAAAGTTGTTGTTGAAACTTCTAATGTCTTTGAAGCAGTTATACCTGATAAAATAATTACCACAATCATGGAGAAATTGCTTTGAACGTTCTTTTCAAAAATGATATAGTTTATGAAGTCTTTGCTTTAAAATTATAAAGGAATATGTGGCTAAAGAGAAGTGAGACCAGTTAACAGCCATAAATTGCTAAAATAGGAACCCTGTCTTGCTATTCTTTGCCTGAGTCAATGACTAATTATGGAAAGTTCTAGTATTAGGTGAGGATTGGTCAAGAATCCATCCTTTGTCTTTAGTTTATGAATTTGGCTTGTACCTAAGGATGTTTAGTTAGAAATTAGACCAACAGACTTTAAATTGACTCTTTTTGTTACAGTTTTTTAGTTCACCTAAAAAAAGTAGAAAAAACAATTGCAATTAAAGTTTTAGTCACATACAGGTCCACCCTTGTGTGGGTGCTTTGTGTTTTTAGGGTTTGTAGAGTGGAGCGGTCGAAGCTTAAAAAGCATGTTAGTGTGTCTTCCACTTCCCTTGAGGCTCATGCATCCACCCCATGAAAATGGAACGTGCCATCGCCGTGCATTGTGAGTGTATTGTGAAACATTTGGAAGGATAATGTAAAATATGTCATACGGGGGAAGCTGTTGCACGCAGCCCTTTATGCAGCACTCCAGTTGTTGACTGCATGCAAGGCTGCACCCTGTGAGCACAAGTGAGACAAATGTCCACATAATATTTAATTTAATTTATTTTATTTATATAGTCCAATAAAACAGTTGGGCTTCACAACGGTAATTCCCATAAGATGTTCACACAAACTATGCTCTGATTGTCTGATTGCCTAATTTCCTTATTTCTAACATAAGTGCGCACCTTTCATTGATGGAATGAAAAATGCCCTCTGAGCTGTGCACTGGATTCAAAGCTCATTACATGAATAAACATGGATTTGATTTGAACACACCTGTGTCTCGCCTACACTTCCCCCTTACTTACCCTTATGCGTTGCTTTAGTGTTCGGCCTGATACCTGTAGCATGCTCATGGAAAAAATGTGCATGAACGTTTTCCCTTTGGCCACGCACAGATTCCCCCGCAGACAAATGACCCCGTATGCCAACCATAAGAGCAGTTGTGACTAAGGCTTTAGGTTTTTGCAGCTTCAGCAGCAGATCAGCAGTTCTTGTAATGCTGCTCTGAACGTTGACCTTCTCGTTTATACCTTTTGCAGGGTCAAAGCTGTTGCTAGACTGTATGTTTGAAGTCATCATATAATACAAGGAGTAGTGCCTGATGTCACTAAACAGAAACTGTACACTAGAACACACGATAGAATATTACGTAAATTTTGAAATTACAGGTTTGGTTTGAAACCTGAAGCTGCTGGATTTTTATATCACAATGACCTCTTTCTTAAAGCTTATGATTAACCAAATAATTAAGTATTAACAAACTAAAAAACAAATCAAAGTGCATAATCTAAGTTTTTGAAATCAAGTGGTTTGGTAACACCCAGAAAGGCATACAGAACTCCTGGCTTAAATTTAGAAAATATGAAAAGCTTTTTTAACAAGTCACAATGTCTTTCATTTATTACTAGAAAATATTCCTAATAGACATTTACTGCCAATTTTGTGGACAACCTGTACCTCACATCCCCCCAGGGCTTGAGATGTGAAAGGATAAAATTACATTTTATTGTTTTAAGCTATTTTTCATTGAGTTTGCCCTAATATTTTTCAAGATTGTTTAAGCCAATCACCTCAATTTGACCTTTAAGGGTTCTTTAAAATCAGTTCAGTCAAGAAGCTGTCACTGTGCACGGAACATCTCCTCTTTGTATATTAATTCCTTTAAGAGGGGCTTTTGTTTTCAAGTGTCAGTGATCAACAGAAAAATGCCCAACCTGCAAGAAGTATCTAACTTTTAAATTCTGTGAAAATAATATTGTCATTTTATCAAAAGGTATTCACATAAAAAACAGGTTTGTCTTGAATAGATGCGTACCATTGAACAGTGGTGCTGCATCTTACAAAACTTTTAAGCCACAGTTGGTTAGGGCTCTACTTAATCTTCTCTCTAAAGAAGAGATATGTTTCTGTCGACTGCGCAACATCACCAATGTGTAACCACCCACCCCCATATAGGTGTGTGAGTTTGATCATGTCTTAAAAGAAGGAGAGGCAAACAATAGTTTGACTGCTGACCACAGACCTGTTTTGTCCTGATCACAAGCGCATCTTCACACCATCCACTTACTAATACACTTCATGTGCACGCCCTACTTTATTCTGGACTTGCCTTTGGACAACCAGGATTGTTAAAAAAAAAAAAAAAACAATACGGTCATTTTAAGATCAGTCATTGTGAAATAAATATAAGAATAACTAAACATTTATCAGTTTAAAATTTGAATAGCATTATGAAAGAGAAATTGCAAAGTACAACTGGCTGAACTTTCAACATGTGTTCAATGGTTGCACAATTTGTACGCAGAGTCCAAAAACAGACTTAAAAACTTGAGCGCGAGAGTTTTAAACGCCTGAAACGCACATTTACATTTGTTTACATACATTTTTCAATACAAAGGGCCACGTGAACGTGCGTTGCAGATGTTAATGTGAACATATTCTCACACAAAGAAATGCACATACATATTCAGAATGCAGGGGGAACAAGATATTTGGATGGCTCAATTGAAATGATGATACTTTGAGGAGCCCTGAAGCATGTGTGTGCAGTTTTTTATTTTATTTTAAATACGCTGAAATTATTGCAATGGGTTTCAACACTGTTTAGGTGTGGAAATTGTCATCACAGCCTGTCAGCTGAGATATTGACCATCATGTTGGCATGCTAGATGAGTGGTCTGGATTTGGGGAACTGGTTTAAAGGTTCTCCTTAAGTAGTTGGTAGTTGGGCTGGTGGACCAGAAATCCAAAAGGTCAAGCTTGTGGTAGGAATCTGAGATTGTATTAAAAAAAACCTAAAGTACCACACAAGCTGTGTAAACATAGCAAAACTAAAGGGAGAAACAAAAGGAGGAATTGCCTGAAAAGGAGACAGAATGCTACCAACAGAAACAGCTGAATTAAGAAAATATATCCTCTGAAAACTCTATCAAACTCACAGGCTAAATGGGGTGAGGTTCAATCATAAAGAAGTTTTTCAGAAAAACTTTTTGGATCACACTGAGGAAGGTTCTTTGGTCCTTGAGTGCCCATCAAAAACAGTTTTAGCCTTGGTCAAAGTGAACCCTTCAGATGGGTTTTAGCAGACAAAGACATCTCCTTAAGAAAAGTGATTTTTAGTTTGAGTTTTTAGCAATAGTTGCTAAAAATTGTCTGTAATCTGCCACTTTCACACTGAGCCCCTGGGACTTGAATTGCTGGGGGACTTTTTTTTTTTTTTTTTTTTTTTTTTATGCAATCTTAGTTTTACAAAGCTTGAATTTAATCTCAGAATTCTGACTTTAAACTCAGAATTCTGAAATTAAAGTCAGAATTTTGAATGGGTTTTTTTCTTCGGCAGCCCTAATCCGATGCTGTATAGTTTAATCCATGACTTTAATTTATTTTTTGTAAAAAAAAAAAAATATTATTATTATGTTTAACTCTCAATCTCTCATACTTTGATCGATTGAAACTTGATTTCTTTGTTTTCCACAATGTCAAAGCATAAAATGTGTCTAAAATGTCATAGAATGTTTTCAGTTTCTATGGGGTTATGACTTTTTTTTTTTTAACAGTTTGTCAAGATTGATTTGTTAATGCTTTTTTTATGTTTCAGCAGTGGCGGTAATATTTGTTTTTCCCTGGGGTCACAAGATGACTCGTATCACTTTGGACAATCTCCAATCTTACAGGAACACCCAATTTACAGCATGCATGCTTATAAGATTAGTTCTGTAATGTATAGACATGACTCAAAAGCTGATCTTTATGCTTAATATCTTGGTTCTAAAAATATGAAATGATAATGTTCCATGTGAAACTTTTTTTTTTTTTGCTTTAGTACACAAAAAAATTGTTTGCTCAAAGGAAGTATGAACAATATGCTAATGCTTAATTTTAAAATAATTTGTGAAAATGTCATTTTTAATATGTTTAAAAAAACACTTATCATACTAATATTTTTTGTTTTCATGATTTGAAGTAAGTTTCAGAATTCTCTTTTTTATGTATAAAGCATGTATGTTTTATTCTAGTGAAAGTTAGTGCAAAGCTTTGACTGTTATACTACTGTCAAATCAGTCATTCATTTGAAATTTTAATGGATTTTTTTTCCAGGAACCAGGTTTTAAACAGAAGTCATAAGCAGTATTTTGCATTAATGCTCTTTATTTGACCATACATCCATAAAACAAAGACTCTGGTGGAGAAAAGCTTGACCTTCATTCATTAGTAGATGTCTCCATTTTATGTGGCTGCAGCTACAGTGGTAGCAGCTGTAGTCGTTGCTGCTGTAGTTGTAGCTGCAGTTGTTTGTTGCAGGAGAGCAAGGAGAAGCTGGAGCAGCACGTTGTTTATGGAAGTGTTGGAGGACTTCATGTGGACGGAGACATCAAAAGACAAAGAAAAATAATACCATGAACGGATGTTTATGAGCTCAAACTGAAGACAGAGGAAACACTCACCTCGTTTGAGTTGGAACCAGAGCTGGAGCGGGCAAACGCTGATGATCTGTGAGACACATGTTGCAAATCACTGATAGATCTGCAGCAGACAGCAAACAGCAAACAAGCACTACTCAGCAGTAGTACAGCAACAGAAATATGTCTGCAAATACAATCAACTGCAGAGAGAATGAGTTGGTCAAACTTACAGGTTCAGCCAGAATTAGGCTCAGGAGACATGCCAGCACGATTGCTACCTTCAGCATGGTTGATTTACTGATCACACCTGTGGAAAAAGAATAAATATAAAAAAATGTAGATATGAAATACACTTCCAGTATCAAAATCTGTACAGTCAGTTCCTCACAGCTTCAACAGACGGTCAGAGAAGATCCTGGAGTTTCTGCAGTGCTGAACTGGCTGTGAGACCTCTCTTATATACCAGAGAAGGACAGTTGGGAAACTGCAGTCATTACAAAACCTTCCAGCGTCATGCCCGGAACTTATAATTAGACAAACAATGATACACCTTTCTCACATTAGCGTATGGATGTGTTGAACAAATTATGCAAAAACACTGTTGCAAACATTTGTTTGGAGTTAGAAAATATTTTGTAGACTGTCTGCTCCGTTTGGCATTGGTAAACAGACAAAACCTCACAAATGCCTCTTGCAATGATTCCAAGTCATTACTACATGAAGTAATTTGAAGACAACTCCCAGTTTTAATACAGAGGAAACTGCAATGATCAGTCCAATGTCCTGACATGATATTTAAGAACCTGTCCTTTGATCATTGTCTTTTTAATGTGATTTGATCCATAATAAAACTCAGAATTAAGATTGTCCATAATCTCTTCATAATGTATGACATGATGTTGCTATTAAAATCGTAATTTTCTTTTTTAATCCCAGTTAACATAACTGAACACGACAATACTAAAAAACTACTTTATCCTAAAGATAGAAAAATAATTAATTGTCTAGTTGAGGTTTCACAGTTTGAAGAAATCTAAATGAAATGTTTAAAAAAATGACACAAAATAGAAAGGTAAGTACTATGGCACATCCTGCCGACTGGATTATTACATTTCTTCACCATTTCAATTGAAAGTTATTTGGCATGAAGTGTATTAATAAGAAATCTTTCATTAGTAAAAACTTAAACGTCTAAAATCAAACATTATCATCCGGTCAGCGATGACCCATAAACCTACCTTTTCTGGCTTCTTATTATGTTTCAGTTTTGTAACATTTTATTTAAATTTCTGGAAATTACTTTTGTTTTGCAAAGCGTTTAGTTTTTATTTAGTTGATTTTTTTCATTTTTTAAAATTTTTGTTTAGTTTCTAGAATTTTGTTTTGATCTCACAAAGTTTAATTTCTTATATATTTATTTATATCTATTTATTTTGTACACTTCACATTATTGTACGGATGTGTTGAACAAATTATGAAAAAAGACTGCTGTTTCAAACATTTGGTTGGAATTAGAATATATTTGTAGATTCTGTCTGCTTCGTTTGGCATTGCTGAACAGACAAAAACTCAGAAACGCCACAAGTAATTATTACAAGTAGCTATTTGGTATGTGAAGTAGTTTGAAGACAAAAACCCAGTCTCAATGAAGAGGACACCTTTTACTCGCTGCCTCTCCATTGACTATGGAATAGCACATTTTGGATTTGCAATAAAAAAAATGCCCCAATGGAAACAAATCAATTTTGAAAAACTTTGCATTTAATGAAAATAATTTTTGTGCTTGGAGGAGGCAGTTTTAAGGCATATTGAAAGGGACATTCATTCATCCATTCATTTTCCATGCCGCTTTATCCCTTTCGGGGTCACGGGGATGCTGGAGCCTATCCCGGCTGCTGATGGGCGAAGGCAGGGTTTACCCTGGACAGTTCGCCAGTCTGTCGCAGGGCCACAATCACGCACACATTCACTTTCACATTCATACCTAGGGGCAATTTAGAGTAACCAATTAACCTATGAAGCATGTTTTTGGATGGTGGGAGGAAGCCGGAGTACCTGGTGAGAACCCACGCATGCACGGGGAGAACATGCAAACTCCACACAGAAAGGTCCCAGTTGGTGTTTCTGATCCCCCAGCTAGGATTTGAACCGGGGCCTTCTTGCTGTGAGGCAAGAGCGCTAACCACTGCGCCACAGTGCAGCCCTGCAACCGTGAAAAGGACATATTTCACAAAACTGCAATTAAAAGCTTTTTTTCAAATGTAATGAGTGACATAACCAACAACCAAATATCATGTTGGTGGGAACTGGCTGCTTTGAGCACTACAGCAGCACTACAAGAGGTCCCACAGCATCACACCACTCATCAAAGGTTGAACGTGTCATGCAGAATTGTTGGAGCCACAGCTTTTCTGTAAAATTCCCAAATTCGCTTCGTCCACAGCTTATCACTACATGTTCTAAATATAATATAATAATATAAGAGATCTCTATTGATAAATGGTGATGAGCGCTAGTGCCGTGGCAGAAATTTGAATGTATCTGCTGTAAATTAAAGTATGATTCACATCTGTTACCATGGTTTTGAAAGATTTATCGCGTGAGTTGTTCTGTGTTTATATGCATAAAGATTTAATGGAAACATTGTAATTGCAAAATTTTGTTTTTTTGATGTTTCTAGAGTTTCGATAAAGTTTTGCGCAAATGTGTAATGGAACGCAGCTATTGCTACAGTGACCTGACATGTTGTCCTTTGTAAGTGCAAACGTTTTTTGTCTTTTTTTATTTTATATTTGTTTCACAAGAAAACTCTGAATTTAGATCTTCCATCAAGTTTTATAAAGTATCATGTTACTATCAGATCACTTAATAATTTGAAACACAGTTAAATATATCTGCAGTGTTGATTATTTTTTTCTCAGAAAAAAAATGCTTCATAAGCAGTATTTTGCATTAATGTTCTTTATTTGACCATACATCCATAAAACAAAGACTCTGGTGGAGAAAAGCTTGACCTTCATTCATTAGTAGATGTCTCCATTTTATGTGGCTGCAGCTACAGTGGTAGCAGCTGTAGTCGTTGCTGCTGTAGTTGTAGCTGCAGTTGTTTGTTGCAGGAGAGCAAGGAGAAGCTGGAGCAGCACGTTGTTTATGGAAGTGTTGGAGGACTTCATGTGGACGGAGACATCAAAAGACAAAGAAAAATAATACCATGAACGGATGTTTATGAGCTCAAACTGAAGACAGAGGAAACACTCACCTCGTTTGAGTTGGAACCAGAGCTGGAGCGGGCAAACCGCTGATGCTCCATCTGTGAAAATACAACAGATTTCATGTTTTGCTTTATTTTAGCCTATAGTTTAGTACAGCAACAGAAATATGTCTGCAAATACAATCAACTGCAGAGAGAATGAGTTGGTCAAACTTACAGGTTCAGCCAGAATTAGGCTCAGGAGACATGCCAGCACGATTGCTACCTTCAGCATGGTTGATTTACTGATCACACCTGTGGAAAGAATTAATTTTTAAAAATGTAGATCTGAAATACACTTCCAGTTTCAAAATCTGTACAGTCAGTTCCTCACAGCTTCAACAGACGGTCAGAGAAGATCTTGGAGTTTCTGCAGTGCTGAACTGGCTCTTAGACCTCTCTTATATACCAGAGCAGGACAGTTGGGAAACTGCAGTCATTACAAAACCTTCCAGCGTCCTCTTAGACAAACAATGATACACAATCCACACAGTATATTACAGATGTGTTGAACAAATGTTGCAAAAACACTGTTATTGCCAATACTTGTTTGGAGTTAGAAGGCATTTGTAGACTGTCTGCCCTTTTAAGTATTAACGGGTCATGCAATGATTACAAATAGTTACTTAGTACATAAAGTAATTTGAAGACAACGCCCACTTTCAATGCAGACTAAACTTTCCTAAGCAACTATGACCTACCATGTTTTTATGAATATGTCCTGTTGGTGTATATGTCCTTCTTTTCTTTTTATGGCTTTTTGTTCCACAGATCTTCCATAATTTTTTCACAATAGAAAACCAAAGGTAATCACAGATTCTCTGATAATAGAATCAAAGGTGTCTAAACCAGACCCGTGGTAGAATTCAATACTGTCTTCAGATCGCCGCTTTACCATTCTGTTGCTGAGAGAATAGACTTTAATACAGCTCGGTTTGTGAGCGAGTCTCTTTGTAGCTTGCGGCACTAAACATCTTAGAGATGTGGATTTCTCGTGAATCACTTCAGACTCTAAAAAGCTCAGGGACAAGCCTTCTGCTCATGCCTTGAATCAAGACTAAACACACCAAAGCAGCATTTCAGCTTCATGCAGCTAAACTCTGCAACAGTCTGATAGGGTTTGTTGAGTTTGGAAACACTGAATTTTGTGAGGGTGTGTGAACATACATTGCAGTATAATGTTCTGTTTGTGTTATTTTGATGTGAAAAAACAACATTTTAGCTTTGTGAAGCTAAAATGTGAATGGATTTGCTATGAATTTTTTATTTTACACTTGATTATCTTGCAAGAAATACATGGAGTCTGGAAAACTTCACCTGCACTGCTCAGTACCAGATATTTATCTCCAACTCATACTGGTTGAATTTTTTTGGCTGAAAATGCCTTTAATTGGTTTTAGGTCAGTGAATCAAATTAAATTGGATCATTCAAAATGAACTAGTGTTGACTATGACTTGTATTGTCAACCACAAAATGTGATATGAATCGAATGATTGTTAAAATGAACCTTTACACACTCAGTAGTCATGTTAGTGCTATTGTTGTCAGTTTTGAAAAGATAAGATTTGATTCTATTGATTGTTCCATTTTCCTAAGGATGCCTTCCCCCCTCCATGTTTAGCTAAAGACAAGGCGTGGAAATCTTGCGTCACCTCACGATTCAATTACGATACAGGAGGTAACTATTCGATTATGAAACAATGATCAATTCTGCTTTCAGTGTGGCTTACAGTCATTATCTGAGTTTAGAGGACGAAATTTTAGCTACTGGTCTTCGGTTTTGGTGATTAAGTCCAAGCATCACACGTTGATGCTATCTCTACTTCCACAGCTGCTGCCATGACTTCAGCTTTCATCTCAGTATTTAGTGCTGGGTTGACCGTAGCAGTGAAGAAGCGACAGGAAGGGATGTTGAATCTCAGCTCTAAGATATGGAGCAACATTCAGAATCCCTAATTCTCCACCATAGAATACGGTCTCAACTTTTTTGCTTCAAAAGCTATAATTGACTTCATTATTTGCATAGCCTTTTCCAACAACTGTACAAGTCTTCTTGGATATCCAATGTGGGTTTTTTGACCACTGGAAGATCTGGTAGCAGAAATTGTTGAAGCCACATTCAGGACCCAGACAGTTTCTACCCTCCTACTCTCTGGATGGAACCATGCAATGTGATTTTACAAACTTGTTATGATTCCTTTCATATTTCAACTACATAAAATGCACTGATTTAGGATTTAGTCTTGCTTGGTTTTCTCAATTTAGAATACATTTCTAGTTTGTGTTTTCATTTTTGAAACTTGTATGTGATTAGTTTGATGAGAGTTAGAGCAAGTATTTAAAAGGTTGTACTACTCTCAAAACACATACTCATTTAAAACGTTTTTTTTTTTCCAGGACAAGGTTTTAAACAGAAGTCATAAGCAGTATTTTGCATTAATGCTCTTTATTTGACCATACATCCATAAAACAAAGACTCTGGTGGAGAAAAGCTTGATCTTCATTCATTAGTAGATGTCTCCATTTTATGTGGCTGCAGCTACAGTGGTAGCAGCTGTAGTCGTTGCTGCTGTAGTTGTAGCTGCAGTTGTTTGTTGCAGGAGAGCAAGGAGAAGCTGGAGCAGCACGTTGTTTATGGAAGTGTTGGAGGACTTCATGTGGATGGAGACATCAAAAGACAAAGAAAAATAATACCATGAACGGATGTTTATGAGCTCAAACTGAAGACAGAGGAAACACTCACCTCGTTTGAGTTGGAACCAGAGCTGGAGCGGGCAAACCGCTGATGCTCCATCTGTGAAAATACAACAGATTTCATGTTTTGCTTTATTTTAGTCTATAGTTTAGTACAGCAACAGAAATATGTCTGCAAATACAATCAACTGCAGAGAGAATGAGTTGGTCAAACGTACAGGTTCAGCCAGAATTAGGCTCAGGAGACATGCCAGCACGATTGCTACCTTCAGCATGGTTGATTTACTGATCACACCTGTGGAAAGAATAAATATAAAAAAATGTAGATGTAAAATACTCTTCCAGTTTCAAAATCTGTACAGTCAGTTCCTCACAGCTTCAACAGACGGTCAGAGAAGATCCTGGAGTTTCTGCAGTGTTGAACTGGCTGTTAGACCTCTCTTATATACCAGAGCAGGACAGTTGGGAAACTGCAGTCATTACAAAACCTTCCAGCGTCATGCCCGGAACTCATAATTAGACAAACAATGATACACCTTTAAAATGTCCTAATTTCACAAATTTACAATCAAAGTAATTTAATTGAAATTAAAAGAAAATCTGATACAAATGTTTGTTTTATACCTGTTATTATAATCTGTTTCTTTAATTTCAGCATTATAGAAAACTGATGATAAAAGTTCTGATTACAAATCAAGTTGCTTCAAGTTAAAGAATGAAAAAACAAAAAGACAACACCCAGAAGAAATCTTGACACTTAAATATTACACCACATTTCACACAGTTAAAAAAGATTTTAATTTTTTCAAATTTTGCATTGTTTATTAGCCAAAGTCAAAGTATAAAGTTTTTTTTGTTTGTTTTTTTGAAGTCATTTAGTTAAAACGGACTGATCAAGGTTTTAATTTTTTAAAGCTGTTGTTTTTTCTCTTTCTTTTGGTTAAAAATGTTCAGCTTGTACGGAAGGTTTGTTCTTGAATGAAATGCTAAGAACGTTTGTTTAAAGGGAATGATAATTGCCTCTAAGTCTTTGGTTTGTGTGAAATCCTCAGCTCCGTCTTAGAACACTTCCTTGATTCTTCAACTTACGTCAAACAACACAAATCTAACAGATGTTTTCGCAGTTGAACAGATTAATAATCACAAAACGTTTATAAATTGTATTATTTTTTTGTATTTTATATGTTACTAACAGCTGAATATATCTGTGTTGTTCCTCTCCATATGTTGCCTCTACTGTAGATCACATAAGGATAGTTTTTATTGTTGTTGTTTTTTTAAAGGATTATGGCTCTATTGTGCATTTTCTGGCTTTTATGATATTTTAAACAGTCTCTACAGAGTGCAATTTCATTAGATTTTAGGTTTTCCTGAGCATTATTTAACTCTTGAGGCACTTATGGAGTCTTTAATGAGAGAGAGGTTCACAGATACAACTCATGGCTAAGTTTAAAAGCAAGAGATATATCAATCAATCACTTTATTTATATAGCACTTATCAACAACTTGCTGTTGAACACAAGGTGCTGAGCAAAAAAGATATATAAACATTATTTAAGACATAAAAAGTCGTGAGACATATTAGATAAAAGAAACAACAGATAAACAAATTAGTTATGAAATATGGGTCATTTTTGTGGACCTTTTTAATCTTTTTTCATGGATCTTTTTAACTTTGTAAACAAAACTAACGATCTCCTCAGCCACTGGCCAGCAGGGGGGGGTCTGCAAAAGATTTTTACACTTATTCAAAATTTTTATTTTGCGCGTCTGTATGAAGGCCTGATTCAACACTTTTACTACTGGTTTGTTACCCAGGAGGAATCCTGCATGACGTTTACTTAGGATGCTATAGCTACAGGCACACACACTATTAATAAGTGTTTGTGACATGTAGATTACAAGAATCAATGCGAATCGTTTTGTTGAGGCAGAATTCATCCGACCATATTTTATTAAGTTTCCGTGTCATGTTGTTATGGTTTGTTTTTAAGAGAAGTCTGTTGGAATATTGCTATAAACAAAGATGTGCATGTTTTCTAACCCATTTTTAGAACTTTTCCAAACATTTTTTGGATTTTCATAGGCATATATCAAATCAGTAGACAAAACGTTTTGGGTTTTTTTTGCATTTGAATTATTTATTTGACAGATGACAAAAAAATCAATTTTTGACTTTTGTTCCAGTAAGATGGAGATGGACAAAGAGTGTCAAAGCCCTCTTTAGAAAACTGAATGGTAATCATCTTAGAAAAAAGTCACAGATGTTTCCATTTTATGTTGTAGTAGCTGCAGTGGTGGTTGCAGTGGTGGCTGTAGTTGCAGTGGTGGCCGTGGTGGCCGTAGTTGCAGTTGTGCTTGTTGCCGAGGTCGTAGTAGTAGCCAACTGTTGCAGCAGGTTGTAAAGGAGCTGAAGCAGTGAGTTATCCACTGCAGGTCTAGTCGGTCGAGGAGACTTCATATAGAGGACAACATTGACAAACATGGGTCAGAAAAAAAATTCACATTGACTGATGTTTATATGCTTTAAAGAAATCTGAAGAGGAAAAACTCACCTCTCTTGAGTTTGAACTGCCACGGTGTGGATGGAACCTCTTGTGGTCCCACTGTAGAAACACAACAATTTTTGTGTTTTCATATCAGATTATTCTGAATTGTGTTACAACAACAGCAGAAAGAAAAATACGAAATTCATTTTGCTGCAACGATAACGAGTTTGTCAAACTTACAGGTTTGGCCAGAGTGAGGCTGAGGAGACATCCAAGAACAAGTGCTAACTTCAGCATGGTTGGTTCACTGATCACACCTGTAGAACAAATGAAAAAAATAAAAATAAAAATACAAGCAGTACTGGAATTTTGATATGAATAAAGTTTAGTCCTCACAGCTTCAGGAAATGGTTACAGAAGATCCTGGAGGTTTCTGAAGTGTTGAACTGAATGCTACACATCACTTATATACAAGAGCAGTGCTGTTGAGAAACCAAAACCATTATGAAATGTTCCAGCATTGTGCTCAAACTTATTGTTCAACAAGCCTCTGTGATCAACCTACATCAACCACAAAGGAAATGTAGAAATCACAAACACTTCATTAGAAATGAAATTAACTTTGAGAATAGGCTAATAACAAACACACCAGATCGGAAAAGTTTAAAATCAAAATGAATAAAGTTGATTCAGAGACAACATTCACTTATCAAAAGAGAAAATCATCACCTCAGAAAATGTGGAATCATAAACTTCACATAAATGATGTGGTAACAAATGTTCTGGTAAAGAAGTCGGTCTGGCTATGAGTAAAGAATGAATAATCACCAAAACTTATTTCCAACAAAAAGCAAACATCAAAACCCTTTAATAACCCAACACAGACAATTAACTGCGTTACTGTAATACTTCTAAAATATTAACAAAATACTTCAAAAGGAGCGACATGGATCAGTATAAGGAAAACTTTAAGCACAGAAATAAAAAACGAAACAATACAAAGTTTTAAAAACCACATTAAAAATACTTTACGGCAAATCTAGTATCAATAAAAACTATTCATCCTCAAGGTAATGGTGTTCATTTCACACTGGTTGATGTTTGGAATTGTAAATTTTTGTTCTTTTTTTCATAATCTTCCCTTATTGTATCCTAAATTGGCAGAAAGTTTTGTGTGTTTTTTTATTTACTGATTGATTGATTTATTTTTTAAAGGGGCAGACAGTATATATTTTATTTTTTCTGTCCCCTTTTCATTTTTTTCTTCATGTTTGAGTTTTCAAGTCAAGGTTGTATCGCATGTTTTTTTTATTGATTTTTTTTTTAATCTGTTCAAAATTTTGTTTTTGCCTGGTGCTTATTGTCTTAAGAGAATAAAACACACAATCAATATTTTAATGAGCAACTGCCTTTGCAGATGCTGATAAAACATTTTCATCCAATAGTTCTTCCAGTTGCCATACTGACCAGAGTTGTTCCTTTTCAATCTCGGGAAGGTTAAAGTTTTTTTTTATACTGTAGTTGTCATGTCATGTTGGTAAAACAAAAGATCATAAATGATCAAGAGACCTGCAGTCAAGAGCATCTAACAGAGGTTGCTGGTGTTTCTCAAAACACTACTGATATGAAACTTACACTGTAAAAAGTGAAACATTGGATTAATTAACAAAAGCTCAGTAATTTGGTACATTCAAGATTATTAGTTTTTTTATTAAATCAATTTTTTGAACTGAGTAAACCATTGACCCGAAATTTGAATTTGATGAAAACTAAAAATGTTAAATGTGACAAATTACAGAGCTTTTGTCCATTGATTCAATGTTTCATTTTTTCAGTGTATGATGTAAAACTGATGATAAAATCTAATACACTTTGCATGTTTGCTGCCATGTCTGCTAATGGAAACTTCTCAATATTCTTGAGCTCATGGCAGCTTATGCATCATTAAAACAGCTGCAATACTGTGTGGGGCTGATATATTGAGACATAGACAAACACAAGTGTAATAGTTAATCAGTGGAGTTATCGCCGCCTCGTTTGTTTGGGCGGATTCTGAAGTTTGGTTTTGTTTAGTAGCATCTACTTCCTGTTCAAAAAAGCAATTCAAATTTCTTAAATAAAACTGAAAGTGAGTAACATTTCGAGATTGGCCTTCATAGCTATGCTGATGATACCCAGCTATGTCTTCTGATGACACAAAGTCAAATAGGAGGATTTTTTTAGCTGTATTTCAGATGCTAAGTCATGGATGACAAATGATTGTTAGCAGCTTAGCCAAGAAAAAACTGAAGTTTTAGTTCTTGGTTCTGAAGCCAAGAGAGAGAAACAGTTTTTACAACAAAAATAATTTGCACTGAGCTGTGCAGAAGCAATAAGAAACCTGGGTATTATACGATTTAAAAAATCTTGAAATAAATAAATTTTTAAGAATTTAAAAGAAAAGAATAGTTCAAAGGTGGACTGCTTTGCTCATGTCTTGTGTCTCTCATGAGATGTTTTTTTTTTCATAATAAAAGCTTTTCAAAGCTTTCAGAATGTGCTGATTTGGGGAATTTTTTTACATTATTTGATGTTAATATTTTGGATTGTGCTCTTGCTGGTGGAAATACACTTAAAACATTACTTTAAATAGAATTTCCTTCACATTTTTTCTGTCATCTGCAGATAAATCAAGTAAGGCAGCATTTAGACTGAAAGAAACGCAAACTAGTGGGAAAAGAAATTAAAAGTTTTTGCTTGCTATTACTTAAATATAGATGACCAAATATCTGGCTAAGAGTCTTGCGGTTGAGGCATGGTCTCTGGACTTATGTTCCCTTCCTGCAACATGTTGCCACTCATCCAGGTAACTTAGATGAAAACAATAATTGCAGCTTCAAAGCGACATATTACTGCACCGTCATATGATCAATCTGGCCACATTGAAAGTATAACCCAGTGATACTGATGACCAGCAGCTAAAAACAGAACAGATGTGGACTTGATTACTTATGTTCCTCCTGTTAAAATTAGTGCAGACTGTCATGTTACCCATGGTAACAACTAAGCATTAACTAACTTTCTTGAATTGTATTAGAGAAACTCAACACTACATTTTTCTATAAAAGAAAGCTTTGTGAAATGTATTTTTTACATTTATTTTTGCAGCTTAAAAACATTCATAAGATATTTTTTACAGTTTGTTCTGCAAAATGCCTGTTTCACTTAATTTTTATATAAAAAAACAAACAAAAAAACAAAAAACAAACAAAGATAAACTTGTCTGTCAGATGTTAGCAAAGGTTTGCAATTCTATCTAACAATTTTGGCTTAAGGAGTTCTCTCCACGTATTTGGTACTGATATTGTCTAAACAGAAAACAGTTGCATTGATGTTCAATCAAAAATTGATCAATCACGTGTAATGTCTAAGCAGTTTAGGAGCATGCTCAGGCATTCCCACTTCTTCTCTTTGGTTGTGAAATGGCGCCCTCTTTTGAGATTTTTTGGACTCCACACTTTTCAGTCATTAATTACTCTATCATCTATTCCAGCTGTTGTTTGCTGAGGTAAATAAACACGTTAAATAAAAAATGTGCCTGAATTGATTGCATTATCTAAGTTGATACATATGCATTTATAAAACTAGGAGTTCTTCTGGGAAAACTGAGGGGGAGGAGCAAAAATACAACTGAAGTGCATTTAAAAAGTGTGATTTTTCACCCTGACAAACAGGATTCTATCATGAAGTCTCTTCAAAGATTAGCCAGAAACCTATAAGGATTAAAAGAACAAATATGAACACAGATTCCCTTCTAACATCATATTAGTCACCAATCAATCTTACAAGCGTAGTTTTGAAAAGAGGCAGCGAGGATGGGAAAACTCACATGTGTCTAACAGAGCATAAACTTCAATGTCCTCAGGTGGGATTTGAACTAAAATGTCACCAAAATGCCAAAAACTTGTGCAAACCTCAATGTGTTATTGCAACTCACTCTACCAAGGGAATATTCAAACATGGAGAACAGGTTTCCCACACTCACAAAGAAAAATGAAAACTTTGTTCTAATTTGAATTTAGGTCAAGAAATATATTATTTTGGTTAGTTTCATTGTAAAAGTAGAGTTTCTTAACAATAAAGATCATAAATGTGAACATAGAAATTGAATTTTTTAGCTTTGAGGTTGAAGAAATAGCTAGCATTTTGATTTATAATTTTGTTATTTAAAAAAAGCACATTGCACAAAACATCTTTTGATGACATTCTTTATTATATATAATAAAAGCGTGGAGCAGATTCCAGTAAGTCTCAGTCAGGTTTTAGCAAATGATTTATGCTTCAGTGGCTGCACTTGTTTTGCAGATTTCCTTTATGGCTCAAACAGGAAGGGGAAGTTGACATTGCCCTGGTGAGGAAAAATAAAAGATAGCTGCAAATTTTGAAAAAATGTTTAACTTCTTGCATAAAAGGATGAGAAGCTTTTCATACCTCATCAGTCCCAGGACCAGTTGCGTCACCCCGAGGATCAGGAGGAACTGTAGAGGACTCTTTCTGTGTCCCAGCAGGCATTGTCTGACAATGAAAATAGAATTCAACCATTTTGTGAAATAACAAATTGATTAACCTTTCCCACATTTAGAACTATTTGTCTACTGGGGTGGATAGCATTGCAAAAAAGAAAAAAACCCTCACCCTTTCAGTCGGTAGCTTTGGCTTGGAACCCTGCTAAAATTGATGAGATGGAAGAAAGTAAATGACATTTTAGATGTTGCTGCTTCCGTTACTCCTCGGATTTTACTCATTTTCTTTTAGTTCATAATAAAAGCAAACTTTCTGAACAGTTACATTTGAAAAGGGGAACATATTGACAGACCCTACAACACCAAAATGAACCCAGAGGGTGTCATGGTTTCTCATCCCTCCCTTTCTTTCCTTGGTGTCTGCACTCTGCTCTCCTGCTAATTACCTGACCAGTTCTACCTGTGCCTCCTTTTTCTTAAACTGCTCTCTGTCTGTCACTGGTGCCAGAGTGTAAAGAGCCTTTTGCCTTCTCTCCAGCCCTTTGTAAAGATCCTGTCCAAGCTTCTCCCCTAGACCTAAGATTTTTGTTTGTCTCAAGCTGTGCGTCCGTGGACCTCTCCTGCAATCCTTCTGTTCTGAACCTGATCTCCACCCAAGCTGAACGAGGACCTCACCAACAATCTTCCTGTTCTGAACCTGATCTCCACCCAAGCTGATCTTGGATCTCACCAGTATTCTTCCGACTATTCTCAGTTTAAGCTTCCACTACAACCTTCTGTCTCCACTGTCTCTACTGGTCAGGAGGATCCAGGGTCTCCTCAACTCTCCACCATTTTCCTCTGAGCAGAATAAACTTAATTTTTACAGCTGAGCCTGTGTCATTCTGGAGTTCTGCCTTAGTCCTCACAGAGGGTTAAGAAAATTGATGGATGGACAAAAATTTGGAATGTGTGAAACCTCAAATGACAACTTCAAAAGCAAAGTAAGCTAACGCAATAAAAGTGCAGCTATAAACTGCAAAAATATGATGGAAAAAAAATAACTAGAATTAGAACAAGCCAATAGGATTTAATACATTGTTGCATAAATGTGCTGTAAGCATTATTTATCTCTGTCATAAATGCAGGAGCACCACCGAAACCCATGTTGGGTTTGCAATGATAAAGAACTGTCTCTGCCGTCACTGCTTTATGAGTCAGCGCCCACAATTACAGTGTATTAGTACCCATAGATCATGAATTTGGCTCGTCATCATGTTCAGAAATTCCAAAACATGAGTCAAGTCAAGGATGTTGGATACATTTTGTTAGCATGATATTTTTTATGATTATTTTCTGCAATAATATTTGTTGATTTAAATTGAAAATGACTAAAAAAGAAATGATTTGAATGAGCCTTTATTTTTAAGCAGTGATCCTTCATGTCTGACCTGCAGAGGGAGCTGAGGTCTCTGAGTGGTTCTGTCCAGGTTCTGTTGCCCGTTGTTAGGCTGCAGCATGGCAGGATTCCTCTGCTGTGGATAACCGTACGATGGAACAAAATAGCGAAAGCCCTGAGAATGTAAGAGATAAACATCAGTAATAAACTCTCTTAAAAATAATTTATTTTTATATGCTCGGTTGGTTTTTATTTGTTTGTTTGGAACTCCATTAGCTTAGTGGTTGATAGTCTTCTGGGGTCCATAAGCATAAAATGCACAATTTTACAAGTTTCACATAAACTTTAAAAGGATTTGTCAAAATTTAGAAATTCATTAATTATATTTACATTAGACCCAAACATGTTAAAATAAGGTAAATAAAAATAATACATGCATTTCATACAAAAACAACATCTAAATTGTTACAGTTATTGTATGTGTATGTTATTTAAACATTTTTTTTAAATGATATTTGTCATTAATTCAATTTTATTTATAAAGCGCATTTCCTGGCTTGCGCCAGCCCAAGGCGCTGAACATAAAAACAAGAAAAACATTAAAAACAGTTACATGTTTAAAAAATTGCCCCAGCAAACTCTGCCCTAGCCCAACCTACCCAATATTGCAATGATCAACCCTCCATAAGATAATAGTCAAGGGTGAACAAAGATGGCATTACGCCATAAGCATTTAAGACAAAGTTGTAATTTGTCTTTTACCTTAAACCAACCTAAAGTAATGTGCATTTTATTCACATTGGTCCAATTAGAACAAATGCCACCCTGGCGGTTTGATTTTGGGTCAGTTGTCATTTTTTAAAATGCCCCTGTGTGTGACTTACCTGCTGCCTGGGAAGGTGGGGAAACCCAAAGATGGGTACTGATACGATGGATACATCTAAAGGAAATGTGAAATGAATTATGGTTGAAAGTGCAAGTTAACAGAATTGATTTTCTGTGTGAAAGTTTATTACCTGCAGTGGGTTCTGGGCTTGTTGAGGGATGTTGGGATTATTGGGATCCTGCTGAGGTCCGAGTTGCTCCTGCTGACCGTTGGGAACGAGAACGGACGTGACCTGCCCGCCCTGGTTGGGGAGCAGCAGCTGTGGACCCTGGGGGCCAAAGGGACCTGCTAACTGAGGGTTTAGATTCACCATCTGAGGGGTCAGCAACAAATCGGGATGTTGCAGAACAAGTTGGGGTAACAGGGATGACGCCTGAAAGAGGAGCGCACACAGGTGAGTTCAGACATCTGAGAGATGCCGTCTCTGACCGTCAAATTGTGCAGTCTCGTACCTGGGCTTGTCCAAGAGCCGCAAGAGTTAAGCCATTGAGTCTCAGTATCTGAACACACACAATGTTTTTTTTTTATTTTTAAAGGGAGTCTGACTTTTTTAAATGCATATGAGGGTGATAGAAAGTTGTAAAAAATACCTCATTGCTATTGCTGGCAATAAGTACCTGGAATAAACATCAACAAGTGAGTCAAATTGTATATTAATGTGAAAATTTTCATGAAATAACTTACAGGCAAAGGAAGGCTTGCTCTGACTAGGCAGATCAGCAGGAGGGCAGCGAACAGCTTCATGATGTCCTGAAGAAAGTTGAAATAAGAGGTTTGCTTTGACCGAAAATCGCCAAAAAATTGTGTCCAAGCTGCCGGAAAAAAAGACACTTTCTCTGGAGAGTGAGTGGTAACGAACCTATCTTAGGGTGGCTCTGGCTCTTCTTCCCTATTCTCTCTGCCTCCTCATCTCACCCTGCATGCCTTTTAAATTCTCTACACAACGGCCGCTCAATTCCACCAACAACTCGTCCAGACAATGTGCGGTCAGAGTGACAGACAGTCCTTAAAGCAGCAGACTCAGACACTTACAACACAGGACAGGTAAGTGTGTTATTATGCATAAGTCATGTCTCCAAACATCAAGTCATGCTCCGGGCCAAATTATTCCCAACTCTGCAGAAAGACTTTAAACAAGTTTTGGCAAAATTAACAGATTATCGTTATCTTTTTACTGGCCCGCTCCATTGACTAACTAACGGTTGTTGAAGTCACTCCGTGTGTTCTCTCTTAAGCAAAGATCAGCTACATTTCCACCAGTTCAGCATGTAATTACAGATGTTAAGAATTTTGATGTGTCATGAGAAAAACAGGAGCAAACTTGTGATCAGACACTTGTCACGGTATTTTTTTTTCATCATACTGATGTTGACATCTAATTGGACTGAATTGATGCAAATAATGAGAGTTGTGCTCAGCGGCCTTGCTTCAGCTTCAGTGGGGGGTTTTTGTAACAAGTCGCTTTGTGAGATGTGACTGAGCTTTTTGCTTTTTCTGAGATGGATTTACGATAAAATGTGCTAACATCTGCATAAAATACATAAAAAATATATATTTTTAACTCAGTCATTTCAAATATATTTTTGAGTATGATAATATTGAGTCTATAAAGGCTGAAACTGTTGTGCAACGACGGGGGACGTTGGATCACAAATTTAGGGAATGATGGAGGAGAAGCTCGCCAACATTTGACCAGTAAAGCTGTGCATTAGAAAAACTGACTTTATATGCTTTTTTGTTAGTTTATCTGATTAAATAAGCAAGAACTTATTGGTAGTGTAATTTAGTTTTTAGCAAGCTAAGCAGATTTTCGTCCAGCACAGGGGTGGGGAAACTGCGGCCTGTTAGACCAGGGGTCTGCTACCTGCCACCCCATAGCCACATGTGGCTCTTTGACACCTTCATTGTGGCTCTCTGGTTAACAAAGAATAAAAACAAAACAATAATTAAGGCACACGAAAAATACAGCAGATTTTGAAGTGTGCCTAATGGTCCAAAAAATACAGTAAAAGTCATTTAACTAGTTCTGATTTAATTTTGATTATTGAAATTTACACATTTCAGACTGAGATTGGCCTGAAATAATAAAATAAGCTGTTTTTTAATCACTGTTGACACTCAGCTTCCTACTTCCACATTTGCTGCATTGAGATGATGTTATGTGTGACAAAGAGTGTCTTTTGTTTTGAAAGGAAGTCATTCACTTAGAAGAAACAGTATTTTCTATTTATGTGTAAGTTTTATTTATGAAATAAACAACATTGTATTTATATATGATGATAGTAACATTACCATAGATACAAATCAGTGTTTAATTTATCTAAAGGGTGAAAGTCAGACTTTATGGCTCCTCCTGAAATGTGGTCAGTAAGAAATTCACTCAAATGGCTCTTTAAGTGAAGGTTGTAGACCCTTGCGTTAGACTATTTAATTAAACCAAACCAACAGGAATAATGACTTTAATCACCTTTGTTAATGTTTTATTTTCCTTGTAAATCAGGTGTCTCCCACAGATGGCACACTACAAATAAATTCACCTTTGTTAAGGCACAAGGTTACTCAGCATTTATGTAGTTTTTGAAGAGTTACTGTTTTTCCAAAATGTATGTGTGATTTTTTTATGATCTTTCCTACAATTTTGAACGCAGCGTTTCCCTGAGTTTGAGCTTTTTCCCTGAGGGACATCAAGCCATTGGTGAAAATGGCTCTGAAATGAGAACAAAAATCACACTTTTAAAATAAAAACTCCAAAATGTTCTATTTTAAAGCAGTTTTTAATCAAGATCAAGATGTTTTTGTCTACGTCCAGTGTAATTTCTTCTATGAGGTGAATCACCAAAGCATGCCACAGTTCTGTACAAACCACAGGAAAAAATAAGCAATTTCTGATGACACCTGAAAATGTATCTGCTGAAAAATTAGAAATAAAAAAGATATTTCACTTTAAAGTCTATTTACTTTATACTCTATTTATTATCATCCTAATTGCTGTTTAAACCTACAATTAAACTCTGTTTGACTTCCACATTGAAGTCTGTTGGAGTTTTCTACGTGTCATCTGCAGGAAGAAAGACCTGAGAAAAGCTGAAGGAGCGTCAGTACAAACTGATAATCGAGTCCTAAAGAAACTCAAACTAAAAATTCCAATGTCTGCTTAGACAAGTATTGTTGACTATTTTACCTTGCATCACTTAGATTAATTATTTTTTCTGTAACCGAGGCAACCCAATTTCTGAATAAATGAGGGACGGGGCAGCATTTCTGCTGAGCTGTTGGAGGCAGAGGTCTGCTCGGTTCTCGTAACTCCGCACATTGTCCTCTTACTTGCTGTCTCTGTTTGCAAAATCCTCTTGTGTTCACAGAACTAACCTCAAAAAGTTCCACTTTGATCATCTTTTGATCTGTTATAAAAACATTCCCAGTGGTCATTTAATTAGGATTATTCCATTTTTAGCCAAATAAAAAAAAACTGTTGTTTTCTAGGATCCAGTTTTATTCTTGTTTTTCTTTATAAGTGTCCTCCATCATAAGAAAAATGCAACAAGAACATTTTAAAAACATAAAAAACACTATTTTAATTGGAGTGGGTCTTTAGTTCCTTTTGGAGTCACATGATTGCTAGAGTCTACCTTAGCTACAGCTGGAAGAAAGATTGTGGGAAACAAACATTGTCAATTCCATGACAGTACTGCAAAGGTCTTTGACATGTTCAAGCCACGAGGAGCTTTCAGAAACCCAGCTGCATGCCTCTGAACCCACACCAGAAAGAAAAAGAAAATCTTAGTTTATTTTAGAATTAATTTTAAAGTTTACTTGTAGAGGTCTACATGGTCCGGCTCCACATTGTATCCCATAAATCTTCTTGGAACCTCATGTCAAGTTTTACTGGTTGTCCTTCAAGCACATTTTAAAACGAGAGAGGATCAAGTGTTCCCAACCCTGCATTTGTCCCTATCTTCAATGTCAAAACCTTCAAAACACACTTGAAGACTTTTAAATAAAAGATGGTTTTTATGTTGCTAAAATTTTGTAATTTCGTGTTTTCAAAGTTGACATGTTTTGATTCTTGCTTTATCCCGTTTTTGACATGTTTTAGTTTTGTGAACAGTTACTTTGTCATTCTTTCTGAGAAAAGTGTTAAATAAATTAACTACCTACATACTTGCTTAACAATGTGATCTGGGATGGTCTTGAGTGACCATTTTTCAATTCTTCAGTTCAATTTTGACATGATTTGTATGTGGATTTTCCATACTGTCCTGTAGGTGGCAGCAAATATCAGCTGTAAAATGGGTGCATTGAACTCAATGGGCAATGGGACTGTTCTGAGCCTCAAATCAGAGAAACTCACTTTTTTTTCCAATTTAGAGTGCAAATAATTCAACGAACAGAAAACATGGTGCAACCATTGTTTTTATTTTGCCAAAAAAATCAAAAAGTATTAAAAAATACATAAAGAAAGTCATAAAAATGCTTCCTTTTGATATTTTTAAGAAGCAATTTTAGTTCATTGCTTGTTTTTCTTCCACACAGGGAGGTGCTGTGACAGTTGACTCAGTGGGAACCTCAATCTGAGAAAAGAAAAAAAAATAAAGAACAGTGATTTGTAATAGAAGTCCAAAAACACACTAACTCATTTGATCTTTGGATGTGTTTGTCAGTCTCACCTGATTATCCATAGTGGATCTCAGAGTGTTTTGAGGTTTGAAAGTCTGACGCTGGAAACAGATGAAACAAGTTGGCGAGATCAAATGTAATTCATGGCACGCAGATGTTGTCAGTTTGTCAGATTCATCATTTCTTACCCTGAATCTCCTCAGTGGATCAACCTGAAGAGGAAGCTGCTGCTGCTGCTGCTGGGCGGCACCTCCCACCATTCCCTAAACGAGCAAAACAAGAGAATGAGTCTTTGTAACAGCTCGTTCATGCAAACCTTTAACAAGTGATAAATGTTGTTACAGTGCAGGTACCATCTGAGGCTGCTGAGCTGGGTTCATTTGGGCCATTGGACCCATTTGAGGCATTTGACCCATTTGGTTCATTGGGGCCATTTGAGGCATTTGAGCGATTTGAGGAACTCCCATGAAAGGAACCTGGAGGTAAACAATAAAAGCATAAAGATTATTTGTAATCATTTCTTTTTAGAGACAGAAGAAACATTACATGTGATTTGGATAAATGTAATTAGCATTAGAGACCGCATTGACTGCTGCAGGAAACATATTAGGCACAGGAGCACGAAGAGCAAACGGGGGGAGTCCAGGAACAAACTGAGGAGAGAAATTGTGATAAATGTTTTTTTATTTTAATATCTCTAATACTTATTCCAGTGAGCGGTCAAATGATAACATCTCACACTGACCTGAGCAAACTGAGGCTGCCCAATGAACCCCACTCCACCGCCAGCCACCAGAGGGGGGTTCAGACCTCCTGCCATCATGCCGTTGAGCATTCCTGCATTCATGGCTGCCAAGAGCCTTGCAGTCTGGACACAGCAAAGGAAACAGATTCTTCTTTCACATGAAATCACTTAAACTAATGTAAAAAATGTGAATACATTCATGTTGATCTCACCTTGCCTGCATTAACCTGCAACAAAACAAGAAAGTAGACATCAGATCACCAGCAAATGTAAAGAAACGCAAAGACTTATTATGTAAATAAAACTTACATAGCTGATGGTTGCAACAAATGCAGCAAAGAGAAGAAGCTTCATTTTGCCACCTGGAATCGGTCAACTATGCTCTCACTTCAAATTTTGGAGAAAACACGGTAACTCTCTGCATTCAGAACAGGTTTTATCTGTGCGAGAGATTATTAACAGCCAATTAGAAAGAGTCTTTTGCAACAGTGCATTTGTCACCTGCATGTCAGAGGAATTTTGTTAGGTGACATGTTAATTTTTAACAATAGGAGCTTTGAAAGGACTAAAGGATTGTAAGCAGTCTTTTTTACAAGGACTTCTCTTCATCTTCCACTGATCTTTATTCAGCGAAGTGACCACTGGTAAATAACTGAGTGAGTCAGTGTCTTCAGATTTGAGGTTTTAGGGGATTTACGCAACTTACAAACCAAAACCTACGAGAAGCCTTAAAATGGTGTGGATTGCGGTCACGATTGGCTAGAAGCTGAGTTCATCATTATTAGGCGCTTTTTGCTAATGACACAATGACAAACATATTTGTGTCCATAAATGTAAAGTCAAAGCAAAAGGTCAAATGCTTGTGACAAATATTAGGATTTTTTTTATTATTATTTTTGAGAGGCAGGTTGATCCTTCTTTTATTACAGTAGATATTAATTCAAATCTTATTCAAGAAATAGGTCACTAAACAAAACACGAAGTGCAGAATTGATCATTATACATCATTACCTGATTGTTACAACAAATTTTGAAGAAAGAAGTAAATTAAGAAACATCAGATACTTCAACTGAAACAAAGACAGGGGCGGAGCTAGAAACTTTTATATCGGGGTCGGAAGGGGGCAAAAGACTTTGGGAGTGTGGCAATTGAGAACAGCAGTGGAAAGCTCAAAGAAGCTAGTACTGATGATTTTTTAAAATCTTTGTCAATAAAGAAACTAATTCTCTCAAAAATTGGGGGGTAAAGCTTTTAGCTAAGGAGGACAGATGCTATCCCTAGCTCCCCTGTAGCTCCGCCCCTGAATAGAGACTATACCAGTTAATAAAAACCAAAGGTTTAATCAGTCCTAGACAGATCTGTATTTTGGAATATTATCACTTGTCTAAACAATTCTAGCAACATGCAAGAACATAACTAACATTCTTAAGTTTTGTGTTAGGATTTAAGAAGAAAACATGAGGAATTAATCATATCTAAAAGGGGCTGGGATTGATCTAATCTGTTGAGCTGTTTCACTGCAACAAGTAGAATAAGAAAAGATCAACAAAACAATATCTATCTTTTTAGGCCACAACAAGATTTTTTGAGATTGGCTACTTAAAGTCTGAGAACTACAAGAGTTTCACCAAGTCACCAGGGAGGAAACAGGTAAAAACTCATTGCTACAAAACACTAAAAATACTTATAGCAAAGATATGAAGTCAGGAGAATACAGAAGTGGCTATGGATGATAAACTTAATTTGTTTTTTAGATAGTTAAGCCCAAGTAGATCCCACCAAACATTGACATTAAAATTAAGCTAAATTAAATGACTCATCAAATTAAAAAAAAAAAAAAGAGGTTGTTTTTGTTAAAAAGGCACAGAAGCCACTCTCATAGAGTTTTTTTCAGGTTGAGGAGCAAATTACAGGAAACTTAAAGTGGGATGAGGAGACGTTATTTAGTACAGCGAATACACTGAAAGATTTCCTATAAATCTGTGGATCTTCTGTTCCCCTTTGGTCCTGTGCAGTGTCATGGAGAGTTGCTGGAGTCTGCCCCTCTGGGTAAAGCTGGGTTACACCACGGACGATTAACTAGAATATCACGAGACATACACATTTCACCACCAATGGACAAAATATGAGTTCCTAATTGGCCTTGTAGCATTATTTTTGGGTTGTAGGGGGAATTCAGGGTGCTGAGAAAAACCAGAAGCTCCACAGAAAGGACCCACCTGGGATTTGAACCAGGGCCTTTTTTGCTAAATGAGAGAGCTAACTACATCTTGAAACAAGTTTTTTAAAAAAATATCATAATAAAGATAGAACCAGGAAGAAAATAAGGTTCAAAACCAGATCCACAGAGAATTTGACATGACCTAATTAACAAAATAAGAAGTAGCTGCAGTGATTGGTAAATCAAACCAGGTGTGATGAAGACAAAGAGCAAAATCTTCTAAACAAAAAAAAAAAAAAAAAAAAACAAAAACAGATAAGATATGAATCAAACAGTCACATGAACAAAACTAAAGAGAAATTAAAGCTTTTACTAATTTTGTGTACATAAATTCTACCTGATAACTGAGTATGACAGACAATTTGATTTTACCTTAATCAAATACAATACTTAGTTTGTGCTTCTGCTTTGACTCATATTTTGATCTGGTGGATGTTGATGTCTGAGTTTTAAACATTTTAAAATTAAAAACACAGTGAATCCATGATTTACATTAAAAATTCCACCAGTTGGAGAGAAATCCTTGTGATTAAGAGTATCGATGTAAAAGGCAGTTCAAGGCTTTTCAAAGAAGGTGTTGTTCTAATCTAAAAGTTTTAATTAGCTTCTTAATCTCTATCATGACCCGGCTGGAGAATGCGAGATGTTTCAAACCATACACATTCCATCAACAAGTTTTGAAACATGGCAAACTCTCTCTGAGTGGTTGTCTCATTATTTTGTCTGGGGAAAGGTTTCTCAGCTGCTGACTGAGCAGCCCACAGCCAGGCAGGTAAACACTACGTGGGAAGTCTGGTCTGGAGCTCTAATTGTACACTGTCATGCTGTTCCAATTAGGAATCCCGTTTTTGTTTGTAGTTTTGTTCATAAAAAAATCACACTCTGTATTTCTTTTCTCTCATGCTTCCTTTTGCAAAAATAAAGTTATCCATTTTGTTGTTATTCACAAGCCATAATGAATATCCTTTATTTACCATAGGAAGTGAGTGAATGTGTGAAAGGGTTTCCAGACCTGGAGTTTCTTGTAAACATGCTGCGAGGTGGCACTAAGCTGTAGGTAGAGACTTGTGTATCTTTGCTCTCCTGCAGCCAAAATAACTGCAATCATTGGAGCTGCACCCTCAGAGGTGAGTGATTTTATTTGGGATTATATAGTTTATCCTTCGTAGATAGATGTATTTTTGGTGACGAATGATGTAAAAGGCTGAAGAATAAACAAACAGTTTAAGCTTAAATCATTTATTTATTTATTGTTATGACAGTAATTTTCATGTAGAGTACGAACGGCACAGACAAAGCTCATGGGACACTTGTCGGAGTTGTGTGGTCTTGAATCAGACGCTTCTCGTCTGGGTCCATCCCAGAGCTTTCCTCTTCCTCATCTTCTTCTTCTTCTTCAGTGGCTGCTGTCTTCATCAGTGGAGACTGTGTCCTTCTGAGACGAGTTGCCACAGAACGTTGGAACCTCAATCTTCCCAACGGCGGTCCTGCAGCAGCCACACCCCCTGGAAGTTGCTGGTTCCCCAGCACGGCCACCGGAATCATCTGCATCTGGCCAGGGGTCGACGCGGCTTGCCGAGGGTCATTGTTCTGTGGCAGCACGGCAAACACCATCACAGGTCCCCCGGCAGGTTGTCCGGCCATCTGCCCCTGTAGATTCCCATTGGCTCCACCTTGCTGGAGTGCCGTGAGGGGAATTAACTGCTGCAGAGGAGCCTGGCCTCCCGGGTTTCCGACTGGCTGGATGAACAGTGACCCACCGAGTTGAAGAAGGCGAGCAATAGTTTCGCCAATCAGAGGAGCCCCATTCTGAGCGTTCACACCATTACCAGCAGCTGCTGCTCCTCCATTGTTTTTGGCAGCCGCTTTAGCAAGAGCCTCAGCACTCCCGGAGGACACACCGGCCTCTACCACTACAGCAAGAATCTGAAAAACAGCCCACAGTGTGCAGTACATGTTTGAGCTTTGTGACAGCACACTGCCAACAGGTGATCTCCTGCTGCTTTCCTCACTTATATAGAAAACAGATGAGTCAGGGATCTCTCCAATCAGAACAGCAACAAGTCACAGAGTAATCTCTCTGACTGAGCTTGGAGATATTTTTTGCTTTGCAGCTTTACAGAGGCCCATTATCCAGTATGAAGTGGCAAACCAACACCGCATTTGAGTGACTTGCATTTTCAAACCCGTGATTGCAGATGGCATTCAACGTCATGTAGGCATTCAGAAACTAGTTTATGAATTATTTGTTACACATTTTGAAACACATCCATCCACCATGCAAATAAAGACAAGCAGAAGCAAATCATAAGTACTAATACAGATGTGTTATTACACAGGCTTTTAACTTTTAGTTTCAGCTACAGTAAACAAGAGCACGTCAGCGTTTAATGAAGCAGCACCGTTTTTCAATCACAGAAGTAGAAAGACACAAGTGAATACATTAAAACTAAACTAGTCATGAGATACAAGGCAATCCAACAATCCTACCAACTCAAGTTCGGGTACAAATAACCAAGGTAAATGTCTAAGCTCAACCTAACCAACAAAAACAATTGTTATTTGTATATCAGGAGGTACAGTCATGTTTTTCATCTGAACTTGTGCGCTGTGGCACGACAAGAGCCAGATGATTGACCCAGCTCAAGTTTATGAGGAGAGCATCCATTCTTAGAAAAGTAGGTTGGGATCCATATCATCTGAAAAAACAGATGGAAAAAAGAGAAAATGGTTTCAACATGTGAGGAATAAATATTGATCCAATTACAGTCAAGCTTCAAGAACACACATTTTCTGTGTTTTATCTAGTTTTGAGATATGTGTTACTGCCAACTGAAGTCTCTTTTGTCAGTCGTGTGAGTTAAAGATTTACTTCAACGTTTTTTAACTGTCAATTACTCTTTTGTATCTAAACGTAAAATTTGTAATTGTTCGATGATTGCAGGTTCTCTCTTGAGCTTCCCTCCTTTACAATCACCAGCTCAAGGGTCTGCAACCTCAGGATCTGGAACTACATTATCCCTCCATTGGTTCTCTTTGGCTTTGAAGAAAAAGGCAAATAATTTGACTATATAATAGGTGAGTTAGTTAACTTTTGTCATTTATTTTTAGGTTTTCAAACTGAGGTGAAAAATAACAGTCTTTTTTGTTACCACTGCTAACATATATCAAAAGTCATTCAGAGCTTTTCCATTCCTTCAAAATACATGTCAGATAAGCAAGATTATCATAAAATTATGGTGATATATAGATTATGCTGCACAGAAACAATGTTCTTAAAGTATTTCCACATAAATCAACTGAATACCTGTAAGAATTTTATTTGATACTGAAGGAATTTATTTTGACAGGAGCGTGTGTGTTGCTGTCAAAAGTAACATAACAGAAATATAACACTTTCATTTCAAATATTCATCAGCTACTTCTTATATATGAACTTCTTAATGGCCACAAAACTATAAATAATGTGTATTTTTGAATGAGTAGGGACTTTGTGGCTCTTTGGTTTAGGGGTGAAAGGTTGCAGACCCCTGCCAAATAGCGGGACATTGACTAATCAGAAAATCTCACAATTTGCTCCTCACCATTTTTGATACCAAAGCAGGAAGTCCACTCTTTGAAGGAAACCTGCTTGTCTTTGTCAGCATCACATTTCTGGAAGAAGTGTGAGGTGCAGTGCTCCATTGGTACCAGCGGGACCCTGAGTGGTGCCAACTCAGAGTGGGTCAGAACCCTGCGGTGATCAGGCAGAAAAAGTAATCTGATTATTCTGACCACATTCCAAGAAGAATGTTTATATGAACCAGGATTGAGTTTGTTTGAATTATAAGCAGTGATTAAACTACACTATCACATTTTTCGAAACATTTCTTACCATTTGTCATTAAGGGGAGTTTCCTTTTTAATTACTGTTTGATATTACTATTTTCAAATAGATGATTTAAGCACTTCTAAGATTTTAAAAGCTTTTAATAACCTCTACCCTCTGTAAGTAAAAAAGAAAACACTTCAGATCATAAAGTCTGCTGTGGTTCTTTAATTTGAAGTTAGTGACCTAGCTTTCCTAGATAAACAAGTATTTTGGTGTTTGAGTACTGGTGTCCAAGACCAACACTTTAGCAAACCTACAGCAGAGATGCTGAAAAAAAAAAACATAAGGAAAAGGAAGGTCAGCCTAAACATAGACAGATGATCAACTGTACCTGTCTGAAGGGTGCTGGTCCAGCTGAGCAAACTGCCAGTGGACAGGATAAATGTACATGTTGTAGTTCTTCTCAAAGTCCTGTGCAAGCAGCTGCACAGTGTGGTTACCGGGATGAAGGCGTCGCTCATTTTCAAAGATTTTCTTGACCTAGAAAGCAAGAGATGAGTTTGTGTTGACCATTTTAGGTTGTAAATCAAATAGAATGTTTCACTTACTTGGAAATTGAGCGACTTTTTCTGTACATTTAATACAATTAAAAAAACTTTTTGTTTGTTCTTTATTTAGTTGTATTTTAATTCTCAGTCAAAACTAACCCAGAGGAAGTATTTTTTTTAATTTTATTGACAAAATTTAAGACTTTTACAGCTTTCTTTTTATGTATTTTTGGTAGGAATTTATAAAAAAAGAAAAAGATCATTTTTTAAAATACAAATATATGTGGCTTCTCTTTCAGAAAGCAACACATATGAAGAAAACATTTACCTAAAATAACAAAATTTTTAAAATAAACTGAATTTTGTTTTCCTTTTTCAAATAACCATATTGAACATTAAGGTATTTAAATGTTGGGATTGTGTTTTTTGTTGAAAGCCACATATATAAGTAATTCCAGAACATTTTAACCAAATTACAATCATGAAAAAGGTGTTTCAATATCATTTGTGTTAATGGGGCATAAATTATCTTGTATATTAAATCTTGTACATAAAAATTCCGTACAGATATAGATAAATGGAACAAAAAAATAATTGTATCAATGAAATGGATATATCATATATTATCCCTAAAAGTCTTGTACACTTATCATATATAAATGTATGTATATAAAAGTAAATCATAGCACTTTAAGAATCTATTCTCTACATATCTTTATAATCATATACTTAACTACTACATTTTAATTCTATTTATTTTAAGATTAGAATTATTTTCTAAAATCAAAATAGCTGAAGACTCATTTCTACATTTTACAAAAAAATCTGTTTTTATTCAGTTTTTTTCAGATTTATTTGGTGGATTTCTGCATCCAAGGGTTAAAATATCTACCGGTACTTACAAGAAATAAACCAAACAGAACAGTGTGCGGATTTTCAACATTTTTTTTAAAATAAAGAAACAATTGTTTCATAAGTCTTACTTTGAAACGCTGTTTTGGGGTGAGGTAGCCAGGTGACATGGAGTCAAGTTCATACAACTGCAGAAGCACATTTTTCAGCCAGTCCCTCATTCTCAGAGGAAACTGAGAAAGTTCATTGTCCAAACATGGAGGTATCACTGAAAGACAGCAGGACAAACAGACAGAGCAGTGGGAAAGGCCATTCCTGAACCGTGGGGTTAGTCAGTGAAACAATCTCACGTTTGCATGGACCACTATAGTCCAAATGGAGCCTGTGGCCCGTCTTTGTCCCATCCAAGTTACACTTTGTAGCAAAGAGATGACATGACGTATCGTAAGTTCTGTTGTCTGTCCCACAAACCTTAAAAGAGAGATTTAGACCAGATATAAGAGTACAAATCGGAAGTTCAGTGAGTGGTGATTTTCTAAATACTCACATTATCGAATTCATTCGTGCTGGATGGACATTCTGACGGTTCTTGACAGGCACAACGGGGCTTATTGTCTGCATCAAGCTTACATGTTTTCCCACGCTTGCAACGGAAATTGTAACATGGATCTAAAATAAAAATAAAGAAGACTTCTGACACACCACCACGTTTGGAAAAAAAAAAGTGTTTTCTTCACTGGTTTGGTTTTATTCCCCTGAGTAACCATGACTTATGAACGCTCCACATCATCTTCCACATTCCTCTGCTGGAGCGGTTAAATTCAGCATGATCTCTTGTATTCACTCCTTAAGCCAGCAGAGCTGTGTTTTGGTAGTGACTGTAAAGCGGGCAGTATTCATGCGGAAGTTTTAACAAAATGACCCCATCAGCAAATTCCCTTGTGGGACTGTTGGGATAGTGTATTAGTGGTCAAAACTGCTGACTGGACACTATTGAAGAACCTTCTATTATTAGATACAAGACCCAAAGGAACAACCAGAAATACATAGATACTATGAAAGCTGAGGTTTTCTATAGTATTTGTAACTGTTGCTTAGCTAATATGGTCATGTTTTGGATTTTTCCTATTTATAACGTTGTGAATGAGTGCAAAAGGCTCAGAAAATCAGGTCATACATGTATTGTTTTTCTTTAGAGGACCCCGTAATCCTAACACTGGCGCACATGATTGGAGTTTTTTTTTAATCAAAAAACTTCCAGATAAAGACAAATCTGTCAATTAAAATCAACTCAGACACTAACCAATAAGGCTTTCTTCAACATGTATGTCTCCAGCGAAAGATGGCTTAGACTCAGGGTGTAGATTAACTGAAGATCTTATCTGCACTGGATTCAGTCCCACCAAAGGACCCTGAAGAAGAAAAAAAAACTGTTTGTTTCTGAATCACATGGAGTAGTTTATTTATAGCATTGGAATAAAAATATTTTTTGTTGACATTTTAACATTTGGACGACCATACATCCAACTGATACTCAGACAAATAACTACATGTAATTGCTCTTGGTGTGAAACAGACTGGCAATCTTTCCAGAGTTAACCCTGCCTCTGCCCAAAAGGGACAAGAAACTGAATGGAAGAATTTCTTTATATTATGTTACAGTTAATTGACTTTGGATTCCAGCAACTCCTTAGTTTTCCCATAGTCTTCATTAAAGACCTAGTAGGTCTATTAAAAAAGCAGTTTCAATGTTTACGGGACAGCTGTGGTGCAGCGATAGAACGTTCAACCTCTGATAGGTTGGGGTCCAGCCTTGTTTGCCCATGTGTTGAAGTATCTTTGAGCAAGACACTGAACCCCACATTGCTCCTAGTGGTTACAGGGTGGCTCCAGGGTTTGGCAATGGAGGTGCCATCAGTGTGTGAATATGTGTGTGCACAGACACTTTACAAGGTAGAAAAGCACTAGAAGAGGATCTGATGTTTTATATAGCTATGGAAACACTGTCAAAGGTTAGATTATGGAAAATATCACCCTGCCTTCACTTCAACAAAGCTGGATTTGTCTCCGGCAACCCTAAGGAATCCAACAAAGAAATAGCAGGTTCAGAAAAGGATGGATGGATTAAATATTTACCCATTTTTCTGCCCGTCTCCGCTTTGCTTTGTTGGATCCACCTCTAGTTCCTGGTTCCTGAGACTCCTGTGGATCCTGTTGGCTCTGTGCTTGCTCAGGACGCCCCTCATCCCTCTGCGGAGAGTGCTTTCTTGCTCGCTGTTTCCTCCTCTGCATCCTTGTCTTTGCCTTGGTTTGAACTCTGCTGTCCTCCTTAACTGCCTCTTCCTCCTTTCCAGGGTTCATGTTTGATTCCTGCTTGGTGCTCTTTTCTTCAGATTTGGCTGGTACGGCAGTGTCATCATCGTGCACTTCCTCGCTGGAGGATTGCATGTCTTGTTGGACCTCTGCCTCATTATCTTCTTTACTCTGATCATCAGATGCATCTTTTTTTGAACTGGACTGGATTTCATGAGCAGAGGTGGTCACTTCCATTGTTACAGGTTGCAGAGGTTGGACTGCTTCACTGTCAGCAGCATAATCAAGATCTGCTATAATCTCTGATTCTGTGCTGCTCTCTGTTTCCTCTGGTGAGGCCACTGTCTCTTTTCCACCAGCAGGAATTTCCACTTTTTCCTCAAGGAGTATCTTCTTGACCTCCTCTTCCTTTTTGTCTTCCATGCCATCATCCCTCACTTCCTCTTCATCCTTTGTGCTTTCCTCTAAGATTTTCTTCTCCCCATCATCCTTCAGTGCCTTGCCAACCTCTGCCTCTTCGTCCTCTAACTCTTCCACTTCTGCATCTTCCTCCTCTTCTGCCTCTTTCTTCAGGAGATCAACCAGTTCCTCCTCACTCATCAGGACTGCAGTGCGCTGTTCTCCATTTTCCTTTACTTCCTTGATCTTCTTTGCGCTGGTGTTACTGTCGGAGCTTGGTTCTCCATCTTGCTTGTCAATGCTGCTGATGTCAAAGGGGGCTGAGGTGGGGGACACCTGTGGGTTATTACCTTCCTCTGTGATCCCATCCTTAACCAGGAGAAGATTAGTATTCACAACATTGCATGGAATTTTTCATCTGTTTTAATGACGAATATTTCCCATGATGCTTTGAGATAACAAAGTTTGGCTAGTATTTTTCTGTACCTTTTCCTTGATTGAAGCTTTTTGCAATCCCACATGTTTTGCATGATGTTTGCCCTTCACCTAAAACACAAAAAAGATTAAAAAAAATTATCTTCAAGTCAAAATCCTTTTTTCTTTTTACTGCAGATTTCAATTGTCACTCTTGATACTCACAGACAGGGAAAAGGTTGCAACCAGGAGGCAAATGGACACCAAGCAGGCCCTCATACCTGCCAATACGGCAACACACAAAGAATTATTATTAGTTTAAATATATTTAATTTAAGGCCAAAAAGATTAATCAAAAAGAGTTCTGATAATGGCTTGTTGCCCAGGTTATAGACCTCAGACATGCATTCCTCTCTGAAAAGTCACAATAAGGCCTAAAGTCAACAACTGAAGTTACCAGACTGGAAAAAGTTGGCTATGTCCACAAACGTGTTGCTTCTCTGGACAAAAACAATACAGACGGTGGCGTTTTGACCAGCAGAATAATCACTGCAAAAATATTGCAAAATCTGTATTTTATTGGCAAATGCATGCAAAATTTACCTTAAAGGGCTGATCAGGAATACATCTTTTTGTAAAATGCTTGTCCTATTAAAAAGTATGATTATCATGTGAAATGCATGATTTTATTTCTTCTTAATTTTTAATGATAAAAATGACACTTTGGGTCTCTTAACATCGTTCTAAAAATATAAAATCAAGTTTGACTATAAAAAAAATGCAAAACTGGAACGAATATATAAAATCATACAGTCTATGAGCTACATCAAAATATAATAAATAATAAAAAAAATTAAAACTGCAGCAACCCCATGAGGAGAATAACCCAACAGATAAAGAATGAGAAAATAAATACCAAACCAAAACTACCTTTGAAATATATATATAAAGCACAATAAATCAGAAAGGTAAAAAGAAAAAAAATGTATAAGAAAACATTTGAAAATTAGTCATTCTTTACCTGCAGTTGGCTGTCACAATAAAAAAAAGAGGATTCCTTACAAATACTGGTGCGTGCCAATGTTGTACCTGTGAGGATGTGCTTTTGTATTCCAGTCAGGACACATTCCACACAAACTGGCATGCAGAACACATGGGGTCTGCAATGTCAATGCTGGCTTTGGGAGGGTCTTTGAGGTGAGGCGTAGACATGGAGATCCATGCCAAACACCTTTTGGTTTCAATTTAATTTTGTTCATTTTAATTTTGTTTAGTTTTATTCAATTCAAAACAATAAAACAAGTTCTTATTTTTAGATACTGTTTACTATTTTATTGCATAAAATAAATGGAAAAAGAAAAAATAGAAACAAGGAATGTTCCCTAAATTCACAAAGTACTTTATAACCAAAATCATAATTTTTGCTTTTTGAAGATATTGAAATAATTTTAGTAGCGAAGTCCTGCCTGTCCAAACAAAGCAGTGAAAAACTGCACAGTAATGACCATTAGATGTCACTCTATCCAATGGAGTAATATCAGGCCTCTGTCAATTCCAAATACAGTCATTGTTTTGCCTAAAATGCCTAAAGTTTTGTTTGCAAGTTTTGGATTGTTCTGACTTGTAAAAGTGTCATTTTAGAACTGGATTTTCTCTGTAGTGCAATATAATACTTTTTTTTCTGTTGCAAGTAGTATTTTGTCTCAAATGATGTTCCACTTTATCTTGATTTCCATTAACATTTTACTAACTTGCTCTCCTGAGTGTCACTGGCCTCTGGTTTAGATTATGATTGCTGACTGCCTTCGTCTCTATCACTGCCTGGTAAATCCCCCACCACAGTAGTCATCTAGATGCATTTAGAACAGAATGGGTTTTTGCCTCAGACTAAATAAGATTGGTTTGGTCGTTGATGGACAAAAGAAAACTCCAGAAAAAGTGCAGACTGACCATCTCAACTGTGGTTTGTGGCGTTCTGTTGTAGAATAAATAAAGGTTCTGAAAATTATGCTTCTAATCAGCCAAGTTTAAAAAAAAAAGACAAAATTTCATTCAGTTTTAAAGTGCTTGTCATGTAAACGGCATTTATGGTGAGAGTAAAGTTTACATCAGCATCTGTGATGACCTTTTTTCTGTTTCTTCTAAACAAAAACACATTTGACCCACAGAAAACCTCTGCTTGACCTCTTCTGCTATTTGACTTATTTTGGATCGACTTGATTATTGGTTTATTTCAAATTAAGAAATGAAACTACAAAATTAAAACAGGAATAAACCACAGATTTATCAAACTTATTTCAAACATGAAGTGACACACTGACTACAAAGATGTTTGATGTTGCCATTTTCTTGACTGTAATTATTAATAATCCAGGCCAGAATTACCATGAGGAAAAGATAGGCAGCTCTGTCTTTATCATCTGTGCCACACCCTGTTGGCAATCAGGGCAATTGTCACCACCTGTATAGCAGGTGCACCCAAATAATCCTGCTACAAAAGAAGAAAAAAAAAAAGATTACTTGAACAGCTGCAAAGAGCCCCATTTTTTTTTTTTTTGCCTGGGGTCCCCAAACTGCTAAATCCACCTCTGCTCACAATCATAAATAGAATTATTTTCATACATTACACACACAAGTCACATTGGTTTATTAAACATAACGATTGTCAGAAAGACTTTGATTTGTAGCTTGAAAGGGAGTGAGAAGAAACAAACTTGTATATAATTCCACTTCTAACCACTTAATTTAAATCTCAGGATAGGAGAACAGTATTGTTATATTTTTTAAGACCAATGTCTTTCATTTGAGAGGGTAAAAAATGATTTTGTCTCAAGTGTTACCTGAAAAAAAATGAACCAATCCATCCAAGTTCATTCGTTTTCTTTCTAATTGTTGATTATTTTCTGTTTTTTGACAGAGTCATGTGTGTATCCTCTTAGGGATTCAAGATTTGACCTTGGATCCATGTTTCCACTCTCTTCTGTTTGTGACATTTAACGTAGAAGTTTGGAGAAACAGAAAGGAAAATTCCTCCCCAAAATAAAAAAAAAATAATAATAATTTGTCTGGCGTCTGGCTGAAGGGTTCAGTGTAAAGTTAAAACTTGAGTCACTTCGGGGTGAATGTGCAGACACAGTGTTCCACAGCCAACATCCATCATCCTTCCCTTTACTCCTCCCATGTGGTTTTTGGTGGATACCTCTGGACTGGCAAACATCCAGACTAATTACAAGTTTGTTCTGCTCAGTGGAGATCCAGCGTGGGATTAAACAAGAAAATCTGTCATCTTATTTTGGGCCTGACCAAATAAGGATATCCAGGAAGTAATCACAAGCATTAGAGAGGGAAACTAGAAGTCTTACTGTATATGGTTTTTGCTTCACTAGAAGTGATGCTTATTTTCAATAACAACTTCCTTGCTAAACACAGTGGAAAGTCCTATTAAAAGAGATTTTAATACTCATCTCTGTAAACTTTGCATAATCAAGTGGGAGTTCCCACAAGTGCAGTATTTTTATTTTAATTTGTTTTTAGCGAGAGTAAAGTTTGTTTTTTTATTTAAAGAAATTAGTTGTGTCTGTATGCTTTGCAATGGATTTTTAATTATGCTTAACAGAGATAAAAATGTCTAATTGCAAACTTTTACCCAAAACAGCCATGTGCTTTTCTTGACCTGAGTATCTCTCGTTTTCTCTCCGAGTGGGTGAGTTTGTTTTTTCAGGAGGCCACAAACCCTATGGTTTAGCAGGCGAAGCAATGTTTCCCCTAAGGCTTGAGAGGGGTGGAGAAAATATATGTGAGAGTGAATGGAACTGTGGGTGTTTGTGTGTGCGCCTACAATCATCGTCGTGCCAGTGTCAGTTTGTTTAAAGCAGACTTTCGGGGGAAAAATACACCTTCTCGAGTTGGCAGGAGGCACACATCCGGGAGGAAATGATGCAATTATCTTAGCTGAGGTCACTTGCGCATGTATATATAGATATATTTATACCTATATATACACATGTACACTGGGATATCGTGCAGCATTGCTCTTCCACTGCTTTAACAGTTTGGATTCTAGTTTGGTGGTGTGCAACATCAGGAGATTCCATCAAGAGAAGCTGTGATACTTAAAGAGAACAAGGTAACTGATCCTACATTTGTGTACATTTTCATGTTTTATTTCATTTATCTAATTTTTACACTTTTTTACTTATGTTATATGCTTAATTATCAACAAATTTACTCTGCTAGTTAACAGTTGTGCTGTATCTAACATTCAAACAGAAGTAACATTTTGTTTTTCATGTTTTATAACCACATCACTACATGACGAGATTCAGAACATCGTCTGAAGCTGCACAATTGTTGCATTTTTGTTCTTGTAATTTATATTTATTCAGATGTAACTTTACAGATCAACAGAGCTGAAATAATCTGTTATGTGTGTTACAGAATGAAGACTGTCATTGTAACATTTTGCCTGATTGGATCAGTTTTTGCAAACCCGGTAAGTAGAGATCATAGATTTATAACACTGAATTTATATGCTTTGCAATTTACTATAAGCAAATTGGCTGATTATCATCCGTATATTTATGTTCAGTGTGTTTTTTGAACATACTTTTTGAAATCTCAAATACAGCTAGTTAAAATGATAGTACATCTTATTGTGTTCACCATTTTTCTGTCCTTTCTGACAGATTTTACACAACGTGTTGGTTTCAAATGAGCAGGATTCCAATTCAGTAAGTGCAATCTCATTTTATATTTATAAAAAAAAAAATCATCCTCCATTCATGCATTAGTTATTTCATTGCCAATGCAGCTACATCATATAAACAGAGTCAGCAAAAAAATATTTAAAAATAGGTGCGGAAAAACCTCAAAACATCTCCTAGACTATTGTTTGCCATATTGTATGTCTGTCTGCACACATCTATGGAGCAAGTACATTCGCCCAAGCCAGACTTGACATAAATGCATCTCAAATGAATGTTATGGGTATAATTAAACCCACTGCACTGTGAGCTTAATTTGTTTTTCTCTTTTCCAGACGGAAAGTCTGTCTGTTTCACAATCTTCTGAAAACACTTCAGAGCTTCAGGTAATTTCACTGCGGTATCTTGTGCATCTCAGCACATTAAGAAACATATTTTGTTCAAACTTATAATTCCCTTCGTCCTGATGTTTACCAATTATGGGCAACTGATTCCTGCCTTTATGTTTCAGAGCTCTGAGGAAGTTGCCTCAACAAACGTAAGTTAAAAGCCACAGACTGGTGTCTCAAAATCAAGAAAAGTGCAACTCTGATCTATTATATTTTTATGTAGAGTACAGAGTCTGAATCATCGGAGTCTGCTTCAGAGGACAAGGTGGGATATATGAATACTGAGTCTTGTACTGCAATGATGCTGTTTCTGTGTGACATTTATACTTCATGTTAAAGTCTTTTTCTTTCTGTGAAAACAAATAGACCTCAGAGGAGAGTGACAGCCAGTCAGATGAGGTAATTGAGGTAAGATAAATTCATTTACAACAGCATTTTTAAGTGGTATTTAAATTAAAGACTCACTCCAATGAAAATTGTGTTTTTTGTATTTTTAACATACTTTTGCAGCATTTTTGTCATGATGGAGGACAAATATAAAATAATTTAAAATTAAAACTCTATTTAAAGATTAACAATCATGATTGATCAGGTGCAGATGACACTTGTAGACAAATATATCCATTTACGTCTTAATTTTCCTTGTCTTACCTTGTATCTGGCTTAAGACTGTACAGCTGGATGGCTCAGAATTTTTTTGCCATTTTTGTTGTACCACTAATATTAGCTTGGGATGGTGAGCAGCTGGAAGCTGGTGAGAAAGAGTGTAAACAAAGGAATAATGGGACATCAGTGTAGGCTTACTTTCAGGCCAACAGTCCCACCCACAACTAAGAGGACAATTTCTAATAAATTTGTGAACAAACTTTATCTGAGCAAACGGCAGGTTTTTTCTTTTTTTAGGCTAAAAACAGCATAATCATGATTAAAAGACTATTGGGAATGCCATTACATCAGATCAAAATAGGATTGGGGTGCGACTTTAAACAGTTTTTTTTAACATTATTGTTCCTTTGGATCATATGCTTCATAATATTTGCACAGATTGACCCGATGCTTGAAACTGAAGATAACAGCATGGGCAGCGAAGAGAACGTCCGCAAAGTGGTGAGTTGGTGCACACACTTTGCCCCTTTAGCCACTCTGGCGTATTTATTCAAACACGAATGAATAGAAGAACTGGAGGGAAAAAAATACATCCGGCATTACGTGATGAGTCCATAACATTAAGGCTTGTGGACTAGGCCTCTAGTGGTGAAACAGAGAACTAAAATATCTTAAAAAAATAATAATCTGAGTACACTTATGCATTAGTCTAAACACTTCCCCTGCTGCATAAACGCATAGACGGCATTGACAGCAGCAGCAGTGACAGTACAGATCTTGCAGCTGCTTCCAGCAACAGCACTGAGAGCAACAGTAGCGAAAGCCAGGAGAGCGAAGAGACCAGTGACAGCAGTGATGCTAGCAGGAGTTCAAAGGAAAGTGACGAAAGCGACAGCACAGAGTCTGAGCAGGTCAAACCCAAAGACTGCGTGAATGGTACACAGAGCTGTGAAAGTGAAGAGTACTTCCTCCAGAGTGTAGGAGATGATGCCCATTTCTCTGTTCACGGTCTGATGATGCCAGACGAGGAAAACAGAGAGTTAAGTCTGAGGAGATGATTGTTTATATGGCTTTATAATTTTTCTTTGTGAACTTTTTTTATTTTCTAAACCTCACCACTAAGTGGGAGCAGCTATTTTTAATCATATCTAAACAACAGTATATTTTGCCTCATGCAACATTGAGTAATTCTTTAGTGACATGATTTCTATTGTAAAATAAATAAAATATTTTCTTTGTTGTATTAAAAACTGTTTGGTAAATATATAACAAAGCTGGCATGTTATTAATAATTGCTTTTTTTTTTTTTAAAAACATGAATGCAACTTTGCACAAACCCAATAAAGAACTGTAGCTATACAATGCCTTGTGTATACGGTGAGATCGTTGCACTAAACTCTCGCACTCATTGGCCGGTTAGCTCAGTTGGTTAGAGCGTGGTGCTAATAACGCCAAGGTCGCGGGTTCGATCCCCGTACGGGCCACTTCCTTCTTTTTCATCCAATCCGGCTGGCAAATCATGTTTTGTCAATTGATCTGCTACTTACAATGATAACTTTTCTAAAACCAAACGTTTTACATAATACATGTCAGTAATCATCCTCTCATTATATCTTCATTTTTATGATTGAACACTAGATGGCGACAGACTTGTGCCATCGACAAGTCCTTTGGTTCCACAACAATTTATTCCCTAACTGAATTCACTAATTTATACTAATTTAATATGTGCCGAAAAACACTTTAAACAGTCCTTCAAACTCAAAACTGTAGTTTCTACAAACAAAAACAACAAAATGTGTCAGAATAAACACTGAACAAACAAAGTAATAAATGTAAAAAAAAAAAAGAAAAACAAGTAAAAAGGAGAACTTTGTATTGAGATAACAATTATTGCAACATGTTGTTTTTTTTCAGGAAACTTTCAGACTCAAGAATGTTCTGACACGTGATAGATAATAAGTGTTTCAAAAGAAGATTTTGACTTGAAACTCCAACTTATAAAAACCCAGAAAAATAATTGCTTAGCACTGAATTCTCTAGAAATAACTTTGAGCAAAACAGCTCAGACTGAAAAATCTCATCCTATTTGGAGAAGTGTCGCTTCAGATGCTCTTTCAGGGCGGGAATGGTCGGACACTCTTTGGGACACATGTGACAGCGGAGAGGCAATTTCAAAAGCTCGCTGGTCCCATCCTTCACAGAGATGCTCCCATCACTTTCAAGCATCTGAATGACATCTTAAAAAGAAAACATTGTTACACGCAGCACAACAAAATAAAAAAAATACTCTAACAAAAGTCTGCTCTTACTTTCAGAATCTATAAAGTAATCTGTAGTAAAGGAATTCCAATGCTTCTTGTTCTTCAAACAAGGAGAATCAAAGTCTTGACTGATCACATGGAGGTGGATGTGACTGAAAAGAATGTGAACAAAATGGTTCATTAGTGCAGCGGTCATGTAAAAGTCAATTCAAAACATTAATCTGGCAATCTGGGGAGGGGAAAAAAAATCTAGCTCTAACCTATTGTGATCCACTAAACACCAAATTGAGAAGAAAAAAATGTGTATTCATTAGGGTGGCCACAATTCTTGTCTTAAAACCAAACCATTTTGAGACCATTGAACTGAATGGAGGGAAAAGAGAATCATTGCATCCCTACTGAATACATTTATGTTGACAGTGTCAAACACAAAGGTTTGTGCTAATTATAATTACTATTGTTTTAGTTTAAACCAACTGAACAGTTTTCTTTGTTTTTACTGGCTTTTTAGCAAACTAAAAATAATGTTTTCTCTAAAATTTTTGTTTTTTGTTGTTTAATACACAAATCATATATTGAACAGAGACAAAACTTTGATCCCAAAAAATTAAGTTGTAACCAAAATGTGGGGAAAGTGAATTATTCTTTCCCTAGTATGGGATATTATAAGGCTGCATGGTGGCGCAGTGATTAGCGCTTTCACCTTAAAGTGAGAAGGCTCTGGTTTGATTCCCGGCTGGGACCTTTCTGTGTGGTGTTTATATGTTCAGGTTTTCTCCAGACACTGGCTTCGTCCAAGAATCCAAAGACATGCTTCATGGGTTAAATGGGTGACTCTAAATAGCCTCTGGGTGTGCATGAGTGTGATTGTGTGGCCTTTCGAAACACTGGCAACCAGTCTTAACCCAATAGTAGCCTGTGACTCAGTTAAAAAATACAGCGGGTAAAGAAAATGGAAAAATTATGTACTTTAAGTAGAACGGCACAATAAACATGTAAAAATGACTTACCTCATACTTGGGATGGCGTGATAACCGGTCCGGAAACTTATTGAGCTGGATTCTGGGCACTGCTGAATCAAGCGCTCAGCCACCTTCTGCATGTGTTTTAGCAGGTCGCAGTGCTCCCCCCTTAAAGCCTTCAGGCTGGGAATCGACTGCCATGGAAGAACCAGCCAGTGAAAACGAGCTTTGGGGTACTTGTCTTTGATCACCACAACTTTATCGTCCTTGTATACCTTCAAATAGATGCATAAAACAGAAACAAAACTATTCCAAACCCAGACTTAGTTCAAATTTGGACATCAATTATCAAAAGTAAGCATTGGTGTGTTACAGCTACCTGCAGTTTGGGGTCTTGCATTGAAGTTTTCAGGCCCTGACTCCAGTGCCCAGAATTTCCCTGCAAAACATGTCAGCTAAATGAATTATTATAATAGATATTTAAATAAAACCTTCAGGTTGGTTTCTAAAACAAAAATCTGTATACTTAAGAATAAATCAAAGGTTGTGCTTTTATTTATTTTTTGTCTCTACTTACACTAGTTGTTGTAGCTTCTCCAGTACTGACAGTCATAGGGACTTTTTCTGTAAGTTTTGCAGCTTTCATTGTAGGAGCCTCTCCTTGGCTTCCTCCGTCCATTTCGATTTGCGTTGGTATGTTTTTAATGGCACCTTGGCTTCCAGTGATATCCTCTTTGAACCGTACCGTGTATGGATAAAGGCTGTTGACCACCAGCAGCTGCTCTCCAGGCTTCATTTTGACCTCGTTGCCTTTACCCACCACCACAGAGCCTATGGAGGTGGGGTTTAACCCCAGCTAAGCAGAAAAAAAGAGCTACGTGAATAAAAGTAATACACTTAAGTATTTTGTTATTACATTGTTGTGTCTTACCTGTTTTACTTTGACATAACCTTTGTTGCATTCAGCTTTCAGTTCAACTAATGGGAAAGTTGGGAACATGAATTAATACAAATATTAATGAAAATGACATTTAATGCTATATTTATTAATATTAAACACAATTTGAGTTAATTTCTTAAAATACAATAAGCTATTTACCACTAAAACAATCACATGAATTATTTTCCCTCAACTTCTTGTTGAACTCAGAGAATCTCGTTGTGTTTACCGTCTACAGATTGTTTTGTGTCTGCTGCAGTCGGCTGAAATGTTACCTTGATGACGGGAACATTTTTTGTCTTTGATGGTCGTTTCTGGGCCTCGACCCACAACAACTGTCTGTAAATGAGGCAGCTGGATTGGTTTGTGGTTGCCTTCATTACTAATGAGCCAGCAAGTGGGCATTGTTTCACCTCGTTACCCTTTTTTCGCCTTAATATTTAGCAGTGCAACGTTGCAGCACATGCTTTTCTGTTTATCTGTAAAACTTGTCGCGGAGTGATGACGCAAGAGGGGGCGACTGGGTAATAAAGGTGTGGTGCAGAGTTTTGTGCACTCATTGCGGTTGTATTTTGTATGTTTTGGATTGGTTACTCGAAAATTAAAGCTATATGTTGTAAAACAACTCTTGATACGAATTGCTAGTTTGTTAAAGATAATAAATATGTACGTGTGTAGGATAACATACGTGCATTTAAACACGAGTGTAAGAAAATTCCCCACAGTCTCTTGGGTACATTAAAATAGGATTTAAATTAAAAAGTAATTTCTTCCGGTTGCTCTGAAACATTATTCTATAAAGAGTTACTTTCTAATACAAGATTGCGCTTTAGTTAAATTGCGATACATTATTTCTATTTTTTATGTAATTTTATTATTTATTGTGTTTTTTTATTTATTTTTGTAGGTAAGAGTCCTTTGATTTGAAATAATAATAATAATAATAAATTGAATAAAAATTAAAGTCGGGTTTGGCTGGCAATGCGCGCTCCCGCGAGGTTGATTTCGGCGCGCGGACAAAACTCGACGCCACACCAGTAGTCGGCCGTGAGAGGGCTCGTGGTGGAAGATTCTGGAAGAGCCGCGTTGAGCTGCAGTCTTGTGAAGGTGCTAAGCGTTGTCTTCATATAAGGTTGGAAAACCACTAATTCTCGAAACAGATGTTAATAACAGTAGGCCACACGTAATTTTTGGCTTTAAAAAACTGCAAAACCCCCCACCATGTTTAGGGTTAAGTGTTGGACGAGATGAGTAGCTAAATTAGCTACATAAAGGCCGAATCATTGTGCCTCTCTACGCAGAGAAATTTAACTTTAGCCATAGATTATGTAACAGTAACAAACCGAAGACCGATGCTAGTGGATATGAGCATTGTTTTACATGTTCGATGTTTTCCTAAATCCTTAAAATAAGCTTTCGGCTATAATATTGACACAATGTACAGACTCTATAGATTTAACCTGTCTGCTGCTTCTCAGGTAAAACTGACCCCTTCGTCGATGCAAAAAGTCTTTTTTAAGTCAGCATTGTTTGTTTTTTTTTCTGGAACAATCTGTTCTCAAATCTACCGTCACTGTTTTCTCGCAGAAACGACGAACATTCACCTTAAAACTCCCATCATGCTTGTTTACATGCTTTAAAACGATCAGGTCAGACGTAGTTTTCGTGTTTTGCAACATAATTAGATTGCTTTGTGTGCAAGTAAAGACTTAAGATCCTTTCCTGCTTTTGTTTTTAATTTTTTTTAACATGTTTCTTATTTGTGGAGCAACACAGCAGACAAGTTGCAAAATTAAGCTTTGTGCTCCTTCATTTCTTGTATATAAAGACAAAATGAATGTTGGCTTTTATGCATCAAGCTTCTTTCCTTGTTTTTTGTCCTTTATCATGCAGTGATTGCTACTTATTATTATTGTTATTATTATTAGGCGTTTTAAAGACCCACTCTAATGAAAATTGTGCTTTTGGTGTTTTTATCATGTATTTATAGCTCTTATATGATGAGAAAAATGTGAGATTAAAACTCTATTCAAATTGGGATTAATCAGGAGCAGATGGGTGGGGTGTTAACAGCATTTGAAAAAGTTTTCTTGTGACAGTAACTCAAATGTTCAGAAAAACAGATCCAAGAGCAACATCTTAGTTATCCTTGTCTGAGGTACCATCTGGCTCAATGGCTGGATAGCTCAGATATTCCACGTCACTTTTATTTTTCCTCTAATTTTTTTGCTTGGGGTTATCATGGGTTGGAAACTAGCGGGAGAGAGTGTAAACAAGGAAAGTATCAGTGTCAATAGTCTCAGCCACAACTCTGAGGCAAATTTCTGCGCTGCACCAACGTTGTCCTAGCAAATGAGGTTTTTTGATTTTGTCTAAAAACAATATTACAATCAACAAATGTACAACAGATCAAAATATGATTGGAGTGTGACTTTAAACTTAATAGTAACCTACTGTCACTATCAGATGAAGACAAGCCTTTTATTCTGTTTACAGCACTGGATAACTTGAGAAATCAGATTTGTTTAGTGTGTGTGTTAACATGCTCTTTCCCTTTGATGTAGGGCTGTCCGTAGTAACTCAATCATGGTCAAGGAAATGGGATTTTATGACACTTTGGGCGTTCAGGCGAACGCAACACTTGATGAGCTGAAAAAGGCTTATCGCAAGCTCGCCCTGAAATATCACCCCGACAAAAACCCTACAGAAGGAGAGAAGGTAACGCCACTGCTTCAAACGTCCTGCAATCAGATTGGTTTTCTTTGTTTTTTTAACAATTTGTTTATGTCTTTTCAAAGTTCAAGCAGATCTCACAGGCGTATGAAGTGCTGTCAGACCCTCAGAAGAGAGAAATCTACGACAGAGGAGGCGAAAAGGCGTTAAAGGAAGGGGGAACGGGTGGTGGCGGCGGCGGCGGTGGCTTTGCCTCACCCATGGACATCTTTGACTTTTTCTTTGGTGGAGGTAGTCGAATGCACAGAGAACGAAAAGGTATGTTTGTATAAAATATGCTAACCAGAAGAAAATTTACACACAACTTTTACTTTTAGGGAATTTTTTATCCATTTTTGTCTTTTCCATTACTCTCCAAGAATATCAAACAAATGTGCCCATACCGTGGGGTCTAAACAGCACTAACAATATATAATAACATGAAATGTCATAAAATGTAAGATTTCTGAAAAAGTCCTGTTGTTCATTCATTTACAGGAAAGAATATGGTGCACCAGATCACTGTAACTTTAGAGGAACTTTATAACGGAGCAACGAGAAAACTGGCCGTGCAGAAGAACTGTATTTGTGAGAGGTGTGAGGGTAAGTCTTTTTGTTCTCAGTTATTTGTACAGCCGTTCTGCAACTTAATAACAGAATATTTCAAACTTTGAAAACCATTGGCCAATAAAACCTTTGTTTTTATATTAATGTCATTTTTCTAATGACAAAGGACATATTTAAACAAAATTAATCTTAAAGTGGTGTTTCTCAGTATTAATTTATTCAAATAATTGTGATTTAGGAGCATAAATATATACATTTCATCTGAAAAAGAGCTTATCACATGTGCACTATATGACAGAAAATCCACTAGCTTCCTGCTTTCAAACTCTCAGCAACGGAGAGGGGAAGTGGGGGCGAGGCTGTTCTGCAACAACGGTCCCACTCACAACTCTGAGGCGTATTTCTGCAGAAACTATGTCTGAGAATTCTATTCTTCCTCCATAAATTTCATGTATTATTTAAAAAATAGAGCTCCTTCTGGTAATTAAAAGTAGATTAAAAGATCATTGGAGTGGGTTTTTAGGGCAAATAAAAGTTTTTAAATCAAGCAATGAGTAAAAGAGGAGGCATAATTAAAACTTTCCTCGAAAACAAACTCCCAGTTGAGTTAATGTTCTTTTCTCTTTTTTTCTTTTTATACATAGTTGAATGTTAATGACTGAATTAAGTTTTAGCTTGATGCTCACATATTTATTTTGTTACTGTCCACATTCAAAAATCTCCCACAGTCCATTAGGGGGTCTTTAAAGCAGAAGAATGAGGGTGAAGGCTCAAATAAGACTCAAAACAATAATTTGAATCCTTTTTCCCTCTAGTCTGAAAACTAATGGCAGCACCACAGAAAATGTGTGCAAACACTTGAAAAAAATGTGAGTTTTAATCTTTTGGGGTGTAAACATAATGTATGTAAAATCTATGGAGTCTCAGCTGCTACAGTGTCTGATGTGAAAGTTTTTTTTAGGGTTCCAGTAACAACTTTTCAATACAGAAAGATGCAAGTATGGTGGAAAATATTTATGTGTCCAACAATTTGGGAAATTTTGTTTTTATAAACCAAGATGTGCAGACTAAATGAAACTTAAAATAATTTTAAAAAAATATTTTGTTTTTATTTTAATTCTTCTCATCTCTTGTCAAATGGTTGATTGTTTGTGAACTTGTGTCTATTCCTTAAATTTAAATAAGTTTCACTGAATTTCCCAGCGTCCAACATGTGTTAAAATAATATCATATTTACTTTTGTTTTTCTTAAATATTGCTGTAAAAATATCTTTTAGAATGTCACAAAACTCGGGGATTCACATATTTCACTTTACAGCACTGTACCTGATTTAACTGAGATCACATTTCATTAGGACAGATGTTTTTTTTTTTTATTGCCACAAAGTCATGTCTTTTTAGTTTACTACTAGTCAAAATAATGGGGAAACCAAAAAAGGACCCAAGCCCCAGAAAAGATCTTAAAATTGTCTGTATTTAGGAAAAGTCCTCCTTATTATCTCGCCTCAGCAGTAACTAGTGGATGGCTCTGGTTTGGTTTGTTACTCGGTTGTCCACTGTTCTGAGGGTCTTTGCTCTCTGACAGGTCGCGGGAGCCGTAAAGGAGCGGCACAGGTGTGCATGTCTTGCCATGGAACCGGAATGCAGGTCCGGGTTCACCAGCTGCTGCCTGGTATGGTTCAGCAAGTGTCAACCGTGTGTTCCAGCTGCCAGGGACAAGGACAGAGAATCAGCCACAAGGACCGCTGCAAAGCTTGTGGAGGTCGGAAGATCCTGCGGCAAAAGAAGATCTTGGAGGTCCACATTGACAAAGGTGAGCGGAAGTGGAGACCTACCACAAGTCTTTCAAGGATGTGCAGGGGCGACCACATTTTTTAACCTTTTAGTGATTATGTCCAGGAATGAAAGATGGTCAGAAGATTGTTTTCCATGGGGAGGGAGATCAAGAGCCAGGTCTTGAACCAGGTGATATTATCATCGTTCTGGACCTGCGTGAACATTCACTTTTCACAAGGTGAGAACAACAGTTCTTCTGGGGTGGAAATTCTCGTATACTTTAGACAGGACCACATGTGATTATATGCAAGGGTTAAATTTAAAAAGAAAAAATGTTAAAAAAAAAAAAAAAAATTCTGCTTCAATTTTTTCTCTGCTTTTATCTTCTTAAACGTGTTCAGGAGAGGAAATGACCTGGTGATGTCCATGGAGCTGCAGCTGGTTGAGGCTTTATGTGGTTTCAAGAGACCCGTCCAGACGCTGGACAACAGAACTCTCCTCGTCACATCACATCCAGGTACACAACATGCAGCTGTATTGATGTTTCACTGCAGCCTTCTTTAAGGTACCCACTCCAATCATCTTCTGATTTGTTATAAAAGCGCTCCCAGTGGTATTTCAATTATAATTATCCTGTTTTAGTCAAAACAGTTTTTCTTTTTAGGACATAGTTTTTGCATTGCGGCAGTTTACCACTACGTTGTGGGTGGGATTGTTGGTGTGGAGTAACCCCGCCCCCTCTTTTTCTCCCCATTACATAGCCCTCTGAGCAGTGAGTGTGGCCCACCCAGCTTATTTTCTACACCACGAATATGCTCTTTTTCAAGCTGTATTTTTTCATCTGCTTCTAATTCACAACAATTTGTATAAAGAAATACTTCAACATGCAATTTAAATCTTAATTTTCTTTATATATTTTTCACCAGAGTGGGTCATTAAAACCTATGCTGCATGTTTGGTCTGGATTCTACAGATAATCAAAATAAAAATTTTCTCACAAGCTTCTGATCGAGTAACATATTTTCATTGAAGTGACTTTAACATTTGTAACATTTTTTTTAAGCAGAGGTATTTTTGATTCTGTTTATGCTTTTTTGTCCATTATAAGTTCTCAAATTTGAATGGAGGTCATTTAACAAACCCACACACATAGCAGCTGTGTTTGGGACACTGTGTTATAGTAATAATCAGTTTATGTCTTTTTTAAATATACATTCTTAATAATTTAAGGATTTATGGCTTTTATCAAAGCATATATTCTTAATGCTCAAACATGTTTGTATGGTTTTTCATCAGTCATGCTTTGAAAACTTCTGACAAACTAGATGCTTGAATTTGGTTCCTTACCTTATCTAACACATGGAGACATTATAGATAGATAGACATTATAGATAGTTCAGAAATCCAGTTATATGGTTTAGATTGTAAATAATTTACATAAAAAAAACTGAGTGGTAGATGTAAAACATTCAAAACCATTTTTTTTCTGTAAATTTCTTTACTTTGTTACATCATATTGGCTTTTATTATTGCAAAACAAATAAAGAAAGTCTATCACCTGTCTAATAATTCAAATAATTTTGCTTAAGAATTACTGTAAAAATTGTTTATACTAATGCTTAGATCAAAAAGATTTCCTTAAACCTGAAAATTGAACGTACAACATTTCAGCTAATTCAGTTTGACTTGACTTAAATCATACACGCATACGAACCAAATTTATTGTGCTTTAGTGAAATATTAGCAAGAATGCATGATATTTAAAGAAAAATAAATATTGAAATTGTTGTGACTTTAATGACAAATAATTTAGTCTAATTGTTTTGTACAAATTTTTAACCACAGGGGAATTAATAAAGCCTGAAGACACCAAATGTATCCTCAATGAAGGCATGCCCACTTACCGCAGACCGTTTGAGAAAGGCCTTCTCGTCATTCACTTCTCTGTAAGAAAGACGTTTCCATCCTTTGCTTCAGTGCCATAAACCCTCAGTGTGAACTGCTTCCTGTGTTCAACACATTCGTGTGTCCTTCAGGTGGTGTTCCCGCCAGCCAATTTCCTTCCTAAAAACAGACTGAAGGACCTGAAGCGCTACCTCCCCGAAAAGACGTCGGCGGAGGAGCCGGACAGCATGGATGAAGACCTCTACATCTACGCCGAGCTGGAGGACTGCGACTTGGAGAGCCGCAGGCGGCACCGGCATCAGTATTACTACATGGATGAGGATGACTACGCCAGCACAGGTGGTGTTCAGTGTCAGACATCCTAATGAACTGCTTCCCACAAGCCTCCTTTCTGATGACTTGACTTTTTTTTTTTTACTTCTTGCCTGAAAATATTTCACCTTAAGTTCCTAATTTATTTCACAGATTTAGATCAACAAACGACATTTGTCACAAGTTTAGGACTTGATGCAGAACTTAACGTAACCACTGGGACCAACTTTGATTTTTTTTTTTCTCTTCTTTTTTTACCAATCACACTGTGATTATACAGATAAGCATCCTCTATTTTTAGTGCAATTACTCCAATTCAAATTTACCTGAAAACAGATGCATCTCTGGTCTGATCTTAATGCAATTTATAAAGGCTTCCATGTGAAATGTGAACATGAAGAAATGCACATAAAAACTTTAAATGTCAAAACATTTAGGCAGGGTTCCCCTTTGAAGGGCTATTTTCTAAACATCGCCAAATCCTTTTGAAGAGAGTGACCTGACCCAGAGAGGTTTAGGCTCAGGCCACCAAACTACACATTCAGAACGGTTATTTTTGATTATGATTTTACTGGTTTGTACTCGTCAAATGTAAAGAACGTGTGTTCCACGTGTGTAAGATATCCTTTTTTTAAAGCTCATCAAATTTCAAAGCACCTGGATGATGTACACTCTAAAAGATTTGAGAAAAAGTGCTGTTAAGACGGCCACTTTTTACTGTGCCAAACTGTATTTAAATTCTATCACAAAGAGAAGCAAAAAAAGTATTTGTGTGATATTTAATTTGATGAAGAAAGGTCATAAATGAACAGTTTTGATACCATGTCTAAGTGTTTACCTTTTTCCAAAGCCTTGTCGTGACTTAAATATTCAAGTTCTTTTGTCTGTTGCCTTGTCTTTTCTTTGGATGTTGCAAAACATGTAATCACAGAAGAAACTGCTGACTTTATTTTTAAGCAAATATGTATTTCTTAGTCCTCAAACTGTCAGAGGTTTGAGCTAAAAAGGAAATGATTTCAAGGTCTAAATTGAATCTTTTTTTTGACAAAGAATGTTTGTGATCTTGTTTTTCTTAATAAATAAAATTGTCCTAATTTATAAAACTTTCCTTTTTGCCTTTTTTTTTGAGACACAAGACCTTGAAAACCATTTTTTTTTTTGTTTTGTAAAGCAGTGGACCCCTTACCACCGGGCCGCAGGAGAATTTTTTTTTTTTTTTGAGACAGAAATATTTTATTGTGAAAATCGACCGGATTCTCTTGATTAGCTTGAGCACTAAAAGCTGTTTGGCGGCGTGTAACACAATTGCAAATGGATCGGATAAGTGACAGAACAGACGCAAGAAAAGGTGATTTCTACACACCGTCCTTGTTTGCAGAGAGATGTGACTTTCATGAACGACTCTAATCTTTAGAGCGGTCATAAAAATGCTGAAACGAGCTCATCTATTCAGATGCTCATTTCAGAGAAGTTGTGAACACGCGATTGATTAATGCAAAAGGTAGCAGCGCAGAGAGCAGGGCGGGGATGGGGAGTGGAGGAGAAAAGGGGACTTTCGTGACGCGTGCAAGTAGAAGGGCGATCAAAGTCAGGAGTTTAAAGTTTTTGTTTTGTAAAAACTGTCTTCACTTGAAGCTTTTGCATGGAGCTTCAAAGTATTGATATATATTTTTTTAGCATCAATAATTGATTTATGTGTGTGTTACATTTTGTTCCTATTTATTTTATCTCTCTTAATGAGATGATCTTATATATATATAATACACACACGCACGCACCCCCACCCCCCACCCCCGGCCGTGGTAAAATCTTCACGGGTTGATCAGTCTGCAGGACAAAAAGGTTGAGGACCACTGTTGTAAAGGACATCTTTTGACAGCAAAACATAACCGATGAAGAACACTTCCTCTGTCTTGGATTTTATCTGTTATGTTTTGATAGAAAAGAATAACAGCTTAAAAATGTCATACTTTTAAATGCTTCACATATGGAAGTTTTTCTGTTCCATCCGATTCTAAACTTTTTAAAGCTTTTAAGAAAGTGGACGAATGAATGAAATATTACTTCCTTTTTTAAATATTTCAGCGTTTTGAGACTCAACATTTCTGTGGCCCAGAAATTTGATGGAAAAAACTCGCTTTTTCTGTCTCACTAGAACAGCTAGTTGATCTAAGAGCTCAGCTTCAACAGAACGGAGCAAACACTGAACTCACGTCAGTGTCGTTTTTTGATTGGCTGGCTATTGACGGGCACTTAGATCGACTAGTTGTTCTAGTGATGCAGAAACGACAAGGTTTTTTGAATCATTTTTTTTTTCCAGTTATATTTCTGGGCCTTTAAAAATGTTGAGTCCAGAAATTAACCTGTAAAGATCCAGACCCATTTTTCCTTTAAAAAAAAAAAAATATATATATATATATATATATATATGGAGAAAAAGGCAAACCAAGTTGATCACAAAAAAAAAAAAAAAAATTTCAGATATTTTTTTCTGTTACACTGATGTCATCATGGGTTGTTATGGGTTAAAAACACTGAAATATATATGATAGAAATAATATTTTAGAGTTAGCTGTTTGAAAATCAAGGTTTAACTAAAAATCTGAATGAAAATAATAATAAAAAATTCTGAATCTGATGGAAAAAAAAATTCCATATTTACAAAAACTGATTAATATTCAGAAAATGTAATCAATAAAACTAAAACTTCTCAATAAACCCCTTTTTAATTTTCATTTTTATGGTAGAAATGTAACTTGCTGTTTTTAATCTGGTTTTGGATTAATCTATCATTGTGTTTTTGTATTATTATTATATCTTATTATACAAAAATGTGAAAAAACAACCCAAAAAACTACATTATTATCCAATTTTATTTTCAGACTTTGTACTCATTCATTCATTTTCTTGGCCGCTTGTCACTCTCGGGATCGCTGGGTTGCCGGAGCCTAACCTGGCTTCTGATGGGCGAAGGCGGGGTTTACCCTGGACAGGTCGCCAGTCTATTGCAGTGACTTTGTACTTAAAAAAAACATTTAAAATGACTCAAAAACTTAACACTCAGAGTTTTCTTCATTATTTTAATTTGGACAGATTACAGACTATAGTGAACATTTACTTTGCTTTGGCATAAACTATAACACCAGGTAGTGCAATTCTAAATGTTTACACAGGACAGTTTTTCATTCATATTAATCCACAAAAACACCAATATGTATAAAATGACTGCACAAACCACACTTATGAATACACAAAAAATAGTCACAGGAAGTTTCATCTTCATGCATATATTACAAATTATATACTTCAGCATTTAGGATATTGATAGAGCATGCAGAGGACACTCAAAAATCTGTCATCTTATAAAGAGAGTTGCACCAGCAGAGTTATAAATCCACACTGGTAATAATTTCAATATATGTCTGTGGGAAAAAAAGATGAATTGGAGGATAGAAATGGCACCACTGAGATTGATTGATGTATATGGAAGACTGGATAAATGAATACATTTTATATATAAACCAAAAGCAGTTTAAGATCAAGTTCATGAATGGATCAAATTCATGGATTTCATTGGATAAAAAAGAGAAACAAAAGATATCAAAGGTAATTGTATTTTACCATCAGACATGGTTTGATGGGATTATGGCTACAGATTAGGTGATGCACAAAGTTACTTCTGAAACAGTTTGTGATCAGGCGGTTTTTTGTTGATACCTCGTTCTGAAAAAATTGCATGTAAAAACATTCTTTTGAACAGATGCAGCTGCCATAAGTTTCTGCCTCTCATCCTTAAGGTTTCCATAGCCTCAGCAGGCCGTCCTCGCTGTAGGTGGCGAGCAGGTTCTCGTGTGGGTGGTGAGCAACGCCGATGACATCTTTCTCGTGAACCTGTGAATACAGAACAACACGGACCTGTAAGCGCTGATATTTTCCCATCAGCCTCTCTACCCAGCGTGGCAGTTTGGTTTTTTTTTTTCTCAGTCTAAATGAACGGACAGAATAAATGTCTGCTCTGCTGTTTCTCAAAGATAACTGTTCTCCATCAGCGGCGGGGGCTTACAGTCAGCGTTTTCTCCAGCCTTCCTGTTGAGTACTTGAAGCAGTACAGCACACAGTCCTCGCCTACACAGTAGATCCACTCCCCCCGGGGTGACGTGGTGCAAAACACAAACTTTACTTTCGTCTCTGGCCGGTCTGGAGTGAAGGTCTTCACAGTCTGAGGAAGAAGAGGAAATCTCTAAGAGCTGTCAATACTGTTTTCTGCGCTAAGGAGTCGGGTAACATTGGAAGCATCATAATTAATAAAAAATTCTGACAAATTGTTGCTATTTAATAGATCAAAAAATGACTGAAATGAAATAGTTAATATAATGACACCTGTGCAAGCAGAACAACCCAATTCATGCACTGCATAGTCTTAAAAACATTTTTTGTAAATTATTTGAGTAAATGTTGGCCTTTTAAAAATATTCCTAATAAAATCTGATGATCATATTTCCAAACTTAAATTACATTTCTGTTTTATACTCAGTAAAAAAGTAAAAAGTTCATTTAAAGTAAGTTGAAAAGCTCTAAAAATCAGAAACAATTGAAAGTAAAAAAGGTAAAAAAAAAAAAAGTCATTATAGCATAAAGAAAAACAAAAATAGTCAAACATAGTTTTATTATTTAACTCAGAAGTTTGTTCCTGCATCACTACTCCAAGAATCATTAACATTTCAATTAATTAAATTCAATTTTATTAATTTAGCCCAATATTACAAAAAAAATTGTCTTTGGGCTTCACGCCGGTAATTGTACAGAAGCAAAAGGTCAGTCATAAAATAAGAAAATTAAATAAATATCAAATTAAATTTCTGTATGAATCCAGTTTGGAGCTAAATTGCAAAATTGGGGAAAATATTATTTGAAACCCAAATAAAACAAATTGGAAAAAAAAGAAGGTATTTGGCCAAAAAAAATGTAAAATTAGACTTTTTGCTATCCAAAAATAAACTTATTAATATCCAGCTGCAAATGTTCTGTTTTTTCGGGTTTCAAAACACAAAATTTCCAGTTTCAAAACATTTTTTCATGTTCAACTCTTTTTTTTTTTTTTTTTAAATTTTTGAAAATTTCTAATTCAAAACTTTTGGATCAGTTTTGGCGCTTGAGGTAGAGCTAACATGAAGGACCAATCGATGAGAATGGGATCTTCAGTCTCAGCGCATTCACTGACTCTGAGAACCGTGATAATTACAGTCACAGGTAACTGAAATTCCCACCCTCATCGATTTTGATTGGTCCAGGTCCTTCATGTTAGCTCCACAATAACGCGCCACAACAGCGCCAAAAGTTATGAAACTGAAATTTTCAGATTTGGAAAAAATACCAAAAAACTGAAAGTGGAAAAAAGTTTTGAAATTTAAATTTTGAGTTTTGAAACCTATAAACAGAACATTTGAAGCTGGAAATTATTATATTTATTTTAGAATAGCGAAAGGTTTCGGACACTTTTAAAAGATGTTGGCCAAACACCAATTTTTTTTCTCCATTTGTTTTATTGGGTTTAAAATAATATTATCCCCAATCCAGCTCCATAAATTAGCACATGAAGGCCTTGCAAGATTGTCCAAATATATGTATTTTTTACGTTTTGTTTAATAGTCAGGTATTTCAAGTCAGGTTTTTTTTTTTTTTTTAAATCTGTCTTTTATGCCGTAAATAGTGAAAATAAAACCAGTTCTTTAAATGTTTTGCAACTTCTTTCTCATGGGTTAGTAAGAAGACTTACCTGACCCAGCATGCTCATGACAGCCACTGTGCTGGACTGGTTGCAAACCACAAAGTGCTCGGGATTTTGGGGCAGAGGAATCACATTGTTCACGGGAACACCTGGCTTTGCTGACAGATGATTAATGCATTCACAGGACTTTGTGTTCCAAATCTGGAAAAATGGAAAACGATACAACTAAAATAGTATCACAAACTCCTGAATCTAGTACTTTTTATTTGCAGATATAATCTAAGATTTTACAACAGCAGTAAATAGAATTTCTTTAAGAAAATAGTTTTAATTGAGAGTAAATCAAAGACTAGCTGGTAATTACTTTTCCAAATGATTAACTTGTCATTTGTAAGCAGTGGAATTGATGTATGATTCTTATGTGGATTGTACCTTCACGCTGCCGTCAGATGAAGCGCTGATGATGTGAGATCCATCTCTGATGAAGGCTGCGTCATTTACAAAGGATGAATGGCCACTTAACTCCTTTAGTGTCTTTCCCGACCTCAGTTCATGAATTCTGCAAATGATATGATTGAAAAATGAATGAAGATGAGAACATCAAAAAAAGAGAAATAGTCCTGTAAAAGAGAGGAGTCTCTAGAGAGGCTATTTTTAGCTGGCGGCGTGTTTGGGTGCAGATTGGTTTAATCCATGACAAAACGCCCCACAGATTCACTTCATTCATCTCTGTGCAGACTATTTTTTGTTTTTTGCAGGAATTCTGAGGAACACGTTGCAGCTTTGTGCCGCAGCACATGGAGCCTGAGCTGCACCCACACGGCACATGTGCCTCTGACGGAGCAGCCCACACCCCCCAAGACAGAAATAACATTCAAACCCCAATGTGAAGGAGATGCACTGTGTGTGCAGGAAAAAGATATAGAAAAGGAGATGAATTCTTCTACTTATCACGATTGACTCAAAATAAATAAATAAACAAAGCAAAGGGAAAACTGTGGATGTTGATAAGCTTCATAAATGACAGTTTGCACCATGAGGAAGGAATTGAATGTATGTCTAAATGTGCTTCAAAGGGACTTTATGACTTCTGTTATTAGACATCCTATTCTTTCTGTTCATCTTTGATATAATGTATAAAATGTTCTGTTTTTCTTCAAAACAAAACCAAAAACACGTTATTTCTAAATAAAATCTCAATAAAAAGTTTAGAAAACAACTGTAATAAAAGGGATGCTCAAAAATTGACATAAAAACAATAGATATTCCAAAAAACTAATAGCCTTTAAATCTATAATTACAGTACAGTGAGAAGTGGACTCAAAAACAAGAAAGTTACATATAAAAATGCACAGAGAAAATATTTTGGATTTTCTAATAGCATATGGACGTACCTAAACACAGAGAACTTAGGCAAGTGGGATAAAGATTTAAAATTTGTATTTAATTATAAATTAACATCAGGTTTTATTATTACTATTATTATTATTGTTATGTGCTTTCTTGCAGTGGGATATAAAAAAGATCTCACTGTCTTCCTTCAGCTGGACTGTGCACAGCTTCCTAAGTGCTGTGAGTCATTTCAGGGATGCGTAAATCTCCTTTACTCCCACATGCATTCTTACAAGTAAAAAAAATAGATACTTACTGTTTTAATCTTTATTTTTCTTTACTTTGTTTACTTCTTTTTCAATGTGTATATGATTATTAAAATTATTTTAATGTATGTTTATAGGGTCCATAACCGTTTTCTTCAAAAAGAAAAAAAAATGAACAAACCTAATTATCAAGACAAAAAACCAGAGAAACACAAAAAAAGAAACAAAAAATTCCACCAAAAGGAAAACAAACCTTAAAATCAAACACAAAACTTAACAATACAAAAACAACACAAAAAGCACAGAACTAACAGAAAAAACTAACAACAAAAAACCTAAAAACAAAGAAATCTAACAAAACAATAAAGAATAAACAAGCAAAACCTAAAAATCAAAAAGCAAAGAAACCTAAAAGAACACAAAAGGAAAAATCACACACAATAAACTAACCTTAAAATCCGAACAAACAAAACAAAACAAGACAATTAAAATCTAAAAAAACAAAAAAGGAAAGAAAGAACAAAACACTGAATTAAAACACACAAACAAACCTAAAAATCAAAACAAACAAAAAAACTTAGAAACCTAAAAAAACACAAAAGCAAAAAATATTAAATTAAAAAACCAAAAAAACTAAAAAGCAAACAAACCTAAAAAAAAATAAATAAAACTAACAAACCAAAAAAAAGTACAAATCAAAAGAAACATTAAAAAATGTATCTTTAAGTGCCTGTTTTCTCCAAGTGTTAAAAGACCAAACATGTTTGCAAACACCTTCCTCTTAGACAATAATGAGACTGATTTGCTGACATTAAATAAGGATGCAGCTGCTGTGTGATGTCATGACGTCTTGGTGTCTCACCTGAGGGTCTGGTCAAAGGAACCACTGACGATCTGACTGCTGTCCTTGGAGAAGTTCAAACAAGTCACGCCTTTGTTGTGAGCGTGCTCAAACCTACGTAGGCACAGACCACTTTGGATTTTCCACACCTGCTCAGTCAACCGACACACAGAACACAAAAGGAATCATTTAAAATTACTATGTTTTTTTCTGTTATGTTATAGCTTTTGCACTATATTTTTTCTATTTTTAGCAATGTTTGTAAGAGTAATGGATACAAAGAAAGGCACATCAGAGTAAACTAACCTTTATTTTGCCGTTTTGAGCTCCAGTGGCAAGCATGTCTGTATCCTGACTGAAGCACATGCAAAGCACGGCATCATCCATCATCATGAAGCTGTCCTGGGCCTGATACTTCAGGTCCTACATTTACATCCACAACAGGAAATTGGTGAAGTAAAAACAACCAGACCACAAAAGATTTCCATCATTTGAAGATAAATATGTTTAATAAATGGACCTCTACATTTACCTTGCTAATTTTTCCCGTATTGAAATTCCAGACCTCAATAAACCCATCCACTGATCCTGTTATTAAGTACCGTCCGTCAGGTGAGAAGCGGGCACATCTCACGTGTGAGCGGCGCCCAAACTGCGCAGACAAAACACATTTGGAAATGACTTTAGTGGGAAGAATCTGAGACAGTTCAACAAACAGGACTAAATAGCTGTTAAAGCCCCGTTAGATTTTGTTAAATTTGTTCTCCACATCTGACTCATCCCCTATGGGAGGGGTGAGCTGCAGACACATCCGCACTCAGGAACCATTTGGTGATTTAACCCCCCAATTCAACCACTTATTGGTTAGTGTCAGTCAGGGAGGCACTAGGTTTCTTTGGCATGACTCAGCCTGGATTTGAGCTCACGACCTTTCAGTCTCTGGATGGACACTCTACCACAAGGCCACTGAGCTAGTTAAACTATGTCCAGCCTTAGAGAAACAAAATTCTCCAGTAGGCTTTTGTGAATGTTACCCTTCATCGGTTTTGGCACAAAGAAGCCATGAGGATTAATTGTGGCTCCATCTGGAATGATCATAGCACAGCAGAAGTGGAGAAAGATGCCTTCAGGTGAGAGAAGCAATTCAGCGTGTTTGGTAAAAGTCCAAGACAATATAAACCCACAAATTATCTGGTTAAATTACTGCTAATATAAAGCATTTGTTTGCTTTTTCATTTCACAGACTGTGTTTTCACCTTCACGTGTCTGTACAGTTGGGTCGGAAAACTGTCTTTCTCCACATGTTGCTCCTTCTTCCCTGTAGAGTCAACGGTCATGTCCGCAGAGATACACGCCGGATTCTGCTGCCGTGAAATGTACTGTAACACAGATTAGTAAATGACATGGTAAATGGTGATAAGCACAAACCACTTCAGCATTCACATCTCATACATTCCGTTTACTGTTTCAACCCATTCTTGTAATGTTGGTGAGTCTGTCTTATAGTATTTTTTAGTAATGGTTTTTGTCATTTTTAGCCACAAGAACATGTTAAAAACATCAATTTGGGTCTTCAAAACATTTTTTTTTCTGTCTTACAGATTGAACTATAATGCCTCCTTTGTTTCTCCCCAGCCTTTTCCCTTTTCTGCTCCTCTAATGCGTTGACCTGAGCACACCGTTTGTAAAGCACAACCTATTTAAAGACATTCAAGCTGCTTTTTTCTTTCAGAATCTGCTGGAATTACATCAATTGTGTTAAAAGTTGAAAAGTTTCAGTATGTTAAACATTTTATGTGGGTGTTAGAGGGTTAAGGATGTTTTTAAGTAGTTCTGTTTCTTTAACTTTACGTCTGGATTGTCTTTCATTGATTCCAGTTGAAAATATAGATCCCTAACTAATAGCTGTTATATTTCACAAGCTTTTTAACTTAATGTTGATTAGAAAATGCAGTAATTCATTTAAAAAGGGCATAAAATGTGTTTTGGCTGGTAGACAGATTTGTATTTGCTGTGAGACTCTTCTTTATCTCCATACTCACAGTGACTTGTTCCAGAAGGCCGATGAGGCGGGAGGGTGGAACCACGCAGACCTCCCTCATGAGAGCTTCAGCCAAAGCTCTGCGTCGCTTCTCCTTGCTGCTACCGTTAGGGTACGCCTGTGGTTTCAAAAGAGAGCGCCATGTAAACATGCTTCCAGAGCATTGTCATTGACGCTGGGTTTCTCACCTCCCGAGGGTCAAAGTAAGGCTGAGTTAGCAGCTTCTCCAGGTGTGAGAACCTCTCAGGCTGGGTCTGCTTCAGCGTGATCATGGGATCAGTCTGTCTGAGGAGAGCCCAAGCGGCTCCCAGCTCTCTCATTTCTATCAGCTCCATCACCACCTGTTGATGACATCCGAGCTGAACGGAGGGTTTCTGGAGGAAGCCGAGATCCAGAAAAACTAAAACAAGTAAACGCTGACCTGCTCGTAGAGGTCGGTGAGAATGTTGTCGGGCAGCTTGAGGGACTCGATGGCCAGCAAGACAGAGTCCCAGTGACCCCTGTTGATGTCTGCAATGAAACTTTCAAAGCTTTCCACTGTGTTGAGAGAGACGGTAGTTTCTTCTTGCAAGGTGCTGAGAGTGCGGTAGAGGTTGTTCTCCTTCAGGTACTGCATTATGAGGCGGATCACACTATGGAAGTCACAGCTAACTGTTAATTCCATATTTTATTTACATATTTTTCGCACGTAAATTTTCACACAAGCTACTTTTTCCCAATGTGCCGTTTCCAAATGAAGGGGAACTTGGAGTTTTGTTGCCATAATGCACCATGCATCCAACAAGAACATTAACTTATAATAAAAGCTACAAAAAAAAACCAAAATCTCATCCTTGACGCACAACTGGATGAGCATGCATAGTGCAACACGCACAAGAAACTGAGCATCATAAATGCAGCTGCATCAGAAGAAAAATGCATTTTCCATAACAACACACAGCATGCTTAAAATAACACAGCTGCTATAAGACTCCTTTATTATCATCAATTCCAAGTTTAAAAATTATGCACAAAATAAATCAGTGATATGGTGCGTCATTCTCAAAAGACATTTCAATCTAAAAGTGAATCTAAAAGGATCATCTGCACTTACTCTGTAGGCTCCATCTCCACAGCCATGGTAGTGGTGTTGCGTGCTGCTGTTGCCGCACCGGACTGACGTTGTGGCAGCTGGAGAGGGGGCTCTGTGTTTGCTGGAGCCACGTGAAAGCCATGTGCTGGGGACCACCCACTACACGTGCCTCTTTCTGTGACTCGCACGTCTGGGTCTCAGAGGCGCACCTCATCCCTGACGCACACCGAGTTTCACAGAAGACACGTTGCACGCCGCGGAGGCGGGATGCTGCGGCTGCAGTCTCAGCCACAGCTGCAACATCAGCACCAGCGCAGACATCACACCCCGTGTAGCAGAGCGTGCGCCACTGTAGGAGCCCTGTGCATGCAGGAGGGGAGGCATTGTTATTCTAATGACCCTCTGGCGAAATGCTGGTGCGTCAGAATTGAACGCGTCTGCGCCAGTCTGCAGACATGTTCATGATTTCAGAATGGACATTTTATGCACATTAATCCTTTTTTCTTTGATTTTGTGCATTTTATTAGCTATTTTTTAAAATAGAATTTACATCTTTTTAAGCATTATTTTGACTAATACTGCAAAAAAAGAAGGAAAAATTAACCAAACAAAAGACATTATTTGGCAAGAACACAATTAATTGAATCCAACCATAAAAGGGAATCTTTTACACAAAGAATCAAAAGAATTTCCACGATAGATCATACATTTAAGCAAAACTTCCCCCCGCAATGAAAAGCGAACAAAATCAAGAAAAACACGTTGATTTCATATTTGGATTCAAGGATTCAAATTCATCTAATATCAAAATACTAACCATTCAATATTATGGCATTTCATCGAACACTTTAACAAAAATGATTAATAACAATAAGGTGACATCAGATAAATTTGGCTATTTTTTTGGTCAATCCTTTAGGAAACTGAAAAAAATAAAAATATAAGACATTTGATTGTGATCCTTATCTTAATAGTAATTTTTTAAGATTAAAGTTGTATTGTTAAAATTACAGCTGTTAAAACATCAACCATACCATATTTTTTAGAATATTCAGGTAAATTAAACCAACTATTTTGCTAAGGTATGGCATTCGAACTGCAAAGTGAAACAGTCATTTTTCATAATAAAATCAAACAGGTCCGTAGGGAGCAACACGTAGAAGGCATTGGATGTCTATATATAGCTATCCTGTTATCCTTATTTATATTAATTCCAGTTAGTTTTTAATTGTTAGACACTTTGATTCATTTTTATATCACAGTTAGGCTACTTGTTTTACATTCAATTCTTCACTTCTCATTCAATTTCAAGAAGTTTTATAAAAATAAAAAATTCAAAAATATTTTCCATTTAATTGGAAATATTGTCTTAATTCTGATTTTGTTTGTCGAGTAATTAAAAAATGGAAATGTACACAAAAAACCGTTCCTTGCAATTAGAATTAATTTAGATTTTGAGATTCATGTCACATTTAGGAAAATATTGGTATAGGTATCGATATTGGCAGGTATCAGATCAGTACCCAAATGTTCAGAATAGCCCAGTCTTATTCTATGCAGCTTTCAATGACCACGCCTTTGTTAATTAGACAAACAAAACAAATATGTCATATTTATTAGCAGCTTTGTAGATTTCTGAAAATTCTGGATGAACTAGATGTAGAAAAATATATTACTGAATTTTTCTAAACTTCTTCTTGTAGGTTTATTAAAATCTGTTGCACTGATTTGGCCTCAGGTGAGCTCTAATTGAGCAGCTGCTTCATCCGGGTATTTTGGGTGGAGCCTCACCTTGTTAGCCTCGCGCCTTAATGGAGTTGCTTTGCGAGTCTTTTCCCGGGCAGGTTGAGACAAAACTTTAAGTTGTAAGACTTTTAGACTTTAATATTTTTTTTTCTTTCAGAGTGCCTCAAAATGCCCTCAAATAACAATCAGGTGGGTGTAATGAAGTAAAAATAATTGTATTTGCTTTTATGCTTGTTGGACCGACTTGTTAATAATTGATTTCAGGATGCAGTGAGCGCAGCTGCCAGGACGGCCAAGCTGCCCGTGGTTCGCTCTGCCTGCGCAGCTCTGTCCGTTCTGTACAAGGACGCGAAAGGCAGCAGTCCCGCTCTGAGGGTCCTGTGTGAGGCGCTGGAGAGCCGGGCGGGCGCGCTGAGCACCGCGGCCTGCAGCCGAGCCGCCCCACTCATGGTTAAACTGGAGCCCCAGAGTGAGTGCTTTTAATTTGAAAGGGTTCTTCCGGGATGGAAGGGCAGTTTTACCTACTCACAAAATAAATTTACAATGTGAGAAGTTTTGAGTTGAAACTTTTCTCCTTGTAAATGTGTATTTTCATGTTACTTTATAGTGAAAGTTGTATTTTTAGTTTATAAATCCCAATTTGTTTGCTTCCTGCTCTAGTTTCCATTGCAAATGATGTTGCATGTAAAAGTCTGGATTGGCTTGAAGCATCTTTCCCAGTCATTCAGTCTCCCACTGACCAGGTAACTATTAAAACTCCTCACGAACAAACAAACAGTGATGACACCTTCTCGTGTCACAGGTCGTCGCCTCAGCCAAAATCAAGATGCATGAGATCCGGGGAAAGGTCAGTATCGCAGCCTCAGGAACAGTAGAGTGTCTCCAACACACAGTCTCCTGGATTGTGACCAGGATGCTCCCAGCTGACGGAGCAACCCAGTCCGTGGCAGAACGGGCGCTCTCTCTAGCTAATGCGAGCCTGGATTTGTCAGAGGCTCTGCTGGACCAAGTGTTGCCTCCAACTGAAGAGGAGAAAGGTATGAGAGGATCTGGAAGTCTTGGAGTCGATTTAAATGCTGACTTTCTTCTTCTTTATAGAAGAAGAGGCCCACTTGGTGGAGGGGTTTGAGGGCAGGAGTCGCAGGGAGAGATCCCGGATCGTTTCACTCACAGTTAAACTGTATAGGAGGACATACCATGTTGCCATCTTTGCGGTTCAGTCTTTTCAGGTATGTTCAGTTTTGCAGCATATGGAATAATGTCTCACACCCAGCATGAGCCAAAAACGAACCACAATTCATTCAAAGCCCTAAGAGCACTTTTGATCCATCAATCAATGACACTGGCAAATCAAATGTTTTGTTTTCCTTAACTTTTAAACCTTGCCACTAAAAAAACAAAATAAAACCAGAAGTTTGTACTTGGTGGAAACAAGCTGAAATAACTAGTAAATTGCATTTGCTTAAACCTTGCTTTTAAACATGATTAGCTAAACATTATTAATCCAAGAAATGTATTGTTTGCAGGATCTCCAGACCAGCTGGAACCTTCAAGGACTGCCTGAATACATGCAGCACCTGGCTGTCAGTGCGTTCTTCTTCTTCACGCAGATGTACAACTTAAGCCATCTGTCTCCTCAGCGGAAGCAGTTTCAAAGCAGAGGTCAAACTATGGTTCTGTCCAAACCCTACAAGAGTATCTGTTGCAAGACCACACCTGCTCTCCGGCTGAGACCTGCCCGAACCACGCTGCACAATGGCTGCTGAGAAAATATAACTCGTCTGTGTGGACTGTTGTTTATTTGTTCATAAAAGAAAACTTGCCAATAAAGAATTGAGATTTATCAGTGGGTTCCTGCTGCTGATTGGTCAACTAAACTCAATTTTTATCATAAATTAGTTAACCAGGTGTTCAATCCTTTGAGCAGCCTTGTTGAGGTTTCACACTTCAAATTTCACATATGGCATGTGATGTATGTACAAGATGAGTTTAGCCCATGGTGTTCAAAGACTGACTTGATGTGAAATGAGGCAGTGTAAATCAAATTTTGCTCCAGCTCTCGTGAGTTGACAATTGCAGCAGGGCATTTGCAAAATATGTTCACTGGCCACATGTTTTATGCATAAACCCAGAAGTCAACTTGTATGGTTATGCTTCATGGCAGAAGCCCAAAACGTCATTTACAGACTTCAATGGAAATGACCACTTAAACGTGCTTTGCTGAGGGCAGTGTGAACAAAGCATGAGCATTAGGAACAGTGGATGAAGTTGCCCTGGAGTTAAAATGCTCAAACCTACAAACCCCATGATCTTTAAGTTAGCCCTTTATCACTGGTGTTTATTCGATATAATTGCTGGCAGATCCTTTCCTGACCTTTAGAATCTTGTTGGAATTCAACTGGGTTGACGGCTGAGTTACAGTAGTTCAAACGGCGTGTGTGGTTTGCCAGTGACTGCTTCAGCAATAAAAGGTTGAACAGTAGATAACTCTCCCCATCAGAAAGTACAATTCAGTGAAGTTTTGATTTCAATTCTTTATTGTGACATGTGTTCACTTCTGGCTGGACTCTGACTTGGATGTAGAAGCTCTTAGAGAAGACAGGCGACGTCTCTTGGCGATCTGTTCCTGGCGCTTCTCCTTGGCCTCCTGTTTAAAGGCAAGACGTGTTAAAGGATATCAAGGATTTGTCTTTGTTACTAAATAGATTTAATATTTAAAATATGGTTCAACATGTATAAAGTTTGAGTCTTTTTATAACAGTGAAACAAATTTCATGAATGTACATGCAAGGTCAAAAGTTAAGATGGGCACTTGCTAAAAAGGAAAAAGCTGCAGTTTGTTTTGGTTTTTTACAAGCAGTTAAGAGCTAAATGGACAAACCTTCATTCTCTTTGCCAACAGCTTGGCATACTCTGAGGCCTCCTCCTTGTTCTTCTGGGTGCGCTGTTTCTTCAGAGCAATGCGGCGGCGCTTGTGCTGCAGCACACGTGGCGTCACCAGTCTCTGGATCTTGGGAGCCTTTGTCCTGGGCTTCTTGCCTATCACAATGGAGGAGAGAAGTAGTCACAAATAAGAAAAAAAAAAAAACTACCACCAACTGCTACCCTGGTTTCTAAAAACTGAGTTTTACCCCCTTGGTTTTCCTAGATCAAGTAAATGGTGGCTGCATCTATTCTAATCACAAGTGGATCCTTTGTTTTGCTGAGCTTTGCAAAAAAAAAAAAAAAAAAAAAAAGACCAGACTTTTTGCCTGACATGAAAAAAAATGTCAATGGAACAGAGTCTATGCTTTTTTGAGAATATCCAGAGCCACCTTCCTTTTCATTAACATAAAAATACCAACATAGCTTTAAAAATACAGGGAGGACACAAAACCAGATTGATATAATTTCAGTCACATCCATTTTGAAATTATAGTTGGAGATCAAAGAACAAAAGAAACAGTTCAAGCAGAATTCTTGTTGAAAAAGGAAATTAGTGATTTTGCACAAAAATCTGTCTTGACACTGAATGAATCTGGTGTATTTAGTGTGATGTTTGGACAGGTCTCTGGTGTTACTGCCCTTACAAGACACGTTTTTGATCTCAGACAGCCTGTGCGGTCTGCCTCTACTTTAGAAAAATACAGACACTTGCTTGCGGAAGCTCTTTTTTGGTCATCCCAGAAATAAACAATACGCTCGATGCAGATTTGCATCAAGCATACACTTTGTTTAATCAGCTGTGCAAATGTGGTCGTTTATGCTTCAACTTCACCAAAATCACCTTCTGTAATGTTTAAATTTTTTTTTTTAATGGGAATGTTCAGAGTGAGGATTTATTTTGATGGTTACGGTGCTGCTTCCTGTTTGTTAGCAGCATTTTCCTTAGTCCCCATGAGGACTGCAGAGAAGAGGTAAGCAACAGGCTTTGTGCTCGCTAGTTTTGAGGGGGGAAAAAAAGTCAGCATGAAGTGTTCAATTTAGAAATACAATGTTAACAAGTGAAAACTTTTCTTACAGCACTTTTATTGTTGAAATCATGCGAAACATTTTTAATTATAACTGCAGCACTTGGAAACATGCCAACATGAATGGTCTCACTTGTGGCTATGGTGGTTTATCTCTGCCTTTCTTTAGGTGTGTGTGTGTGTGTGTGGTAGTGAGACATGAAGAGACTTGTTTCATGCGGTCTTTGTGTTTTCACACAGGCACATAAGCATTTATTTTGATCAGAAATATTTTACTGTGCCATCTCACTCAACTTTGACACAATGTGGAAGATTTTAGCCGGCACTGCACACACCATGCAGCAAGTGTGCCTGGTTAAACAAATAACAGAAGCTGCTGGATTAGTTCTGCTAAAAAAAAGATTAAACAAACTAGACTGATTTTAGCGTGTTCTTATTTTTGCAGCAGAGCGTCAGACATTAATAGGATCCACCTGTTCAAAGATCCCCAACAATAAGTTGCTATTTTTTAGCATTTTCACTAAAATTGTGAAGAAGTTTAAAAGCTGAATATATGATGCATAAAATGTCCAACTCCAAAGGAAAGCTGAAAATGATATTGTATGCATTAAAAACAAAATCCTGCATCACTGGAGGAAAAACATTAAATACAATGACTTTAGATTTGCGTAACACCCTTTATTGATCTATAACTACTGCACAAAAAAAAAAAAAAAAAAAACAAAACCTCTAACATCTTCAGTTTTTTTTTTAATAACTCACAAATTTTCAGCGATAATCTAAGGTAAAAACAATACTTCAGGTAAAAAAATGATTTCAATAATCAAATTACATATATATTAAAACGAAAGTGACCATTGGGCAGTAATTTTCTAAATACGTGCAGCCAGTGCGGAACTTTTTTTGGCCGCACTGACCCAGAGGATGGGTTTAGGTTAGGATTCTGATTAGGGCTAATACACCAAATGGTTCCTGCAGCTCACCAGGGCACAGCTCAACCGCGGAAAACACATTTCACACACCTCGATGGGTGGCAACTGATGGAACTTTCATTTTAATGTCAACTTGAAATACATGTGACTAACAACTACATTTAGCACTGGCCGCACTTAAAATATGTGCAAACAATCCAGCAATGTGCATCTTCGGGTTTTACATGTTGCCAACGTGAATTTCCATCAGTTTTTTGTGCTGGTTGCACATAAATATGTGCGAACAACATCAATGTATTTCAAACAAGCTTAAACTTCACTCTAACCTTCTTTAGTGAGGGGTCTCCGCACGACGTACTGCCTCACATCGTCCTCCTTGGCCAAATTAAACAGCTTGCGGATCTTGCTGGCCCTCTTGGGACCCAGGCGGCGGGGCACAGTGCTGTCTGTGAGTCCAGGAATATCCTTCTCACCTAGAACAAACATTTTTTTGAAGAAAAGAAATAGTCAATGTTTTGTCGCCAATTCTACCGTTCACAATCAGATTGCATTACTTCACGTGCATTCTGCATGAACATTTTCCTTGAAACAGGACATAATTTACCTCTGTACTAATAAAAATGGGAGAGCAATGCAGTTCGACCATCCACTTTATCAAGACTGGTCACATCTGGTAAGCAGCTCTACAGTTACTGTAGCACATACTGTCCCCCCTTTTTGACAACAGAACAATCAAAAGGGTTCCTAATGTGCTTCAACAAAAATGTTGACACATTTTTAAATCTTCTTCCATTCAGAACATACAGCAAAAAAAAAATTAGATATTTTATGCATCAGTTAGTTACCTTTCTTGACGATGACCAAGTTGAGAACGCTGAGGTTGGCGTCAACAATGCAACCACGGACAGACTTGCGTTTGCGCTCACCAGTCCTGCGGGGACGGTAACAGGAGTGACCCTTGCTAAGCAGCAGGCGCACACGGCCGTGAGTGAGAACGCCCTGCTTCATGGGAAATCCTTGCTTGTCGTTACCCCCGCTGATGCGCACCACATAACCCTGGAGAAAGGAAAGAATACACATTAGTTTAACACTTTTTATGTAATCTAAAGTTGGCCACTATGTTGTTCAGTTCTTAAGCTAATAAAGTTGATTTAAATTATCTTTAAGGACAGAAGCAGTTCCAAAATGACTGTAGTAGCCATAAATCTGCTTGTCACTGATAAAATTTGATAATTGTCTGTGATGCATTCCAAATTTTGCATTGCATATGTTCTTAGAATTAAAACGAAGTCAGTTGAGAAATGGGAGAGCGATTCTGTTTCAACCAGTCACTGTGAATTGGCTGGTCGCATCTGGTAGGATGCTCTGCAGTTATTTTGGCACCAATGTCTCCCCTTAGCGACTACTAGTTAGTCTACTAGGGTCGAATGTAGGTGCTACCGCCGCTCAGAAATTTTACAAAAATAGTTCAGAGAAAAAAGTTGTATAACCGAGGTAACATTTACCTTCCACTCATCTCCCAGAGGGTCAGCAGCCACCTCAGTGGCCATTCGCTTCTCATAAAAGGTGCGCAGCTTCCTTTCATCATCAACTTCAATTAGCTTCTGGCAGCCAGTAGCGGGAAATGAGATGTTCAGCTACAGGATAGGGAAAAAAATAAAATGTTAATTAAATCTGACTTATACAATTGTATGAACGTAATTTCCCGTATGTCAAATTAAAGTAAATTGCAAAAAGAAAGCGTTAGCTAATCAACATCTAAAAGTTAGCCCCTTCTCTCTGTAGAGGCTAGCAGGCCCCTTAGCCAGCTTAAACATTAAAACATAGCAAATAATACGGAATATACAATTTCTATCTTTAACCACGATGGTAAAACAAAAGTGAGACAATAACATAAGAAATTAAACCTCAAATTGTATTTAGTGGCACAAGAATTTCTTGCTGTGCACATTTTAACATCGGCGAGGGTTCACTCCGATACTCTCAATCAAACCTCATCCTCAACAGATAATCCATATTTTAGCCTTAGACTACGCACACTAAACGGTGACTATTATGGCGTAATTTATATTATTATATTTAAGAGAAATTATATTAGATAATAAAAATAATTCCTTGAATGTCATACCTTCATTATGCTAACCCGACCAAGCGCCTGGTCCGGCCACGGGGAAAGAGGCTGAACTTCCGCTACGTAGTCTCACATATCACACGCCGTTCTCGCGATAACCTTTTTTTTTTTTTTTAACTAACTAATTACTTGTATTACAATCGTGAAATAATAAAACAGATTTACAAGTATTACCAATAGGAAAAAAAAGTGTAAATCAGAAAAAAGGAAACAAATAAATTACCAAAATTATATCAAGGGCGGACTTACCACTGATCAAAAAACAGGGGGCTACATAGGACCCAAAGTTTCTAAAGAATCCCATATGAACCCCCTTACACTTACGTCTAATATGCTTATTGCTGATTTTGTCTCAAAAGTTACATTAATGATTAAAATTGTATAAACTAAAATGCAATCACGATTCATATTATGAGTGTCACCAGTCACCCCACTCCTTCATCCATATCGAACAGTCTTTATCTGCGCATGTGCAGAATGGATCCAGGAAGACCGCCACAAAAACAAAACAAACTGCGCGAATCAGTGAGAAAAAGAAGAGTGCTAGAAAAAAAAAAAAGACGAAAAAACCTACCCCAGTGGCACCGAAGAGAAGAGACAAGAAAGGTGGAGGAAAACAAAAAATATTTACGTCTTTTTGAAGTTATAGAAAGTAACAAGTTTGTCATGTTCACCCGCGCACTAGCAACCCGCAATCCACCCGTACTTAAAGGACAGGGGGATGATCAGTTTGGAAAAAAGGAGGAGAAAAAGAACAAGAAGGACTAATAAAGATCACTCAAACACAAAGTGACAGAGGGGGGAGAGTCTCCCTTTTTTTTTATATTTGCTTGGTTCTTATGTCCACACATTCCGTTTAATCTCGGTTTCTATTAATATAATTCAGGAAGCGAAAAAGAAAGGAATATGAGTCAATGAAAAAATTTGACCACAGAAAAAGATTGGAAGAGAAAAAGGGAGAGTCAGGTAGTGAGTAAAATCGGTTGCAAGGGGAAAAAAAAAAGGGGGGGGGGTACCCAATGTGTGAATGGGACAGGAAAAGAGGGACAGCTGGTGAACAAATTTTCATACATATTATGCTTAAAATTGATATGTATGTATAATTCACCATTTTTTGTGTTGTGTAATTTCAGCAGCAATGTAAAGTGGACCAGCTTCTACTAGCTTTCTGCTACCATGTCTGAAGGTAAATAATCTCTTTCACATGTAGTCATGAAATTGCTTGACATACAGTATGACTCAAACTACACCTAAACTTTATTATACAAGTTCTTTGTTGCAATATGGATTAAATGAATGATGTTGTGAGATGCCACTCAAGAAGCATTGGATGCTAAAATTTGATTGCTCATGGCTATACATTGACTTTGATGCCCTGACGTGTTAATGACATTTAGCCTCTGTGGCGTGGCTGCCCCCATGGCAGCTGTGGCTAGATCAGTAGTTTACCATCACCAAGTATGATTTAGGAGTGAATAAACAATAGATACTCATTGTAAGTGCTTTAGGCATCTGGAAAAGAGCAGATACATCTACTCCATTATTATTATTATTATTATTATTATTATTATTATTATTATTAAAAACATTTTCCTAATCTCATTTGACGAAAAGTTCACACAAGCACTCAAAAATAGAAATAGTAAGTATGGAATAAAAATGGAAATTGAATAATAAGCCAAAGATAAAAATAAAAGGAACAACTGTCAAATAGAATTAATTAGAATTGATGGTTATACAGCCCAGACATAATTTTTTTTTCTTGCTAATTTTTTTTTTTTTTTTGCAAGTGGTTTGTACTTTTTGGGTTTATACATAATGTTTGTACTTAATTGAAGGTATGTACCTAATTGGAATTAATTTTGATTACATGGACAAAAACTAGTGTACTAAGTGGAAAAGACTCATTTTTGAACAAAATAAGAATATGATCTTAGTAAAAAAGTGGCCCATTTTAATAAATCATCATAAAATCTAAAACCAGCACTTATTCTTAGAGCATAAATCAAATTTTTATTTTCCACAGAAATGAAGATGAATGCGAGTCTAATTAGTCAAAATTTTTTTAAACTTTATTTTAAGCAGTAATTGTAGACAATACAACAAATACAACAAAACACATATATATCAAACTCCTTTCAGAAATAAAGAAATGTGTTGATTAAAAAATAAGGAAAATGAACAAAAATGTTAGAAGAAAATAACAATGTAATTAGTTGTGTCACATTAAATTAATTAAATGTTAACTAATGTTAGGTAGTGTTTGATTTATTGCTTGAAAAGGAGTGGGAATACACTAATTTATATAATCTCACCACAATTTAAAATAACATTGAACCAGAGGAATTAATAAAAAAAAATAAAAAAAAAAGTGAAATTGTATTTATATGATTTTAGAATTAAATCAAGCTTTACTATTGTCATGAGTATAGAGAAAAAATTATGTTGACATATTTTGAAACTAATTTCCTTAATTCTATATTTTAGCTCTTAAGTAGACATAACATTCTTGACTGCTGATTTCAGGAAAAGAGCATAGATAATCTAAAATATATTAAAACAATTCATACCTAGTAGAATATCTTGATTGTCCCAAAAAGCAAGGTTTTAAATCTTTGCAAGGATCAAGTATTTTTGCAGTGTATTTGATTAGGTTTTACCTCAGATGGCCTTTTAAATTGCCCATTGGATCGTGCCCTTTTGTGGTCGCATTACTATAGTTAAACCAAACGTGTATTCGTAAGAAATGCATTTAATTAGCTTGATGTGTAAATACCGAAAAGAACACTGTCTGAATCAGAGACATTCAGATACATATCAAGTTCTAACTGATCGAGAGAGATATAATGTTTGACGTTTACAAAAATAAAAAAATGAAACAATTAAATAAATAAATATTTGGTGGATTAAAATATTTGTATTACTAAAATAAAAAAAAAAAATGGGAGAAAAAGCTCACTTCCGGGATAAACCGGAAACATCTTTACCGAAGAAGGAAGTAACAAAGAGCGAACCCTCTTGGCGCGTGCAGTCTTTGACGGCCGAGCAGCTGTGTGAGAGGAGGAGGAGGCTGAGCGTCTTGACTCAAACGAGGCTTTGTCGAAGAGAGGACGATCAGAAAATGCAGTGTATCAGTTGTTTCGTACACCAACTTAGGCGTATAAAACGCGTGGGGTCCCTGGCACTGACGTCGATCGTTTAGTCACCGTGTTGACATCTTTGAATCCTTCATTCTTTTGTTCCACCTTTTATCTGGATTAGTTTGATGTGCTAAACAGCGCCGGAGGAGTGCTGTCTGTTGTGGACAGTCTATCCAAAAGAACTAGCCCAGACATGAGTAGCGTCAATGTGATTTTCTGGGACCAGTTGCAGGCTGGCAGCTCCGAAGTGGACTGGTGTGAAGGCAATTACCTAATTTACCCCAGCATCGCGGAATTTTACAACACGGTCAGTTTCAGTTCAAGTCTGCCATCGACATAATAATGCAATTTTGTTTACAGTTCATTTTGTTTTGCTTTGCTCTCTGAACCTACCCACCCTAAAGTCGAGTTTGCGAGTCTTTAGTTGAAACTAACTTTACGTTGTTTTGCAGCTGTTTACGACCATCCCCCCGTTGTTGCCCCCTTCGTGGCTTGCACACAATCAACACGTTTCGCTATCATCATCTTCGCCTCGCGCGCCCTCAGCGCGAGCCCTCCTCATGGATTTTCTTTGTTTGTCATTCCAGATCAGCAACATACTGTTTTTTGTTCTGCCGCCGATCTTAATGTGCTTGTTCCGCCAATACGCCACGCATTTCAACAGCGGGATCTACCTCATCTGGATCCTGCTGGTTGTGGTCGGTGAGTGACTCTTTAATGTCATCCAACACTTCGAAGCACATACATGGAAGGGGAAGTTGGAATGTGCTCCGACCAGTTGAAAATACTTCTTTTGAGTTTTCACACGTATTGATCTGGCAACGTACAAAACAACCAATCAATCAATCCACTATTATAGGTTTAGTGAATTCCTTAATATTGACAGCAGATGCTCACAAAACATGGTTAAACTGATAAAAGTTCTAGAAAATCGAAATATGGTAAATTTATGTTTTTTTTCCCCCCTTTTTGGGGGGTGGGGGTGTTAAATAGTGGTGGAAGGTGTTGAATCAAACACTTTAAGGTAGTCATCCCTCACAGTTGTGCATAAGTGATTATGTAACAATCTAACTGGCCCACTTGGACTCTTGACCGACTGGATGCAGAGAACTTTGTCACGCATTTTCTGCCTCTGGGACAATTCTGTGGTATTACTGAATTATGTCAAAAACCACTAGATTTCAAAGGTTTATCTACTGAGTTTAGGGATAAATACATTATTGTAAGTATACTCAAGGAGGTTACTTTATGTTTTTTATCTTCCCAAGTGTTTTTATTCCACTCCAATCCTTTTTTGATCTATTTTAAATTTATTCCCAGTTGTCTTTTAATTATGATTGTACCATTTTTAGCCACAATAATAAAAAAAGAAATGTTCTTAAACATAGTTTTTGTAGAGCAGCAAGAGTTCATCAGAAATTTGCCTCTCAGTTGTGGCGGGCTATTGGTATGTTTCCCATCAGCTTACAGCCCTCAAACCTCCAACCTAGCATTACCAGTGCAACAAAAACGGAGATTTAAATCGGAGCCACCCATCCGCAAAATTCTGAACTAGATGTGATTTCAGACAAATCTACTTGTCTGCAAGTGGATGCATCAGAATGGAGCGGGGAGCCTATGGCCTGCTGATTGTGGATTGTAAAAATCTTAATTTCTTTATACATGTCCTCCATCGTGAGAAAAATGCCATAAGAACATGTTAAAAACGCACGATAACAAGATTTTCATAAACTCTCATACTCCATTGTTCTCTGAAAGTTAGCAACAGTTGGTGAAAGAACATATTTGTTGGGATCTTTTTCACAAAATAAATGTGTTATTCTGTCAAATACTACCTTTAGAATGATCATTTTCCTGTTTGCCTCCTAAAAATTCTTCTTCTTCTCCTTGAAAGCTTCATAAGAGTTGTAGTTGCTGCACACTTTTTAAGGCTCCAGCTTTGGTGACAGAAGTCACATGGTTTTCCTCTCTTCTCCTGTCTTGAAATGACACTTCCTTTTGAGTTTAATGGGAACAGAAGTCCATATTCTGACAATCATGCTCTCAAATAACTTATGCTCACCTTATTGACTTTTCCTATTCTTTGCTGTCTATAAAGTCTAATTCCTGGCTCCTATTGCATCAGAATTACAAGATGAGAAAATGAGCTGCTGGTACAAATGTCACTGGTTGTAAAAGGGCAATGAATATATCGGTACCTCTTTTTTTTTTATTTTTTTTCAGATTTTCTTAGATCTGGTCTGTTGTAAAAGATCTATTAATGCACAATTCTGTATTTTGTTTTTTGGAAGACATGTTACAGCTCTTAAGAACATGCATTTTTTTTGTCTTTATTTATAAAATATACACTCAAACACTAAAACACTGATTATTATTGAAACATTTTTTTGTCCAACAAATGGTAAAAAACAAAGGAAAGTAAAGGAAATTCCTTTAACGACTGTTAAAATGACAACAGATTATGCTGATAATTTCAGGTCTGCTGGACATTGATAACAGTGGGGCACTGACTGATCCATCCTGTCTCTGCGTTTCAGTGAACTATCTCATCTCTCCATTGAGAGGCCGGGGTGCCTAAACTTCTGATGAACAGAAACTGATTGTATTCTGACAAATGTTGTCACAACAGACTATTTTAAAGAAGACTTGACTTTAAAACTTTTTGCTTTGAGTTTAATTGCTCTACTTGTGAGGCAGATGTAACCTAGACACAACTTACTTAGGAGTTACTTTATGAAACCTAAAATTTGAAGCTTGTGAAACTGGCATAAATAAGCTGATGCAACATCTGATAAGCATTGGACTGTAGAAAATTACACAAAACAAGAGTCTGGTTTCTTTGTCTTCACAGCGGATGAGGTCTCTGCTCTCATTAGTTAGAAGATGCAATAAAACTTTGTCCAAGTTGTTGTTGAGTATGAGTTGAAACCCCCTTTAGAGACTGCATGGCTGCAGATGCATGCATAATAAACACCTGAAGTAGCCAATTAAAGGAAAGAAAGATGAAACATTTATCATGGCGTCGACCCCTACATAGATGTTCAATCGCTTCAGCTCGATCCCAGCACACTGATTTTAACTTCATTTAGATGCCACGACCTACAAGTATTTTTACTTTGCGTGCTGAGAGTTTATTTAATGCTCTCAAGTTAAAAAATTAGATTTGTGTATTGTTGCAAAATGTGATGTAACAGTTTTTTTTTGACAATTTTTTTTTTATAATTGAAAAGTTTTTTTGTTTGTTTTGTTTTTAATAAATATACAGAGAACTTAAGAAGTTTTGTTTTGTCGCTTAATCGCTGCAAAATTTGAAAATTGTTAGCTGTGTGACGGTCTTAATTTGTCATTTTTTTAAAATCATTTTTGATCTGAAATTTAAAGAAAATTTGTAGTGAATAATTTAATTTAAGTTATTTATACTTCTCTCCAGCCAAGATTAAAAACTAATCTTTCTGTGGTGGCCATATACTTAAAAATAATGTTATGACCATTAAAAAAAGCGTCATGCTTTCTCTCTTTTTACTGTTTTGTTGCCAGTCGCTCCTGATGTTGATCCAACACCTGAAGCTCCGGAGCAACATTTGACTTTTCTTCCTCCATTGTGGTTCTCTTTGAAGAAAAACTTAAAATGGATCATATTTTAGTTGATTTGTTTTAAGTTTTGTTTTTACTCATATTTACGTGTGAAATAGCTGAGCCAAATGTTTATTTTACTTTCAGAGTGGTTCATTCATTTTTTTGGTACAATTTTTATTTATTTATTTTAAATCTTGTGATATTTATATTTGATAATATAAAGGAGAAAAAAAGATGAAGTTGATAGAAAAAAATTCATGCTTAAATTTCTTGAATTATTCTTTTTTATTCAAGTAAATCCGCTGCAGCATGACGATCTTTTTTGACACAGGAGGTTTTATTTTTTTAAAGGACGTTGTCTGTGCTGCTGTCAAAAGTGAAAAAGAAAAAGGTAGTTATACATATAAAAATTAAACTTAGTCATAATTTGATTATTGTAATTATTCAACAAGCTTATGGCCACAAAACCATAAATAAATTCTTTCTAAACGGTGAAGTAAGACTTCCTGGTTGTCTCTTGAGTTTTGGTCTATAAGAAACGAGCCCAGATGGCTCTTTGGGCGTTAAAGGTTAAATACAGTTTTTGATCTCGCAGACTAAAGGCGTGTCTCTTTTTCTCCCAGGTATTGGATCGACTTATTTCCACGCCACCCTCAGCTTCCTCGGTCAGATGCTGGACGAGCTGGCCATTTTATGGGTGCTCATGTGTGCCATCGCCATGTGGTTTCCTAAAAGATACCTGCCAAGGACCTTCAGGAGAGATCGGTATGTACACTTACGATGAGTTTGAAAATTGAAGAAAAATTTTTTTTTCTTAAATGCCATTTCTGCAACTGAAATACTTTTAAAGTAGAAGGAACAGCAGCTTTTAGCTTTTGAGTTTACTGCAGGTCAGTGGTTTGTTGCATGATGTTCCCACTGCCATGACTCTAATAATAGAGCTGTCGAGGATAGCTGACACCAGTAAAAAGCTGCATCACATGTCGGCACTTCTTTTTTCATTGTCACACAGCTGTGATGTCTGCTTTGAAGTGACTTCTTAGATTTGCCTAGTCTACTCATGTCATTTGCTGAGCTGTTTACTTTTGTTTCTCTAAAGTATGTCGGTGTGGTTCAATCTGGTAGAGTTCTAGGTCATTCTTTTTGCCTCCTGCATTTCAAAATGAGCAACAGGTTGTACATTTGTGTGTTTTGCTTCCTCGTGCAGATCACGCTTCAAAGTGGTCATCGGTATCTTGTCAGGAATCACTACCGGGCTGGCCTTCGTTAAACCGGTCATCAACTCTCTGTCTCTGATGACTCTGGGCATCCCCTGCACGCTGCTGCTCATATCTGAGCTGAAAAGGTTTGTGGAGTTTGAAAAAATATGCTTTAATAAGGTTAGATAGCTGTTGAGTCTGCTAACTTAAAAGCAGTTTTTTGTCATCAAACTATTGTAAAAGAAGGCAAACTTTCTTACTGGAGAACATTTCACCCTCAATCTCTTGGAGAACAATTGAACAAACGAAAATTTAATATATTTCTGTTGTTTTAAGTTATTAAATAAAAGGACATTTTAAGTGTTTTTTTTTTATTATATCAGTATCCATCTATTCATTTGCTGAACCTGCTGAATTCCTTTTGGGGTCATGGGGTTGCTGGAGCTTGTCCCTGCCACTGTTGGATGAAGGCAGGGTACACTATAAACAGGTTGCTAGTCTGTTGCAGAGACGCAACATCTAGGGCAGGGATAGGCAACTCCAGGCCTCGAGGGCCACAGTGTCTGCATGATTTCCAGGCATCCAAGCCCTACTCATGACTGATTACCTGGTTGAGGTGTGTCTAGCCAATTAGCTGAGTATGTTGAAAAACATGCAGGATTGTGGAGTTGTCCATCCCTTATCTAGGGGCAATTTAGAGACACCATATTAACTCATGAGGCATGTTTTTGGACTGTGGGTGGAAGCTGATTTGACCCAGAGAAACTTGCACTTTCACGAGGAGAGCATGCAAAGTCAAAGCCGGTATTTGAAGGACGTTATTTCTGTGAGGCGAGAGCGCTAACCACGGCCTCACCGGGCAGCCCACTGCTATATTTATTTATTCATTTGGTTGAGTGAGTCACTTTGTAACTGTGCCAAATCAAAGACTAATCTGTTTTTTTTTATTTGTGAAAACAAACAGCAAGCCTCTTTTTGGTTTGCATTTAAGCATTTTTCCCTTTTTGCTACCTGTTAAAGAATTCATAATTTTTATGATATTTATAAAGCAGTGGCCCCCAACCTTTTTCAGGCCATTGACCGGTTTAAATTAGGCAATATTTTGAGGGACTGGTCCAACGAAGCAGAGGTTTGCATTTGTAAGCTTCCGGTTTTTAAAAATCTATTTTCAAAATAAAATGCTTCTACAGGAACTGTTTCAAAAGTCTAAAAATATCAGTAGATTATATATATTTTTTAAAATACAGATGATGATGATTCAGTGATACAAAGTTGTCGATATGTAGAAGTTGTTTCTGATTTGAAAATGAGAGAATAAGATTGTCGATATGTAGAAGTTGTTTCTGATTTGAAAAATTCTACAAAGGAAATATTACATGATTTCTTTTTTTTTTCTAGAATGCCATTTTAACACTCAATCCAGGCTCCGATGATCTTTCAGGGCAAAAATATTGATCATATTTTGTCATTAAATTATTTATCATTATCATGGGTATTTTTTCAACATGTGAAATAAGATATCTTCCTATTTCAGCCTTGCTGTAGGAAGATTCTCAACTCACCTTTTTACAGGTTTTCACAAATCGGTAACTTTATTTGATTGAATCTTTATTCTCTGTAAAATGTTTGAACATTGAGATGCATTTTTTTCCCCTTTAATGTCAAAATGGAGGCTAACAACCAGACGCTAGCTTCAGCTACGTCTGACTTTTAAGGTGTGATCAATAAATAAAGCAAAATAAAATTACACAACCATTATAAAACTGATATTTTCTAACTAATATAAACGTGAATCCACAGTGTCTCCAACTTTATTATCTGCAAGTGTGAAACAGTCGCGTCTGCCGTTGCGTATCATCCAGAGTTGTTTCTGCCACATGAGAAGAACTGTTTAAATAAGTTTGTATGTTGAGAAAGACTCCTGTGTTTTTCTATAAAGTCTAGAAGAAGTCTAGACTTTCTACGGCTTCCTCACGGACTCTTATCTCCTTGAAGAAGCGTTCCAAACATGTTTTGTTGTGTAGTTTTTGTTAGCTTTCTAGTAGCTTTGCAATTCAGCTAGCTGCTTTAAGTCACATGACCAAGATGGATGTTGTGAACGGAATCCAGCATTTTTCTAAAATAAAACTTCCTTCAGTATCAAAAAATAAGCTAAATGGAAATAATCAAAGTTATTGCATGTATTTCTTTTTGTCTGTCTGCTGCCCGGTACCAGTCTGTGGATGTAAACCACTGGTTTAAAGTGTAAAGGAATCTTGCAGGGTTTTTTTTTTGTGTGTAAATGCGTTAAACTGCTCCTAATATCATCAGCAGCAAACGCAACAGAAGAAAATAAAAAAACCTGTAGTGTGGAGTGAGTCACTTTGACCTCAAACTGGCCAGTCTGTTCCAGACAGAGTTAAAGTATTTTATTTTGCCAAAGAATGTCCCTGGAACCATATTGCATGCCCTCTTTGTCCTTGTGAGTGCATGTGTCAAATGTTTTTCTCCGTCCGAGTCTTGAGAATGTGATGTATTTTCTCAGTTTCCCACAAGCCTTACTCCCTTTAACCTAAAAGCCTAAGTCATCTATTGTTTAACTTCTGGATCAGTCCTGACCAGAGGGTCTTGCCCGTCATCGTTTGAAGCTGCTTGTTTTTGTTCTTCTAAATGAGACACATTTCCTGTGTTCCTGACTGATTGACTTCTGCCCTTAAAGTACAAAATATTTTGTTGTCGTTTACTTTTTCACGTCAGACTGTTGGCTGCTTTTCAAGTGCCTTCCAGCTGAGCAGAAACAGCATTATTAACGTTGAAAAACGACAAAACACAACCTTACAAGGCAAAATGCGCTGTAAATTTCTGCTTTGATGTGAAGTTTCCATTCATTATTGTGTTTTTAGTTTGGGTCATGGGGTCAACGGTCATCTTTGCATGAAAGCCTACAGTTTCCTTTCTTTTGCGACCTCTTGCAGTTATTTTAGGACCATACCCAGGCATTCCCAGGCAGGCCAAGATATCGTCTCTCCAGTTTGTTCTGGATCTCCCTAATCAAACATGCCAAAAATGCCTCGCTATGGAGGTTCAAATGAGTTGAAACTCTATTCAGAGTCCTTCCAAAAGCCTGAAATTGTCCCTCTATCTCCTTGTGAAGAAAACTCGTCTCAGCTTTATGCATCTATGATACGATCTGCTCCTTTCAACCCACATCTCATGGCTGTAGGTGGGGATGGAACTAGACTATCTAGTAAATGGAGAGTGGCATTTTGACCTTTTTCTTGTTGAAAACAATGGTCTTGGAGTTGGGGTTCCTTGTTCTAATCCCAGCTCTTTCACACACTCCAGTGAGAAATGGAGGTCAAGACACGAGGAAGCCAGCGGACCATGTTTTCCAAAAACAACAAAGATGAAGTTTTTAAGGCTGTGAAAGCCAACCCCTTCTTCCATGAATAGACTTAATGACAAAGGGCAATCGTAACAACTCATCAGAATGAAATCTGATTTACCGTCGGCAAAGCAAACTAAACCCCTCCTACGTTTGTATTGCATTCTGCACTTTTACTTCTAAAGCATGCCAACTAAGATTTCCTGAGGGACACGTTCAAATGCTTTTTCCAAATCTACAAAACATATTTCGCCCAACATCCTTAAGGGCTTCCTGCATGAGGAACGATCTGTTCCACGGCTAAAACGGATCTCAAAACACTCCTCCTGAAAGTGGGGAATCGACCATCCAACCAGTACGCATCAGGCCGGGGGGGCTGAGAGCAGCTCGAATGCTCTGTAATTAAAACACACTCTCCCATCCCCCTTATTGATGAACCATTAGTACTAATGCCCACGTGATATTATAGAGGGGCATTTACTGAGATAATAGTGCAACATCCAGAGCCTTCAGAAGCATATATTTTTCAGAACAACACTGAACCAAGGTGATAAAAATTCTTGCAGCAACTAAAGCAAAATTCCTTCTCAAAGGGTTAATAAAAAAATACTGGCGAGATTGCTGGTGCAAAGTAAGCCTGCACTCATTACCCATCATCCCTTTGTTTACACACACTCCTGCAAGCTTAAAGCTCCTGATTCACCACATTTTGAATTAAGGAACACAATATCCTGACGTACACCACACATAAGAACATTGGTGAATTTCTGCCGTTCTGCAGAAACTATGTTCTAAAAAGCAAAACACGGTTTTTGATTTTGAAATTTAAAAATAATATAATCACAATTAAAAGACCACTGGGAATCATTTTACAATAGATCAAAAAGATATTTGGAGTGGGAAACCGAATCTTGGTCTTCTGTTTTAGCTGAAAACGTGGAAGCTCTCATGCAAAAACTTCTGGAAATGCATTAATTTGTTGAGGAATACATGTAGAAAAACAACACGAAGGACAAGCTTAAATCTGATTAAAACTCAGTCCTATACAAGAGTCTTTATCATGTAATGTAGCTGTCAAAACCCAAATTATTTTTCAACCACATGGGTTGGTACGGTTTATTTTTGATTAAAATATCTCTCAGTGCTAGTTTCAGCCTCATGGCATGAAAGTCAGAGCAAAAATGGAAACGTGAGGGAAAGCTTCAGCCACAAAAAGATCTTTTCAACATGACTATTTGTATGACAGAAAATGCTTCCAGGAACCAGAAACATTAAAAAAAACCCAGCTAATTGCGTTTGGGAACAGATTAGTGTTCATCATCAGTTACAAGCTATTCTATTTAAAAAGAGCTACAGTTCCTATTATTTATCACCTTATTCTCATCATGCTGTTGTGAATCTAGCTTTATATTGAGAGTTGTTTATGAAACAAACTGCATATTCTGCTGCCTCATCTTCAAAGCCAACAATACACTTTATAAGCATCCCCGTAAAGAAGTTTTCAGTGAAAGTCCCCCTTAAAACAACCCAGTAACCACTATAATTTCCTTATTTAGAACACCATCTCTAAGACCACACGACCTGAACCCTGTCGCCTGCTGGACTTTTCAAATTATAAGTACCCATCCACAGTGATCTTTAGTTTTTTTCCTTACCTTTTTTTTTGCCCTTTTGCATCCCATCAACGACGACTGCTATAATCAAAGCTGTCAGATGTTTTCTCTCCAAAAATGAATATGAAAAATCAAAATTGCATTTCTTTACTGTAGTGACAGGATTGGAGTTGTGCATATCCAGAAAAGCACTCCGACTCAAAATAAGGAAACAAATTAGGGTTATTGTGTACGTCAGGGAATTCAAAACGTTAATTTCCATATGGGATTTTGAGTTGCAAAGTTGCCGTGCTTGTTCTCCAACAGGCTAATACTACACTGACTAAAAGTCAAAGTTCACATATAAAAGTAACAAAATCGATGTTTTAAACAAGCTGTGGTTTCAGTTTGCAGAATACTGTACTTTTTTTTATCATTTAAAGAAGACCTACAAACCTACTTTTGAACTTGAGGTGAGTTGTGTCCTAATTTCAAAATGATGCCACGCGTATTTAAAAAAACTTAATGACACATTTGAGTTTTAGAATGGGTTTCTTTTTCAGTTTTGAAATAAAAATTCTGATCTTTTTGTCACACATTCTTGGGATTTTCTGGGTTTTTTTTGTTTTGATAAATTGCCAATGCAGGATATGCATGACTGCTGTCTGGTCCCTTTATGCTGCTGTTTTAAACAACTTTAACAATTTTCTTCTAAGTCATCAAAAAAGTAAGGATATTCTTCCTAATTTATTTATTTTTCTGTGATAAAATATACTTAACATTGTTACTCATCTATCATATCATCCAATGTACGCTATTTTCTTTCTGTTAATTCTTTGCAGGATTATTTTAAATGCTTCAATTTGACATGCTTTTCTCATATGTTCAAAAAATAATGTCCTTTTCTGCTTCCTGCACTGATACTCTCCATGGATCTAATTGTTGTTTCTTATCTCAGTATCTCTGTAATTTCTGACTTGATTCCATGATTCTGACTGTGCTGATTGTTTAGCAGGAAGGGACGTTGACTGACCTGCAGACAGATGGTGTCAGGAATTCCAGGCTGAATGACTTGAATGCCTGGAATGCAGACTGAAACCTCATGTATAACGACTGTCTACAGTACAACAGTTTAACGACACGCTTCCTTTCATTTTCGGACTTCCTGCTGCTAACGAGAAGCGGTGACAGTTTTCCTGCCCGTTTTCTGGACTGGTTATGTAATCCAGTTAAGGAGTAAATCTCATTAGGACATGTACTATATTAGAGCTGAAGTTCTAGGAATCAAATGTATCACGTACAGCTCAGTTCATTAAACCCAGTGGTTCACCGGATAACTTGTGAAAATGTTAACATTCGTTAGCCTTTTGCAGTGGGTGTTGCTGCTGCTGTTCACTGTGACATAGAGGTTAAATCCATCAGCATTTTTTTCTGCTTTGCTGAATGTTTTAGGTTAGTTTTGTCAGTAGTAAATGTTTCTAAAGGGAGCTGTTTGTGTAATGCACAATAATGTGTACTTGTGCAACTCTGCCTTAATATTTCAGCATCCAAACTTTTTTTTTCTCCTTTTTTCTTCACAGTATCAAATTGCTAGAAAAGTCAAATTATTGGGTTAAAGGTATCTGGAGTTTGTTTTTCCTGGTTAAGCATTTCAAGTATTTCTCTACAAATTGTTGGTTATTTGTCATTAAAAGAGTTGAGGATTTTTTGGGGGGTAATTTTTTATCTTTACATAGAGGTGGTTAGGGACTTTGTGGTATGTTTAGTGTTTTTATTTATTTATTTAAACTTTTAAATTTACTAAACTTTTAAAAATTTGAATAATAATAAAAACCTTTAACACTCATTTTTTTCCAGATAGGTGAAGTTGTTTGGTTAAAGGCATCTGAAGTATGTTTTCCATCCTTTAGCATATGAATTCTCAAATTTTTTCAGTATAAAAAAATAAACGAAGTGAATTTTCTTGGAAATATCAGATCGTTTTACACTGTCTATGTCATTGAAAAAGTTAAGGATACTTTTTTTTGTCATTTTTGTTGTCGTAAAGAGGGATGTGTACTGGAGTTGAAAGTATTTTTTTTATGATTGTTTTATTCAAAATTAAACAAAGTTTGTTAGGATTTAGAATAAGCTGAACCTTAAACACAATTTTTTTCTGTTAGAGCATTACAAAAGTTTGACCTTTAAGAGATTTTTGTCCCACTAAACCAGAGTTGAGTCTTCTTACCACAACTTATTCATTTGTTTAATTGAAGCTTTGACTGGATTTGAAATAAATGCCAGAAGGAGTCATTTGGAGCACATTCCTGCCAAGTACAACAAATGAACTGAATGTTTTTTGTTCTCAGATTGTGAAGGACAATTAAGAAACATTATGTTCTCTAGACCAGAGGAAGACGGCAGACAAAACAGTGAAAGTCTGTGGGAGTGGGCCGTTTTCTTGATCACTGAAAAAGTTTGCAGACTGCGAGCTGGAGCCTCCTCTATAGCTGAAGAAAGCTTGTTTGGACGGCGTTGTGTTGTGCACCTCAGCTCCTCTTGGAGCTTAAAGGTGAATTGGTGTGACTTCATCAGATGCACGGTCTGAAGGGAAGGTGACACCTTGTCAGAACGAGCACAGCTCTACATGACTGTTTACCTCAACTGGAGTCGGTAAGGAGGACAACACTAAGAATAGCTTATCAGTGGCCCTCTGGATTAGCATATCTTTGTAGGTCGGGGGGGGTGTTTATTTATGTAACACTCTGCATACAGAGTCGACCAAACTTTTAAGTGATGCTATTTTCCAGGGAAGTTTGTTGTGCAGCTTTGAGATGTTGGACATTAACCCTTTCAGAATAAATGAATCTCATTATGCAGTAATAAAAGGCACTTTGTGCTTAATTTTCTGTTGGTATAACTAAAAAATATACATCTTGTTTGTTTGTTTTTCAGATTTTTTTCTGTTTCTTTGTCTCTCCAGGTGTGAAAACCCACGTGTGTTCAAGCTGGGCTTGATCTCGGGGATCTGGTGGGCGCTGGCTCTGCTCTGCTGGATCAGCGACAGGATATTCTGTGAAATGTGGTCATCTGTTAACTTCCCCTATTTACACTGCGCCTGGTAAGCTCAAAGTCTATTTGGGAGAAATGGTAGTAGTAGCAGAACATCCGGTCAACTTGCTATTTACACATGATTTGTTTTGGGGATTTTTTTGTATTTGATTTTTGGGACTCTTCTTGATACTCTTCAGAAGCTTTCTTTCATTTCTGTGAAATCCACAGCAATTGGCGCAAGACTGTAAAAAGTGCAACTTGTGACCTTCTATATTTCAGATGATTCTCTTTCTTTCACAGGCACATCCTCATTTGCCTGGCGTCCTACTTGGGTTGTGTTTGTTTTGCATACTTTGACGTTGCCACTGAAGCCCCGGAGCGAGGCCCCGTCATCATGTTCTGGCCAAATGAGAAGTGGGCTTTCATCGGCGTGCCATACGTTTCCTTCCTCTGCGTCCATAAGAAGTCAGTCGTCAAGGTCACATAAAAATCGGGCCCGAGTTGACTTTTCTACAACTTCAGCAACAACAAGATGCTACAGCACCTGGTGGAGCTGTTCCTCTTCTACTGGTGCTTCTACAATCTCCCTGATCTGGGCTTGTGTCATATTAAATGAAGCACTAAGTGGGTTACTTTTTAGTGTGCATCAGGGTTGCACTTTAAAAAACAAGTGTCAAAGCAAAAAAAAAAAAAACCTTCATTGTGTTTCTCACCTGCTCTCAGGCTTTGCATGAGAAATCATGTAATCTCGTTTGAGTCACAGTATTACTGTTATGCATTTAATCTTTTATGAAGAATGGATTTGATTGCCAGAAATCCTCTACGTACAAAGCTTTATAGTACAATCGTCAATACCAGCACCTCACTGATCCAGTTTTTCATTTAAATCCCTAAAACTGGTGCACTGGAATAATTTAATGGAATTGAGGCTCTGTTCAGCCAATTATGCAACTCTGTGAATTTTACAGGACGATTTCAAAGATGTTTCTCCAAAAGCCTTAAGAAGACATCTAAAGACCCTTTGTGAAGGCTGTTTTTTTTTTTTTTTTTTTTTGGTATTCTTATTTCTGTTTAAGATGTGCTGTCAGTGACTATGAATATTTAAATTAATGTGAGGGAAAAACATGCTTTAATATATTTTAGTGTATATTTTGTTAACATTATAATACTCTGATACATTTTGAAGGCACAAATGTTTTCCTTTTTTCTTACTGACTTGGTACTTTTTGTGGTTGATGCATTAAGGGAAACTTTTTTTTTTTGTTTTTAATAATTATAAAAAAATACATTCGTTTGATTAAGAAGCAGCTTGATTTTCTTTGTTTTAGGTTTTATTTTAAAACAATGTTTCAGTTTATTAATAACTCTTCACCGTCATAAGGGATGCTTTATTGTTATAAACTATTTTGTGTGGTTTACTTGTTTTACTTTACATTCCATAAAGCAAAGTAACACCTGAAAACATTCTTATTGATAACAGTAATTATCTGATAAAATATTGCAAGGAATTAAGTTAAATGATTTAATTTACGATGCATTTTAAATGTATCATAGCATCTGAAATGTGTTTTTAATCTAAAAAAGAAATCGTTCCTTTGAGAAGTGAAAGACTTTGGTATATAAAAGTCCAATATTTCCCTCAGCATTGTGTTGTTTAACATTTGGCCTCAGGTATTATTAAACTGTCCTTTTTCTTAACATATATTTCTCTAACAACATTGAAAGTACCCATGATTTGCACAAAATTATTTATTTTTGTATAAATATGGCTGTTTTTTATTCAAATATTTGTAAAATATGGAAGTTTTCTTATATTTTGTGCAATAAATAAAAATCCAATAATGACTGTTGATCATGTTTATTCTGTGAATGGTAAGACGTCAAAATGCAGGGACCGTTTGCTGCCACTAGAGGGCAATGTAATCACATTTACAGAGGTTGAAATACTTAACTGAATTGTCTGATTGCTGAAAGCAATCAGAGTATGTTATCCTAATTCTTTATTATATTTATTATTATTATTATTATTATTCTTATTATTATTATATTTTATTCCGTCCCTTTTTTTAGACCGCTTCTACTCCTACAGTTTTAAAGATATCAAAATGCTTTCAATGGTAGTTTGTAAAGCTCAATTGGTAGAAACAGTGCTATTACTTTGGTATGGTTCAGAATTATGAATGATTTTATATTAATATTTTTATGAGTTTTTTTTTGAATGGAAAGTCAATAGGAGCCACTTTTGAAAGCTTATAGTTCAAAAATTATTAAAGATATTTGTACGAGACTTACTGATATATAAGTTCATGAGAATATCTACATGTTAGAAGAATTTTGGCTCAATTGCGCCACCAGGTGGTCAGTAGTAGTACAAAACGCGTTTTGGGCTAGCGTTCGCACGCCGTGTGACAAAAAATTTTTCTGTCTTTTCTCATGGGTTCCTTAGATGCTAGAAAAAGTTTTTGCCTCAAGGACCGCCCACTTCCGCCTACTTAGATTTTTTGTAATTTTCGATTTTTCTTAAAACACGTTTTTGGCTCCCTATTCAACATAGTTTAACCAAATGTTACGAAATTTGGTACATAGATTATTTGGACTACCACGAATTCAATGGTACCACTCAATTTACGAAATTCCTTACTGTTTTCGAAATAATAGTAATGCTAATGAGGTGGGTGTGGTCTTAGATTTTAACATGCTGTAAATCCTATAAGGATTGTCAGAACTTCACAAATTTTGAAACATAACTTTATTCTACAATGATAAAGAAGTACGGAAAGTTTTATGAAGATATTCCTATAGGTGGCGCTATAATTTACGAAATTGTGTTTAAGCCTCTATCTCAAAAAACTGCTCAACCTAGCTGCATAAAATTCAACGCATAGGTAGCAGGAGGGGACTTGTATAACATACTAGAAAAAGGGCTGTGCTGCGCCACCTGGTGGTGACTTAAGAAGGATAAGCTAACTTTGGATGGTTCCTCTTATCTTCCAAATATTTGCAGACATGAACATGCAACCACTTGTAGTTTGTTAAGCTGTCCATAGAGATGTTTGGTCAAAAATTTCGTACCATTTGGAGTGACGGTTGATTTTTTATGAATTTTTAAATATATTTGCTTCTCCTAAGTTCATGAGACGAATTTAAAATCCCTATTATCTTGAAAAGTAGTTGATCAACTGGTATGAAACTTCGTATGTAGATACTTCAGACCAATCTTTAAATGCTCAATCAATTTTGACTCTATTGCGCCACCAGGTGGTCAGTTGGATTACTAAAGTGTAAAGGCCTTATTCTCCAAGTGCATTGTCTTAAGCACTACTTTTCACTCCTTTGGATTCATTGAATACGAAAATACTAGTTTATATGAATTTGTGATCTCTATTGTTTAAGGCTTTTTCGCAATTTACGATTTTTCACAAAACACTTTTTTGACTCCCTTTGTCACATACTTTGACGAATCTTTGCAGATTCTTTGCAGAAGCTTGGTCTCTGCTGAATAAACAATTTATTCTCAAAGTTTAAGAATTTGCACATAAAGACTTTAGGTTTCTGTGAACAGTGTTAATGCAGCAAAGCTAAGTTGTCTGAAACTACAGGAGATAAAAGAAAAAAACACTTTAATAACTTGGTCACTGATTTTGTTTTTAAATCTTTGGCGTCATCTAGTGGTGGTCTGATGAAAGTTTGAAAGGCAATTTCTCTAGAGTTGGGGAAACTGACATATGCGTACATATATAAAGTGGGTATTTTTGGCTTTTGATAGTAACAGCTTTAAAATTGCTTTAATACGGTATTGCTTTCAGCAATCAGACGCAATTTCTTTATAGGAATTGCAAATCTAGTTTGATTTGTTTTTAGCCAAAAATAAAAGCATATAGTTAGACACTAAGTTTAATTACAATTGCAAAATCACAAACTGATTCATAACGAAAACACACAACTTTGTAAATATTAGAGAACCTTATTGATGGCCACCAATTAAAATGGATACATTAAAAGTTACACTAAGACTATTCTAAAGTTGGATGTAATTTTTTATATTTGAGGAGTCCTGCAGACAAACTGGCTTCTTTTATTTTCTAATCAGACAACAGCTATGTAAACAAATAAGCATAAGTAAAAAAGAACAACAAAAGTTTTGCTTTATGAGGGAAAAAACTAGATGCAAAGTTAGAGAAAATAATTATAAATCTTTATTTTTCCTGAAACAACAATCAAGAATGTAAGCCTATAAATAATATTAAAATCAATATCATATTAGCATTTGGTATACTGAAAATGTTTGTTTTGTTTTTTGATTATTATGCTTTATATTTATTTGTATATGTTTTATTTTTTTTATCATGTTGTATATGTATTTGTTTCATGTTATATTTGCTTGTTTTGCTATCCTCTCAGTCTTTTCTAAAGGACAGACTGAAATAAGCACTCTTTCAAACGTGTCTGTATTGTTTTTGTTGGTGCTGATATTAAAACCCATTATGTGTGCCACATTGCATGTGCTTGACTACAATCATGTTTAAATCAATTTATATATATATATATATATATATATATATATAATATATATATATATATAGTAGATTAATGCGCTAATAATTTTAGATTATTTTTAATAAATGAAAACAGCTATTTGTTAAAACACTAATTTAAATTTTATAAAGAGCGAAATTTGTTTTTCCTCTTCAGGTTGAGACTTTCTTTTCACTATTTTCTCTCTCTCTTTTTTTTTTTTTTTTTAACACATTTTAAAATCTGTTTCAATCTCTATGGTTTCAATATAGCACTGACGGCAGGAAGTCCCGCCTCCTCAGACAAACGGCGTTCCTGATTGGCTACAGCAGATGTCGCTTTAACATCAGCCATGTCTGTTGTGGAAACTGCGGGTCAGATGGAAGTCCGTCGGTTCGGATCACAGGGCGGATTCATGTCACAGTAGGACCCTCTGCGGGTCTTTTCGAGGCATTTTGACCGGCTGTGCGGTTTCACCTCTCCTCTTTGCGGGAACAGCGCGATGCTCCCATCGAGGCGCCAAAAATGAACTGACGGTGCGTTTTTTTGCTGACCATCATCACCACCATCATCACACCAAAGGGTGTTTCCTCCAGCAACCTGTCAAACAATAACACCGAGGCTTCAATGTGACCCGTTCCCGCCGCGAGGACCGGACCAGCTCCTTCCAGATGATCTCGGGGAAACATTTCAAGGCTCACGAGGTGAGCTGCTGCATCAAGTACTTCATCTTCGGATTCAACATTATCTTCTGGGTAAGTCTCTTGTTTTGGATCTTCAGGGCCTCGTTTGAGCACAAACACGACGTTTTTTTTTTTTTTTTTTGTTTTTTTCTCTTAAAATAATTATTCTAAATTTCTTTTTTTTCTTCAATGCTTCATTTTCACCCACCCGTCATCGTCTTTTGTTGTGGTTGCGGGCCGGAGAAAGCGGCTGTCATCAGGTTTGGTGCCTTTTGGTCGTTCGTGGGAAACCAGGCGAAGGAAAACAAACGCCTCCTGTCGTGCGTGGGGAGCGTTTCGCTGCGGGGCCTCCGGCTGTCAGCAGCTTTAAACCATAGACTGTGAAAACACTGGACAGAACAAGCAATGAGGTCTCCCATTGGAAATGCATTACCTCCTCTCCTCGCGAAAGTAGGCCGCCGCTTTCACCGTCACTTCCTGAAATGGCTATCGCCATTTTGCAAACCATCATCAGCGATTGGTCCGAGTCTCTGTGAGTCATGGAAGTACCTTCCACCAATCTGAAGAGAGTTTATTGTGAGTCTCCGCCTCTTTCCACGCCTCTACCACGAGACAGCGGAATGTAAACAGCTTCCACTTTAATAACGGCGGCTCGAGAGAATCGTACAAGTCATTGTTCAAGCCTTTGAGGGAGAACCATTCCAACATTTGATTCTGCTGTTAACCTTTCCTGCTTCCTCGTCCTGACCGTGGTCGGGGGAACAGGGGAGCTGCTGCAGCTCCTCGGACGAACGTCCTCGCGGTTAAACCCGCGGGTGTTTGTTTCTGCAGGCAGATACTCTCTCTGTCTGGTTGGAGGCTGGAATCCACCATTTATTTTCACTTTTGTTTTACAGCACATTGCTTTACTGGAACTTTCCCCGAACGCCCGCTCCTTTTCTTTCTGCTCTCCTCCTCTCTCTCTCTCTCACACACACATGCGCGCGTGCACGTACAATCACACTCGCGCCGCTCCGTCCCTTTCTCTCTCCGTTGCTTTCCCGCAACACTGCAAACGTTGTATGGATTACATATTTTCTTTTTTGTCGAGCTAAATAATGTGTCGCCACATATATTCTGAAACATAAACATTCTCAGTTCTAATCATCTATTTCCATATTGAAACCAGTGACTTGCGCCTTCGAGCACGTCCGCGTTAACTTTCAACCTCTTCTGTTTGCAAAGCGAGCGTGTTTTTTTACACCCAGTTTAACCGCGTTGAGCCTCTAAATCTATTTCTACACAGTAAAAGATGGCAACAACATGCGCCTCTTGTTTTAAACTGCTGCATTCCATTGAGGAAAACAATAGAAGTAAAAAGCTGCGTTTTTTTTTACTGTGCTTGTGTTGGTGACTATTGACCGCTTTCATTTGCCATAACAGAGCTCCCAGTGACGGGGAGGGGAAGGGGCGGGGTTGCCGCTGGTCAGTAGCTCTTAACGACTAAGATTTTTGTATTTTTGGCTAAAAACTGCACAGTCATAATTACTACCAGGAACTATTTTACAAAAGAAGAAAATATGGTTGGAGTGGGATTTTAAATTGAATTCAACCGTTTCTAGACTTGCAGCAACTCCAGAATGAATAGAAAGGGAGTTTGTTTTAGCCATTTGTCAGTTATTTGAACCTGAATTCCTCAAACATAAGGATGCCAGAAGTATAGACATTATTAATTCCTTTCTCCAATCCCAGCACTTTTTCTCCCCAATTTCTTCCAGTTCCTCTTATCAGCACACACATCGATTAAACATTAAAGTTATTTAACTGCAGCCACCTCTCTGGAGTGTCTCAAAATGTCAGAACATAACTCATTTTAGTATTTGAATTGGAGCAGGAAGTGCATGAAACTTTTGGTTCGTAGTATATCTTTGTATTTGACCAGTAGTATTTTTTTTTTTATGTTTTCAACAACTCATCACAAGTATCTACTTTGCTGATTTATGTTTTATTTACATTTTAGCAGTTCGTTTGAAAAATCTTGCATATCTATTTGGAGTTCAGTCGTACTTTGTTGATTTCCCACTCATTTAAAGCATCATTCTAATTTCTTTTGTCAAGTATTATGGTATAAACTAAGTGATTGTAGGAAGGAGGTGACTCAGACATAGAGTGGAAGAGTTTTCAGGTGAAAAAAGGAAGGTACTAACACAAACCCCTGAGGAACCTCACACACCTAGGTTACGTACTGGAAACAAACGTCAGTGGGATTTTATAGCATATCGTGATGATTTTTTCTAGATTCAATACTATTTTCTCTATTTTTTTTTACCAGGGTGTTCTTTCTAACATCTCGTCGATTACTGATCTGGGGGGCTTTGACCCTGTCTGGCTCTTCCTTGTGGTGGGTGGTGTCATGTTCATCCTCGGTTTTGCCGGTTGTATTGGAGCGCTGCGGGAGAACTCATTCCTGCTCAAGTTTGTATGTTCCTTTTATATTTTCCGGCAATGTTTTCTTATGGAAGCTGTAGATTTATGAGTGTGTCTGTTTTTTTTGTTTTTAAGTTCTCCGTGTTTTTGGGTATCATCTTTTTTCTGGAGCTGACTGCAGGAGTCCTGGCTTTCGTTTTCAAAGACTGGATCAAGGATCAATTAAACTTTTTCATCAATAACAACATTCGAGCCTACAGAGATGACATCGATTTGCAAAACCTTATTGACTTCACCCAAGAATATGTCAGAGCAGTTTTTGTATTCTTTTTTGTCTAACATTTGCAGATTTTTAAAAATTTTTTATTCTGTGTGTGCTGAGTTTCCCTTTGGCGTTGCAGTGGGAGTGCTGTGGAGCTTTCGGAGCGGATGACTGGAATTTGAACATCTACTTTAACTGCACTGATTCCAATCCAAGTCGTGAGAAATGTGGAGTGCCGTTTTCCTGCTGCACCAAAGATCCAGCGGTACGCCTCTCCGCTCCACCGGAAACCCATTTCTGCTAACTTGCTGAGTTCCTATATTTACAGAGAACTGCTTAGCTGCACAAGACATTGTCTTTCTGGTGACACATAGCTTTCTTATCCGAGTTCTCCAAAAGCCAGCCTGACGTTGTCAACTGTCATGGCTGGCCTCCAACAGGACACAGAGTTTTCAGTGTTTAGGCCTCCCTGACTGCCAGCACAGCACAGCCTAAAGGCAGAGGGGAAAAGACCTTGAAGAAAATGTTTTTGACAGGAAAAAAATACTGCTGCTCACTGTGAAACGCTTAGGAAAGACACTTATTTCTAACGAGTGTTGCCTTGAGAATTCTACTGATTAGCTGAGAACATCCTGTTCCACTGACGTCATGCTCTGACCAAAAAAAAAAAAAAAAAAAGAAAAATATTTTTTATCCTAAAAAGAACTACTGGAGTCCTTCAGCACCCATGCCAGTCTTTTTTTTTACATTTAAATTAAATCTTTTTGCATGTAACAAATTCAAACCTGACGAAAAGGATGGTCTAATATTTAATCAGATTTTCTTAACCAAATTAGCAGATTTAAAAAAACAGTATTTTTTTTTTTAAGTAAGTTTGATTGTCAAGTCAAGTTTATTTGTCTAGCACATTTCATGTACAGAAACAATTGAAAGTGCTTTACATAAAACATTAAAAGAAACAATTGAATCATTAAAATAAAATAACCGTAGAGCACCATCACTGGGGGATTTTCACCTGAGCAAAAGTATCTACATGATTTAAAATCATCAAATTCTCCCAAATAGGTCAAAGGACACTTTAAAATCCCCCTAATGTTTTTCTACTGTCTTGCCGTTGTGGTAAACTGTTGACTAAGGTATAGAAACATTTGAATTCTGGTATTAATACAAATTTTGTGTTCAATAATTTTTTGGATTGCTGTGAGTTTGGATTGGTGTTTTTTTTATTATGTAAATTTGAAAATCTGGTCCTAATGTTTATCTATTTATTTTTTTAATTTTGTTATTTGTTCAACATGTAAAAAAAAAATTACCCCTCAGTGATAAAATAAAATAAAGGTTGGAAATCGTTTATAATAATAATAAAAAAACTTCATATAGCACCCTTTTTAGTTATATCGAAATCGATTGATTAGATTAATTGCAGTTCATGTTTAATGAATCGCACAAGAAAAATAATTACATGACAGCACCAGAAAAAATACCCAGAAAAAGTGATGGTATAACTTTTATAGTAACAGTTTTCTAGGGTTAAATAATAAAAAGAGAGAGAGAGTTTGACATTGAAAAACACAAAGTCTCATTCTTATTTCATATGTAAAGATTTTTTGGGGCAATTTATTTAACTTAAAACAATAATACTTTGAAAAGGTAGAAATCCTAAAAAAACTGAATGTGTGAAAAAACTTTCTTAATTTATTATTACTAATAATCTCTCCTTTACAGGAGGATGTTATTAACACCCAATGTGGATACGACATCCGTGCAAAAACGGTGAGTGATGAACAAAACTCTGAAATACAAGACTCTTAGCATTTCATCGGATATGTTACTATGGATCTAAAGGAGTGATAGGAAGCAGACATGAATGTGCTGCAGCTTTTCTTTGCCAGTAAGGCGGGTTCACCAGCCTGCATGATGTCATCAGCTCCTCCCCCTGGCGACAATGGTCCTTTTTCAGAAGGTTTTCCAGCTCCTCACTTTCCAAAACTCAGCAGCTGGCTGCATTAGTACTTTAGGATTACTCATACAGCAGGAATGTGACACTAATTGAACCCCTCCCCCATCATTAGCTTTGGCCGATCTCCTCTGTACTATATGTAGGAAAAATCCTGTTTTCCTTCACTTTCAGTAAGAGTGAAGTGAAATATTTTTTTAATGGAACTATATACAATACATGACTTTTTAAAGATAAAAATTGTGTTTTTGGTGTTTCTAACATGTTCTTGTGGCATTTTTTTCCTCACGATGGAGGACATAGATATAGTAAATTAGGCTCAAAACTGCATTTCTGAGTACCTCTTTATTTAAAGTGTGGTGAATCGGAAGCAGACAAAAATAAAATGCTATACAACGGCAAGCCACAAGCTCCCTGCTTCACTTCATTCTGATGCATCCTCTTGCAGACAATTCAGGTACATTTTTGTTTTCTTCTTCTTCTTATTTGACATCTGGCTCAAAACTGTTTGGGTAGATAGCTTTAAAACTGCCTAACTTTGGGAGGGACTGTAAGCTGGTGGAAGAGCTTGTTAACGGATGGATGACGGGAAGTAGGGGCAGGCTTACTCTACATCAAGAGTCCCGCCCACTACTACTACTGCCGCTCTGCAGAAACTATGTTTGCAAAAAAACTACAGAAGTTTTATTTTTATTTTGTCTTGAAACGCTGGGAACAGTTTTACATTAGACCAAAAAATGATCAGTTTGAGATTTTAAGGAAATCAAAATATGAAAAGGGGGAGATTTATTAAACATGCCAAACGTGACTGATTGTTGAAGTCTTGAATGTTTTGTCAGGACTCTGAGCAGAGGACCTTCATCTACATCAAAGGCTGCGTCCCCCAGTTTGAGAAATGGCTTCAGGACAACCTGACAGTGGTGGCTGGCATCTTCATTGGAATAGCCTTACTACAGGTAATACAGGTGTACTATCTGACGCTCTTACTCCTCTAATACCTGAACCGCACCTAATATATCTGCTTTTTATCTGGTTTTAGATCTTCGGCATATGTTTGGCTCAGAATCTCGTCAGCGACATTGAGGCTGTGAGAGAAAGTTGGTATGTGATCATTATTTACTCTCATGAACTCAGTTTATTCTGAACACAAGAAATGCTGCAACAGTGTCCCTTTTAATGCAAGTGGCATCCAAATGTTCTGTTAAAAAATATATGCCTCGTTTTTGCTTTCAAATTAGGATATAATATTAAAAAGTCAAAACACTAAAAATGTCCACATTTTTTACTGATCATCAGTTGATTTGTCCATGTCATTAGAAATGCTCAGAAGTAATTTTTCTCAAGTTCAAACTAAATTCTTAGGCCGAAACAAACTACCTGGTTGTTAGTTGCAGCCCAAAAACACAGTTATTGTCTTCCAGACCATTTCGTTGTGTGGAGAATTCCAATTACATCCTATTTTGCCATTTCTAACTTTTACACTGCACTATCGAGAGCAGACTACTCTAGCAACATCATACAGTTAAACCTGGGCTATGGACTGATTTTGTGCCACCATACTATGAACAAAAGTAAGTTCTGAAATTAAAATATCTTAAATTGCCAACAAAATGCAACGTTCTATGAATAAAACTTGATAATTTGCAAAATGTATTAAATATTTGGTATCAAAAACTTTTTGCTTTCAAAAAATATGTTTGTGTTTGTAAGACGTTTTTTTTAGATGAGTTGTCTCTCATTATCCCTTCTCCCTATTTTATATTTTCAGTTGCAACTTATTAAGCTCTATTCTTAAAACTTTGCATTTTGTTCTTCAACTCAGGAAATTTTAATCTTAAAAAAAGGGTTCCTAAGCCCCACAAGGCCATGTCCAAATTCCTTCCCTACTCATTAATATAGTGCGTTCGCCATTTTGTAGTGCTGTCGAAATACACCACTCAAAATTGACCGCACTAGAAATTTACCAGATGTCTTTAAAAAAAGTTTGTGCATCGATGCTAACTACATTAGCAAATATAGACCACAATCCATTGCGGTCAAAAAATTGTTGCGAAAAACGTTGTTTAAATGTAATTTTTTTTGTTTGTTTGTTTGTTTTTAAAATAAAAATAAATAAATGTAATTTTTTAAAACACATTTTCATCATCAAAACTCAGTAGAGTCATAAATAGACATTGTGAAATGTTCGTATTGATCTGATTTTCACTTTGTAAAAATGGTGGATATTTAGAAAAACCAAAGAAAAGTACTGAGCATGGTGTCCAAATAGTCCTCAAAAATCCAGGTCACTAGATAGTCCTTGACTATATTGATTTTTAGTAGTTAGGGATGTGAAGATGCTCTTAGTTTTACAAACTAAGAACCAACTCTAATGCCATAATTCTGTTTGTACAATTAAATATGTAGCATAATTTAAAATGGTTGATTCAAACACTATGTGTTGGTTTTATAGTGATGTCATCTGAGTCCCAAGTTCAGGTGTCCAAATGTATTACTCACCCTATAATCTTGATTACCAGTAGTTATCAGATTTTATAGAGTGTTCGTGGGGATAGATGACCTGCCAGCTAAACTCATTCACCATCAGAAAAGATTCCTCGATGGCAACAAGGCAGCCTAATCGCGATTTTCTCAAAAATTTTTACTAAAGATTAACCTGTAAAATGGGAAAACAAGTTGCAGAAGCAGTTTTACACACTAATGAAGTAATATTTTCAACAAATATGTGCCTTAATCTCATTCAAGAGCAGATTTCCTCATTGTAGATTCATGAATCTTTTGAATCTAATAACAGACAAGGATACAGAGTGTTCTAGGTTAAGTTTTCAAACATTTGTTTGACAAGGAGGTGAAACCCTCATTAGTAACCCTACTGCTACCTCCACACTGCCAAATGACAATCACGCCAATAAACTCTGATAGGGAAAAAAAAATGAGGTGATTATTTGGAGATTATGATTGTGGTTACTTCATAGTTAAAATTTATATATAGTTAAAAAAAACTTTTTTTTTTACAAGCAATGAATCATTCCTCCACAAATAGCTGATCAATGAGCACATCCATCATGACTCATCTCTAAATCTCCAGATGAAGATGACTAGCTATCACTGAATTGCTTTCGGAGTCACTGGGCTGCTGGAGCCAACCCAGCTGCCGTTGGGTGAAGTCCATTGACATAAATCTGTTGATCTGTTTCAAGAAAATACTTGAGTTAATTAAGGAAGGTTGCAAATTTACAGGAGCATAAACAGACGTATTTATTGTTATCTCAAGAAAAAAACAAGAGGTTAAGCTTTAGATATACCAGGCATATTTAGCACATTCAAGAATGCGCTAAATATCCAGTTAGCTTAAGAGTGGGAAAACTTTTGGACTTATAAAGTTAAAGTCCCATTTGTCACACACCTTGGTGTGTGAAATTTCTTCTCCACATTTGACCCATCCTCTGGGGGGAGCGGTGAGCTGCAGACACAGCTGCACTCGGGAACCCTTTAGTGGTTTAAACCACCAATCCAACCCCTTAATGCTGAATGTAAAGCAGGGAGGCACTGGGTCCCATTTTTACAGTCTTTGGTATAATTCGGCCAGGATTTGAACTCGCAACCTTCCAGTCTCAGGGCGGACACTCTCCTATAAGGCCAGTGAGCTGGTTGAGGAGCACAAAGGATTCTAAAATTTGACTGAAGGGTTGGACTAGGAGCGGGTGCGTGTTTTGGTAATCTACCTCGTAAGAGAAAGAAATAACTTGGAATCTGGACAAAACGTTCTTTAACTGTGATTTAAAATAAATATATACATTTTCAAACAGAAAATGTTGGAGTTTTTATTTCAAAACTGCTTCTTTTGCTCTCATTTTAGAGCCAATTTCAACAACGGGTTGATGTCCCTGGGCGAAAAACGCAACCATGAAGAATAGCTGCGTTCACGTAGCGTTGGAAAAAAACTCGGAAAGCACACATGAACACAACTCTTCCACCACCACATTGGTGCAGAATAACTTTCTGCACCAATTGTTTGCAGTGCACCATCTATAGCACCAGAATCAAAGTGAAAATAAAACATTATTGAGGATTATCAATGTAATTTATTCCATCTTTGCAGACCAAATTAAATAGTTTAATGTGCTACATATGGCCCCTGGGCCATTGTTTGCCCTCCCCTGATTTAACCCATGGTGTTCACACTGTACAAGCAGGGAGGGACTTCTTCGTCTTTTTGTTTTTCTACTGTTTAGTAGCGCATGCTACCTGCAGTTATAAAAGGCCTGGTGTGAAATGTCAAAGCGGTGCAAACTCTTGCTCCAGGCTTTCTTTTTCACAGCTCTATTCCGATATAAGAAAGACTTGGGGTCATATCATTCCGGCCTAGTACAAACCGCAATTGTTAATTTCTCTTTCAATATAACTAAAACTTCCATGAATTAAAGGGGATGCCAGCCATACGTCTCTACCAAATCTGAGTCCCTGATTGGTCAAAGTTCTACTTAGTTTAACTTTCAATGCGCATTCAGAGGCCACGTGCTCTCTGCCCAGAAACAGTTGCAAAAACGTAGGTAGCTACATGTGAAAGCGAGAGTTTTGAACGCAGAAGCCCAAATTCCACATTTACATAGACTTTTTATTGGGAGTGGTTGCTTGAACGTGAGTTGCCGAGGGCGGTGTGAACGTAGATTTGGAGATGATTCGATTGCACATCCATCTAAACCCTCTTCATCCCTTTTGGGGTCACGGGTTTGCTGGAGCCTATCCCAGTCACTCTTTGACAAAGACATAGTACGGGCTGGATGACTTGCTACTCTGTAAATTGCACATGAACAAACAAAACCGGACCCATTTCTAATTATTGTCTTTTTCTTTGTGCAGTCTTTATACCTAAGACCTTCGCAAACTTTCAGTCGGCAAAGTGGATGTAACAGGTAAGCCTTAACAAAAAATGTTTTCAGACAACATTTATTTCAACTAATTTGATTTTTAAGCAAACATTTATTTTTTTTTCCGATAGAACTTTCTACAGCCTGGATGTCAACAATGGAAGTCAAAAAAAGAAACTGAAACCATATGTAAATATAGAGCCTAAATATGAATTTAAAGAGATTATCAACCTCTGAACATGTAGTGTAGCTCTAATGCAGTATCAACAAATGCAGTCCAATGTGTCAGCTCCAGCAGCTCTGATAGAAACAGCTGTGTGGAGGACCTCAGCTGGGAAATGACTGTGTGCGTTTGCAAAATGAAGGCGTTGTTTTTCGTCCATGACATGGGTGTTAGCTTTATAAGTTTCCACAGCTGCACTTTAAACAGCTGCATGAAAGAGGAATTCACAGAGGAATTTCATGAAGCTTTTCACTGCTTTTGTTCAAAATTTTCAAGTGAACTAACTGATAAGCACTTTGTTGGCTGCTTAAATATCCTCTCCCTAAAGCTAGGAAGTATTCAGTTTAGATTCAGTCACACGCAGATCTTAGTTTATAAAAAAAAAAAAAGGAACATTTAAAGGACGGTCTGTCAGAAACGATGAAAAAAATCAAAAACACTGATGTTGCATGTACAGAAAATACCAACTTAAGCACTTTAATCCAAAACGATCGACTTTCATTCATCTTTGCTCATAACTGACTATTTTAGTTAGTCAGGAACTGTTTTGAAGGTAAAAAAGAATACTACGCCTAATTATTTATCATAAAAAAGCAGCTTTGTAAAAAAATCTGGTGCCATGCCTTATACATGAGACCTCTAACTTTTATGTTTTATCCACTTTCAAAATTGCAAGTCGTCACTGGATACAAGTGATTTTCAACAGCATGTTGACTGCTCTTAATGACACTGAAGTGAGTGTACAGTTAATGTAAAGCCTTCTTACATGCAGTACTTGAAAGTAGAGCACACCGGCTCTGCCACCAGCAGCTTTTGTTGATGCAAACATTGCCATAAGACTGGACCATAAGGCTTTCTCCCTCGTGTGTTTACCGTACCAGTCGGCCTATGTACCGGTTTCTCATGGTGAAATCACAACTTTTTTTTCCTTATGTTTAATACTTTAGAATTGTGGCACATTGTGTCAGATATTTTCTTTCAGTAACAGATTCATATGATTGTGTTTTTACTCCTTATCTCCACCTAGTGCCAAGTTAGTGATTTCCTACATATTATTATTAATACTTTTTTGTATTATATGCTTGTTATTCCTGTAAAGAACTGGATGGAGATGTAAATATACAGACTGAATAAATATGGTGGTTTGTACATTTTTAGTCTGTTGTTTTTTCTTAATGTATTGATATATTAACACTTTAAAATGAAGCTTTAATAGCTTTTTCATGTTTACCTAACAATAAGGTCAAACTAAAACATAAAACCAAGCTTATAATTCATGGTTATCTAATAAGGAATTCTGTTAGACCCAAAATGAAGTTTTGAAGATAAATCAGATGTCCCGGATGTCATTTGATTTTGAGTGTCTGCCAATCTTGAGTTCTGATCCGATACTTTTGTAACACATTCAAAAAATGAACAAATTTAATAAAAAGATTCCGGTTTTTCCCTTATTTTTATGTCATTAACATTATTTTATCCTTTAAAACTTGAACAGAGCACAGCTGTCAATTAGCTTTAACAAGATGACTCCAACCACATATTGATTTGTGATTCCTTCTATGCATCCTCAATGAATTTACCAACAGCCTGTACAGGGCCTCGGTCTCCTGGTGTCAATGTAATCTCTGTGTCACCTGCATAGCTATAACTGATGTTTTTTAAACTGGGCCAGTAGGAGCATGTAGATGTTAAATAGAAGTGGTCCCAGAGCCTTGGGGAACGCTACATGTAATTTATGTAGGCTCCAATGTGGAGTTATCAATTGACACAATATTTCCTGTTTTCGAAGTACGTTTTGGCCCAGTGAGACCTACCCAGTTTTCCAATCGTCTGAATAGTATAGCGTAGTCGGCTGTATCAAACACAGCACTGAGATTCAGTAAAACTAGCACTGACATCTTTCCACTGTCTGTATTCAAACATATATCATAAATAACTAGTCAGAGCCATCTCAGTGCTATGATTCTGTCTGAAGCCTGACTGAAAGACCGATTGTCCACGAAGACCTCACAGTTCACTTCCTCTAATTCGCAGTGGACCCCCTCCTCATCAGCTTCTTCCAGGGAGTGGTGAGCGCTACGTTTTTTTTTTTTTCATGCTTTATTGACAACTGAGATACATTACATAGAGTTGTGCTATCATCAGCAACATTACAAATCACAACAACCACAATTATCCAACATAACATATTAAACATACATAAAACAACATTTATGAGACTTAATATAATAGTACATATAAACAAAACAAAAACACAAAAAAACAAATGACTATTTAATTTTAGTTAGGGGTTTTCATTAAGTTTGTAATCCTCAACCAAACTAAGTAATTTCAAGCTATTTTTCTTTTTCATATAATTAAGAGACTGAAAATAAAAAACAGAGCTCCTTGTGAAAAGTACTAAAAAGTAGTTTGGTCTTTAAAAATGTTTCCCTGCAATAAAAGGACATTAAGCACAATATTTTCTGGTCTGTTAGAGATCACCACCCCATATAAAACATTTTTCACATCCAAATGAACTGGAGCTGCAATTTTAGAAGAAAACCAAAAACAAAACTCTTCCCAAAATGTATTAATAACCCTAAAAGATCCACAGTCTCAATGTCATTTAAACAAAAACTACAACCGTTCTCATCAAAGCCAAATCGGTGTCTCAAAAATTCCTTGGATGGATAAATATCATTGATTATTTTAAAATAAACCTCTTTTATTTTTGTTAAAATAGAAAATTTAAGGAATTTAGATCTCAATTCAATCACCTCTTCTTTAGGAAAGTGTTTAGAGATGTTTCTTTTCTGATGAGATGTTTGAGATAACTGGATCAACGACTTAGGAAGGGCTTTGATCACAGCATCACATTGTTTCCGATCAGACAACTGAAATTTAGAGTAAAAGTCCTCAAATGTTAAAATATTTCCAGAATTATCTAGTAAATGCAAGACAGACCATATCCCTTTAGCCAGCCAGTCATTGTCAATTGAACAAAGATTTGTTTCTTCGTAAGACATAACGGCAGTTCCAGAGAGGCGTGGTGTGCGGACTAAAATTATGTTTATAGATGAGTTTCCAATATAATAAAACTTGTTGATGAAAGGCAAAAAGTTTGATTGGCAGTTTCTTCAGGTCATAGTCACATTTCAGCAGGAAGTTGATTCCACCTACATCACTGAATAATTTGGAGGGAAACTGAAACCAGAAACCTTTTTCGTTTTTTAAGAAGGATCTCAGCCAGTTGATTTTAATTGTGCCATCCAAACATTCAACATCAATAGCTTTAAGCCCTCCCTCTTCATATTCTGTTAGCATCACACTTTTTCTGATATAATGAGTTTTGTATTTCCAAATGTACTTAAAATTAGCTTGATTTATGACTTTAATGGCTTTATGGCTTTACTGGAAAAACTCTACCCAGAATAGAAATATCACGTTTAGACCACAAATTTAGGTTTAATTTGCATTTATCTATAGTTTTACAAAAGTTCAGATCCTCTGATATTTTGACTAGCCAAAAGTCTAATCGAGATTTAGCTGTACCATCTGGTTTAAACCAGGTAAAGGCTCGAGCATCAGGGTTATCTCTACGCCAGACATCCAATAGGTGTAGTTCTGTGCAGAAGTTAAGTAATATTGGATTATAATGGTGATTTAGAAAAACAGATGGAGATCTATCCAGCCAATCATCTTCCACCATATTAAAATCTCCCCCAATTATTTGTATTTGAACAGGATATCTCTGTCTAAGGTCTTTAAATGTGTCAATCAACTGGGAAAACATTAATTTATTTAGCCATAAACATTACCTAATATCAGAAAACACTCATCAAGATGAAAAACGCAAATAATCCATCTACCTTCTCACTGTTAACAATTTCCCTGGAAAACTTTTCAGTAGTATAGCGACACCTGCTGACCTGTTACTGCCATGACTGAAGTAGATTTTATCGCCCCACAAATTAGACCAGAAGGTTTCGTCACTTTCACTGGAATGAGTTTCCTGCAGAAGGAAACACTGAGCTCTTTGATTCTTGCAAAACAAAAATACAGATTGTCTTTTAACAGAATTTCTCAGACCAGGAAGTCCTGGTGAGTGCTACTTGAGTCAGATGTTAAGATCAAGACTTACTTCTGTGAGGAGTTCTTGTTTTGTTTTTTATTCAATATTTTAGTCATCTTGGGGTATTTTGTCAAGGCATAGTGCAGCTGCATGACAGAACTGATGTAGTGCTGAATACAAAGACAAAAAAGAGAACAAATATTTGCAAACTTTATGAAAGTGTGAATGTTAGTATTTTAAACTAAGCTTTATATGTAATTGTATTAATTTATTTTACTTTTAGTCAGGGGTTCTGGTTGAGAAAAAGTGAGAAACTATAGGAAGTGAACATTTATTTGGAAAAAGGACTGCATTTTTGTGACAAATACATTGAAATATTAATGCAAAATATTCAAACCGTATACATTTATGTAGATCCACACAGACGCATGTGAGTTTTTTACTTATTGAAGCTCTTCATCTCCCTCTTCCTCAAACTCTCCCTCCTCATCAGCTGGCCTCCTGGTATTGCTGGTGGTGAGAAAGGGTGGGGGTATTGTGGGCTGGTTTGGAGAAGGGGGCTTTATTTTAATTTTACTTTTCACCTGTTTTTATGTTATGTATACTGTTTTACTTTTGCTGTAAAGCACTTTGTGTTATTTTTTATATGAAAAGTGCTATATAAATAAAGATTGATTTGATTTAAATATTAGATCCAGTCAACTAAACCGAATCGTTGAGCAGTTCTCAATAAACTTGTAAGTTTTCAGTACTCTTATTTTGTTGTGAAATGCATTTTTTAAAGTTATCCTTGATGCCTGTTGTTAAGAAACGTCAAAGAAATTACTTTCGCTAAAGCGTTTCTAAAATGTCTGCAGAAAAAAATTGTCTCTAGACTGTAAATAACACAATTTTTTTGGAACAATATCTTCACTACCCTTTGAAATCTGTTGAAAGCTGTTTTAATTCCAGATTGTTGGAATTTATCAGATTTTCTTTCAGACAAAGAGATTTCTATGGGTGGTCAGCAAACACTGACACCTCGTGGTTGCTTGATTACATTCATCCTTGTGATTAAAAACTAAATCAAATCAGTTTCATATTTTTGTTTCTTTTTTAAAGAGTGGATTTATTTCAAATAGACATTTTAGTGAACATTTGTGACTAAATTATACTCAACTACATGCTACAACGTTAATAAAACTCACTAATATTAATGTTAAGATGTTAGGTATAGACTGCAAAAATATATTATTTATATGAGTTTTTCCAATTGTTATCATAAAACTTCATAAAAAATCATTTTCATTATTTGATGTATCTAAAAATAATAATAATAATAACCAAATTAAACTAGTTTGGGGTAAAAGATATGTAAATACATAAGTAATAATAGTTGAAGATTAAAAATGTGAATTTCAACAACAAGACTTTATTGTTTATTTATTTTTTGCCAATGCTAGTGATTTCCTCCAATCAGCACACGGCAGACCGACCGTTCATCCCGAAAGGAAAGTGGGTGAAAGGTGTGTGACATGAGGACCTTTCTCTACCAGTGCTGGTAACTCCACAACACTTTTAAAATCATCGTTTTAACTGTTAAAACTGCTTTAATCAAGTCTCATCATAGTTTGTTAGACTAATAGTCACTCATTTCATTGTTCAAGCGCAGATTTGTCCGTCAGGATGAACTGAATTAATCAAAAACACTATTGTGACATTATAGCAGGCGCCGCCCCCTCACCTTTAATAAAGAGGACTCTTGAAGGTGCGCACTAATCACTGTCATTGGTATCAATAGCTGCAGTTCCGGTCAAATCTGAGCAGAAGGACGTTAATGATTTGCCCATTATCTCGTACTTAGTACTTGAGCGTGGAGTTTGGAGTCTGCCCTCCCTGCAGATAAAGCGAAACAGGAGAGGCTCCGACTCGCTTTGCCCCTCTCTCCTCTCTTTTTCGGCCTTGTTGGAGCCCGTCAGCCACTCACTCTCGTGGTTTGAACGATCCGGCTGCAGGGAGAGCTCACAATGTTTGCTGTGGTTCTGATCCTGCTTTGTGCTGCCTCCTCTGTCTCAGCATCTGCCAAAAGTAAGTTTGTTTTGTTTTATTTTGGAGTGGAGACATTTAGCAGAGCTGGAGATTGAATGAAATGACCAGAACCGTGTTTGATAAATTTCAGAAAGTGTGTTTAGTACAGCAAAAAGTGGCAATCACTCATACTGTATATGTTATTTGGTTTTACGTCTCTAACCTTCCATATTTTTTAGTCACAAAGCCTCAAATCCTCAAATGAATGGATTTGGTGACTAACTACATTTTTCATCTTCAGACGATCAGGGATCAATGTCTCTTAAATGTTTCATTCTTGCAACTTTTTGCTGAAGCAAGCTGAAGCGAGATGAAGATATACGAGAAACTGATGAAATCGACAAATGACACGTCAGTCAGCCTCTCACAGCTGAATCTGCCATCTATCAGGAAGCTTGTCATGACTGTTATCTCCCTCACCTGAAGCACTAAAGCAGATGGCTCATGATTCAATCACTTCTGCCGTAATGTCTTCATTTTTTTATTTCACGACCCACATTTAGCAGACAGAGGTGAGGAGTTTACCGTCACTGGATAGAATGACATCCCTCACACTGAGTTTAAATTCGTAATAAATTGACACATGAGGGATCTTTCTGCGGACACGTGTTTACTGTCTATGTAACTCTTGACTGATTGTTTATTTGTTTTGTAACAGAGGACTGTTTCCTGTGTTTCTTCAGGTGCTGCTGCTGGACCTCGGCTACACAACAACCAGCTGTACAAATTCAGCTACACCACCGAGGTCCTGCTGGACAAGGCCAAGGGGTCAAAAGAGGGCGGAGCTGGCTACAAAATCTCCTCTGAGGTCAACATCAATCTGGTCTGGAGGGATCCAAGCAGCAAGGATGACCAGCTTATTCAACTAGCTGTACGTAGACTGATAGTTATTGAAAAGAAAAAAAAAGATGAAAACCAACATAATTTTTAAATTGTTATTTTTTTCAATTTTATTTATATAGTTCAATTACACATCACCGTTGTCTCAATGGGCTTCACACTGGTCCAAAAACATTAAATCAGACACAAAATATAAACAAAATGTCATGTCATGGCTAAACTAAACAAAATTATACTGAACTAAACTGGGCATCTCTTCCTTTAGAGACCTCTTTCTCTGTAAGGAAAAACTGTAAAAACAGGCATACAAGAGTGAGATAAATCTCTAAAGATAATTTAAAAGGCTGAAATAATGAATGGAATTTCAATTTGCTAAATGGAAAATTGTTCAAACAGAACCAATCAAAAGTTCCAAGGAGGGCTAAAATAATTGAACAGTCTGATATGTACAACAAAAGCTGCCAAGCTGAATAGTAGAAGCTTAATTTGATAAAGAAAGTCCAGATTTGTTAGAAGAATTAAAAAGAAAATTTGTTTTAAAAAATGTCACAAAAATGGCCAAAATAGATGCTAAATGAAATTAAATCTGTCAAAATTTAGGTTGGAAAAGAAATGTTCAAAAAGCTAATGTGCACAAAGACATTTAAAAACAAAGATATAATGCTTGAAATGGATCAAAATGCTGTAAACACTTATATTATCGAGGTGGAAAATTATTTAAAGTTTGAATGCTCTTTGTAGCTGAAAGTCTGTTGAAGTTTTTATCATTTAAAGATCAAAACATGTTGGAATGCTTTTAATTTTATTCATTCCTTTTTTAATGAGCAGTCTTCATTTATAAAAGAAAGAAAGAGCCAAAGTATAATCGAGACGAGCTGAATGTCTTGATTTTATCTGTAGAAAAACACAATATTGTAAATGCTATATCAGCATTTCATTACATCCCATCACAACTCTGCCGTTCTCTTAACTGATAATGCTAACAGAACTTGAGTTGTCTGCAGACACGAGCAATGACTTTCTGGGCTTTTGCTTTTGTTTAACTCCACTTCTGCTTCCTCAACAGATCTCAAATGTGAAGATTGAGCACGTGTCTCCAAGATCAGAGAAGAAAAACATCCTCCAAGGATCCACGGTTGAAAGTGTCTTGGGTAAAGGCAAACTGACAGATCTGACCAAACCTTTCCTGGTGCATCTAAAAAATGGAAAGGTGAGAACATTTACTCTTCTTCAATCCTTTTAGCCAGCAGTTGTTATGAAGCCTCCATTTGTGATGAGATAGAGGGGAGTCCGAGTTTTACCAGAATCCCTCATAGCCCAGATAATGAACGAGTACTTATATTCACTTAATGCAGTGATGACGCTGGCAGGGGAAATACCATAGAGATATGTGTGTGTGTATGCATGTGTGCGTTTGTGCAAAGGTCAGAAGGTTCAGAGGGTTATTAGCTGAAATAGTCAGAGTAAAACAATAACTGGAGGTTAGTGGATGAAGATAAACCTGAAAATAAATCCCCACAATGACGGAAATTTGTATTTTTAGTGATAGTGAAATCATTTTTATGTACTTTAACACTATTTTTGGGTAAATTATTTGTTAAAATATAACTTTACTGTGTCTGAGAGTTGTGTTGACCTCAACTTTATAAGCAGAATTTACTTTCATGAAAGCTTTAATTTTATTCCGTCAGATAGGTCAAGAGTGATGTGCATATTTCTTTCAAAAGCTCAGAATGCTTTGCTTTGAAAAACAATTCAAAGGAATAAGGTCACATAGATGCAGAGTTTTGAATATTATTCCAGGAAAGCGGAACAGCAATAGAAGAGGCTTTTTTTTCTCACTAATTTGAAAATAATGGCTCTTATATGTTCAGTGATCAAGCACTTTAAGATGGTTCTGCTTATATATGCAACTACAAGCCACAAATTAACTTCTAAACATTTTACGGTATACATGGTTGTTTCAACTGGGACCGTGGGTAACTAAATGTAGAACACAAACTGTACTGCAATAATAGAGGAGGTCTGTAACCACGTCAATGACTGAAGCCTTATTACCTACATTTTTCTGTGCAGCTAATGAAACAAGAGAACCCGAATTTAACCACTTTTTGTCCCAAAGGTACTTGATAATACAACGTTCGATTCTTTTAATTCCCTTGTGTACAAATCACCAAAGTGTTTTATTTAAATTTTGAAAGAGACTTGTGGGAGGTTCTTTTACCTGGAATATGTTTGCACCGTCTGACTGATATTTACCATCACTGGAAAATTATGAAATCAGTGGTGTCATAAATGTAGTTTTCTTGCACAAGTCTCTGTGAGCTGCTGCCTTGAAACTTTACTCTCTTATGATTTCATTGATGTTAACTGTCACTTTTAGATTAAACACCTTGCTTTTATTGATGATTTCTTTTGCAGACAAAAGCGTTTTACTCTTACTGGACAGAACCTGCAGTTATCAAGAACCTAAAAAGAGGACTGGCTAGCTTGTTGCAGTTTCAGCTCCTAACTGGGAAGGTTGTGGAGGTAAACAACATACTTCTTCTTTTGTGTTTAATTTTATAATGATAAAAACTCATTTGATTGCATTAAAAAAACACCTAAAGAATAAAAAAACACAGGTTTGTAGTGTGTGTTTGAAAATAATAAAATGTTCTATGACAGAATGACATTTCTGGAAGATGCACTGTCCAGTACCAGGCAGCTAAAGATCAAATAACAAGAACCAAGATCCTGGACACATGCAAGACTTCAGAATCTGGATTTACCACACATAGTAAGGTTAGTGGTAAATAAACTCAGCGTGCTAAAAGTTTATTTTGTTTTAAAATGTTGCTCATTTTGGGTGTTTTGGACCATCACAGGTGTTGGGTGTGGGCAGGAAGTCCAGCTCTGTTACAGTTTTCACTCTTGAGGACGGTTTTATCCGCTCAGCCGTGGCTGAAGAAACTCACTCGCTGGCTATCAATGCGCGCAGATCCACTGCAGTCAAAGTCGTGTCCAGGTAGGAACATTACAGCTTTTGGAGAAAATATGTGAACCTTTTGGAATTTTATGCATAAACTGGACATATAATTGTGTTAAATAAAAACGTGCAAACATATTTTGGTGTGATTCAAGCGGGCAAGTTTTTCTCTATCGTTGTGATTTAGATTGAGATTTAAAAAAAAAAGAACACAATTGAGTAAACCAGATTTGAAGTTATCTATTGACATCAATTTCAATGACTGCTTTTCATTTTTTACAGAACAGCTTAAATAGGTCCCTTCTGTTAGGATTGTTTTCAATTTTGCACAACTTTTCCAGTATTTTGTCATATTTAAAAAATGTGTTTTTCCCATTTTTATAGGCAAATCCTCGTCAAGACGGCGAAGGAGGCCGGCCCACTGGAGGTTGCTGGGAAAGATGTTGCCGGCGTTGTCAAGTCAATTGATGGAAAACTCGCTGCTGTTGGTATTGTGGCGGAAAGTCAAATCAAAGTGCAAAGGCTGTCCAACGGATTTAACCTTCTAATGTTCCAAATAACAAGCAAGTCAGTTTTTGAGGAACCATCATGTTTTTTTTTTTTAGCAAAAAAAGAAAACAGGTTTAAAACCCGCAAAGCAAACTTAAAATGTCCAAAAGCATCCCTTTTTTAACTCATAAATAATCCCGTGGTTGCTAGAACCTGTCCCGGTTACTGTTGGGCAAAGGCAGGGTAGTGGGAGAAAGCCGGAGTGACCAGAGAAAACCTACGCACGCGCAGGGAGAACATGCAAACTCAACACAACCAGGATTTGAACCTGGGCCTTTTTACTTATATATAAATAGGATGTCCGCTTATGATCATTTCTGTTCATTAAAAAAGAAAAAAAATCATTATTATAAGTATACTAGGATTAAGAGCTTCAGCAGTTGCATTATTATAGCTATTTTTTCTTTAGCAGACATTCTTTTCTCTAACTGACTGCGCAAAAGTGTGGATGAGCTGCTGAAGTTATTTACAAATTTACTCCTGATAGCTGCACATTAGTAACCGAATACTGTGTATTTTTGTATTTTAATTACTGACTGAAGATGATATGTCCTCTAATCCCCTGTCCCATTTAAATTTCCCCCCTTAGCTTTTTGAGCATTGGCAGGCCGAACAGAAGCAGCTGGAGCCAGCGAGCCTGTCCAAAGCGTCGGCTCCTCGCAGCTTCCTGGCCCTCATCCAGAGCATTAGGAAGGCGTCCAAGGACGAGATCCTTAAAGTGCTGAAGAGTGCCAGCAAGACTTCTCTGTAAACTATCCCTCCCCTCATGCACTATCATATTTTCTTCTGTTGGCATCGTGCTGTCATCTGAAATTGTTCAAACTTCAAAGATTGCAGGTTGATGGATGCAGTTATCTCTGTGCTGTTTTGTTTGACTTCTCTCTGCTGACATCAGACCCCAGGTGGTCGACGCCGTGACCTCCTCCCAAACTCCGGAGTCTCTGGATGCCATGATTGAGTTTCTGAACTTCACCGACGCGAAGGGCCTGGTTCTGCAGGAGAGGTTTCTTTATGCGTGCGGCTTCGCCTCCCATCCCAATGAGAGGATGCTTCAAGCTCTGCTGGTGAGTTTATTAATTAGTTTTAGAAAAAAATAGAAATTAGTTTTAATTTACTGATATTCCTTAGTTTAAAGCTTTACAAAAGCACATAGTAAAATTAGACATACAGTACTTCTTCTAGGTTTATACAAATTCACTCTCTTTTTTTTTTTTTAATAGATAAAATACTACCTGAATTTTAATGTGTCTTTCATTGCAATAAAATGCTAAAATTATTTTATTAATTTAATGATCACAACATTAAGAACTGCAACGTATCTCATATTGGCTAAAAGTTGCTTTTACCCACAAATTCATGGTGCTTTCCTTTAGGTAAATTAAGAAATATTTGTTCTTAAAGGGAAAATTCAATATTGTCCGATTAACACAATAAAATATTTTTCAGAATAGGAAGAAATAAAAAAATAAATGAATTTTCCTTAAACAATAAGTTTCTAAAAGTATGACTGAGTAAAATAAAGTGCTCTTTATCACACAACACTGTTAAATGTAGATTTAAAACGTTCAGGACTCTTAACGGTGCTTTAAAAATGAGGACAAAAAATGCAAATTCTTCCCAGAAACCTTTGGGTGTGATGAAATAGCATGACAGGATGAATACCATCTTGTTAGCATTTTAAATCAATAAAAGTATCACCAAACGAAATATCATGATTTTTTTTCATTACACCTCTATGATATAATTTGTTTTGTAAAAAACATCTATAAACACAATATTTACATTCAAAATTGCATTCCTTTAATAAGGGTTTTTAGTTAATGTCTTATGTGTGTTACATACATTCTTCCCTTTTTTTTAGGATATTTCCAAAGGAAAGATTGGCAGTATAGAGATCAAAGAATCTGTTGTGATCATTATGGGAGCTCTGGTCCATAAGCTGTGTCTGAAAGGAGGCTGCAACTTACCGGTGAAGAACATTTTATTTTAACTTTTGCTAAAACGTGCCCAAACGTTGCTGGAAAAGAGCAGATAAATGATTTTCTGTTGAATGTCGACCTATCAGACAGTGGTGCAGGTGAAGAAAATGATTTTAGAAGGGCCGGACAGCACAAAGGTGGAGTCTGAGTCCAGGTTTACCTTCTGGCTCTGAAGAATTCCCTGCTGCCTGAAGCCGTTCCCATTTTCACCAAATATGCTGAATCAGAGGTGGGATCTTACAACACCATCGCTCTGACAGCCCTGCAGAGATACGACGTCAGCCTCATGACCAGCGAGGTAAGTGACGGTAAAGCTTGGTTTAAGAAAATTTACTGAAAGCAGTTGGACAAACAGGAAAACGCTCTTTCAGGTCAAGAGGACAGTCAACCGAATTTACCACCAGACGCACCGGATCTATGAGAAAAACGTGAGAGTCGCAGCTGCTGATGTCATCCTCAGCAGCAACCCCTCCTACATGGAGGTGAAGAATCTGCTCCTGTCTATCGGAAACCTGCCTCATGAAATGAACAAATACATGCTGTCAAAGATCCAGGACAACCTTCGCTTCCAACTGCCTGCAAGGTGGGCTAGAGGGACAGGACAATGAATACAAGTCAATAAATAAAAACGTGCATTAATGTGAACATAATTCATAAAAACGTGAGACATGATTGGATTTTGATATTGTGTTTTTGCAGCAAGGTCATTCGAGAAGCTCTGAAACACGGTTTCCCATAACTATGAGCGCTTTTCTAAAGTTGGGTCGTCTTCTGCATTTTCAGGATTCATGGCACGTAAGTGAAAAGTCAACCTGTCATTTTTAATATAATTATTGTCTTTTCTTCTGCAATCAACTTTCAACAAACAAATTAACATCAAAGCTAAAGTGTACAATCATACAAATTTGCAGCTTTATCTCCTTATGGGCAGATTTCTATAACAATATAGTACATGGTCAAACAATTATATGCATATTTATAAAACTTTTTTTAATGTAGTCAAATTTTCAAGATATTTAAAGCTTCTTAATTGACTGAAATGCCTAATTGGCTGTCCAGATTATGTTATTTAAGTTGCATACATTTACAAAATAGTAAAGACGCCAGTTTTTAAGCATAAAGTAAACTAAATCAAATCAGTTAAGAATAGAAGGTGAAAAGACGATATATTTCCTTATATATATACTTTATATATATGCCTGACAAAGAGTTGAAAAGGATAAAAAATGTTTCCATCCCTTCTTTTTTAATCGACAAAGACTCTTGTTATATTTCCTCATTTAAACTGCCTCCAGAAAATCTTTAAACTCCACATAAATAATGCAAAATGATCTATTTATTTAAAAAAAAAAACACAAAAACTATTTTATAAAGATTGTTTAAAATATAATTGTCCTATTGTAGATAGGACTCCTTGAAATGATTAGATCCGATCCATAAAGGCGGAGCTATAAGCAACTATAAGACCCCTGATTATCCAAGTTTTCCCCAAAAATATCTTATTTTGAAATCTGTAACAAAGACTTGCTGTTTTTGTTATAATTATGTCTCCCAGCAAATTATTGTGCTGTAAAACAGCATAATATTGCAGAAATTAGCATTTTCTTTTTAGAATACTACTAGTAAAAACTCTAAATGTACTATGGAATCAGGTATTTTTGGCCTTTTTTCACAGTCTAATCCAGGTGTCTATAACTTCAACACTTAAAGAGCCATTCAGGTCAATTTCTCGCCAACCAAAACCCAGTAGGAGTCGCAAAGTCTTCACTCACCCTTTAGAAAAATAATATACAGATTTATAGTTATGTTTTTGCTACTGACATAAAAAAAAAGTGTGTTTTTTTAAAGGAATTAAACATAAACATGAAGAGAAAATAGCTTTTAAAAAAGAAATAGTTCCTACCTTTTGACAGACTTTTGCATGACTTCCTTTCAAAATAAAAGACATCCTTCATCATAAGATCATGTCAATTCAGCAAATGCAGTCGGAAGCAAAATATCCTCAATGGTTTGAAAAAAACTGTTTACTGTCTCTGGTGGATTTCAGCCACACTTTCATAAATATAACCAACAATCTAAATCAGAGCCAATAAAGTGACCCTTACCATATATTAAAACTATGAGGCACACTTTAAGTCCTTGATTTTTATTTCTCAGTGTAACTGTTGTACTTACTGACAATAAATAATTTTTTGATAAATTAAATTTAAAATTAAGTCCAAAAGTGTCAAATGACATTGAAAAACTTTAAACGATTCATGGAGAATTTCAGCTGCTATTGTTGGTATCATCGTTGAATCATTCATACCTATCCTTCAACTGTTTGTGAATGAGTTGAATAAAGTTAATATCAATTTAAATTTTTTAAAATGTAATACTTACTCACTTTTTCCTTTACAATTACTTTTTAAAATGTTAAAAAATAGCTTAACCATAAAACCTTTTGTTTTTACTGTATTTGAACTAAATGTATTCCTTTTAAAAATGACAAAAAAGTATCCTTATCTTGCTTTATTAGTTAAATAAATAACAAAACATATTTTCTGCAGAATCGGCTGACTTAACCTCCACATACAGTTTGGACATCCTGTATTCAGGCTCTGGCATTCTGAGAAGAAGCAACATGAATATTTATGGTGCTAGTAAAGATGCGATGCTTCATGGATTGCAGGTATAGACAATCCTCAGATCTCAAAAACATGCAATATAATTGCACACCAGGAGACTGTAATAAACATCTGCTGTTGAACCTGTTTCTTAGGTGGCGATCGAGGCCCAGGGTTTGGAGTCCCTCATTGCTGCAACACCTGATGAAGGAGAGGAAGACCTGGAGTCGTTTGCTGGGATGTCAGCTCTGCTGTTTGACGTTCAGCTGCGCCCGTCACTTTCTTCAAGGGTTACAGCGACCTCATGGCCAAAATGTTCTCCATGACCGGAGATCCCATGAACGTGGTGAAGGGACTCATCCTGCTGACGGATCACTCTGAGGTACCAGACCACTACACTCACAGAAAAAACAGTTGTGAACACAACTGACAGATACAATATAGAGGTTTTAACATTTGCAGGCTCACTGCAGAAGGTATGTTTTGCATCAAGCACTCACATTTTGGTATTTCATAATCAGGTTGAAAACTTGATAGAAAAAGTCATAATTTTACAATAAAGTCATAATAAGAGAAAAAAATGTAAAGAATAAAAAAGTAAAATTATGAGGAAAAATATATATAATTTTACACTAATGAAGTCGCAACATTATGAGAAGAAAAGGGAAAAGATTTACGAAAAGAAAAATTAAAAAATCTACGTGACCAAAGTTGAAAAATATGAGATAAAAGTTGCAATTTTGTTGTAAAGTTGTAAAACTATGAGAAAAATTTGTCAAAAATTTACAAAAATAAAGTTGTAAAATCCTGATTTTACAAAATTTTACAAGAATGAAGTAATAAAATGTAGGAAAAAAACAGATTTTATGAGAATTAAGTTTTAATATTGTGTGAGAAAGTCAAATATTTTTGAGAATAAAGTCACAATACATTAAAAAAAATTCGTAATTTTACATGAATAGTCATAATATTATGAGAAAAAAGTCTGAGTTACAACAATAAAGATGTAAATTATAATAAAAAAGTTGTATTTTGACAAGTCAAGTTAAACATTTCAGAGAATTTAGTCATAAAATATGAAAAAAGATGTAATTTTACAGAAATGAGGTTTTTAAATAATGAGAAAAAAATTGACATTTATTGAGAATTAAGTTCTAATAATATAAAAAAGTCAAGCATTTACAAGGATGAATCATAAAATTTGAGAAAAAACATGTTTATGAAAACAAAGTTCTCTATAAAATAATCAATATATTTCAATAACAAAGTTATTGTTTAATTTAAAAAGGTTTATAAATAAATGAATTAAAGTCAAACTTTCATGTGGCAAAAATCAGTTTACTAAGGAAAATATAAACAGCAGCAAAATAAGAACTTTTGTGTTCCAGGATGAGAGAAGTAGAGCTCATTTTTGTGTTACTTCTCCATAGGTTTCACCATTGAGGGAATATTTGGTGTATAGCAAGTCAAAATTATTTCATTATAAGTAAGTATAAAGACATTGAGAAGAATTTGCGACCACTGATTCTCTTCAGATGAAGATTCTTAACCCTCAAGAAGTGGATTTCTGGTTGGCTTACCCTGACCAATACATTATGGTGCATAGATTCTAATGACAAACTAAAGCCAGGCATCGCCTTAAATGGCTGCATTGATGGATTTATTCAGCAGAAACTGTCAATGTAGGCATATACAACCAACTATATTTTGTAAAATTACAACTTTTATACTATTTTATTCTATTAATTAATTAATTATTGTATTTGTTTTTATGGTGGCACTAATATTCTATTGTAAACAATATTTAAAATAATCTGGATATATCATTTAATATTTAAAAATGACAAAAAAATACATAAAAAGTAAAATTCAACACACAAATGTAAATATGTTTTTATTTCATGTGAAGTATGTACACTTTTCTGTCAAAATTAAACTTTTTTTTCCCCACACTAAAACTATAAAAACTTAACTCTGTTAAATCTAAGCCAGTAAGAATGCTTGCTCACAGTACCTGTCTCAACAAGACCCCACATGTCAAAAAGTGATATTTTTAGCCTCCATAACAAATGGACTTCACATAGTTAAAGAGTACTTGTTATACCAGCAGAGATCACTTGGGTTACAGACTGAATAGACTAGACGTTCAAACATCCTGCATTTCCCCAGGGAAAGATGAATGATTTGCAGCATCAAGTATTACATGACATTGACACCATTGCTGTCTGTGGCAGTTTCCCCCAACAGTTGTTTTGCATTGCAGTTGTCAGGTTGAGTAATGACAGGGAGAAAATGTGTAGCCTACACACTAAACAAGGATCGTTGTGAGTGCATTTCTTCAAACGCATTCGCCACGAATTTCTTTCATTTTCTACTTTGTAAGTAAATTTGTGGGTAAAAAACTTTTTTTTTTTTACATTTAATTCTCAATCTGTGCTCCTGCAGGTACTTCAGCTGCAGTCTGGCCTGAAGGCCAGTGCAGAGTTCCAAGGTGGGTTAGCCATTGACATCTCTGGAGGGATGGAGATAAGCCTGTGGTACAGGGAGTCCAAGACCAGCGTCAACAACAGGTATTGTTCAGAAACTCTTCCTATTACTATACGCGAGTGACAAACAAACGGGTCATTATGTGTATGTACACACACGTTGGATTATCTTGCCTATAGGACACTATGTACTGTATGATGTAACATACTTGCAGGTCAAAGGTCTTTTTGATGGGCAGATATTTCTCAGAAAACAATCTTAGCTACTGAATAGGAAATTATTTTTGCTCCGGCCACGTCGCTCAGCTAGGATCATTGACGCTGGACACAAGGGAACTCAGCCGGGTCTATAAGTGTCGTCTGATTCAGTTGTTCCAGCGACGTCTCCTCACCTCGTGTGACAGTGACATCAGTTGTGTTTGCTTCTCTATTTTAAAACGTCACGGTCGAAACTGCAGCACATCATCACTCTGGAATCGGACGGCACACGTCAGCTGGTAATGAAACTGAGCTTAAAAGTAATGCTGCCGCTTTTTCACATTCAAGGATAATTTAAGTTCTCTGCAGAACACTGATTCATAATGTTGGAAGGAAAACGCTGTTCGTGTGGTAAATTCAGAGAAAGTCCCTAAAAAAAACAAATCAGTCCTATGTGTATTGATTTATCTGTTTTTTTTAATTTACTTACCCATTAACTCTAACTTCTAGATGGCAGAAAAACATTAGTCATGTCTTCAAATTAGAGTTTAGGATTGCTTGTGTGTAGAAGAATGACAGAAGCAGGTGATTGGATTAGCACAGTTGTACCTCTTCCCCTCTGATAATAGTAGAGCGAGCTATCTATAGAGGCGGAACAAACCACACAGGCATTTTTTCCAAAGCATGTTTCTCTGGACAAAGAGACAGATGCTGGATTTTCTGCGCTTTCAGTTGAAACATGGAGAAACTCAGTACTATGGGAAGGTAAACTACACAAGAATTTTTAATGAGTGACCTTACACGTCTCCTAAAAATAACTAAGTGGATGAATGATCATAAAAATGACAAATTTGTTAAATTTCAAAAGATAATGTTTATTTATTTTCCTGTTTTTAAGTAAGAAAAAATGATTTGAAAAAGCGGTAAAGTATCTTGTTTTAAAAAATGGACACTAGAATGTAGGTTAAACATTTTTAAAATATTTTGCTGCTCAGAAGTCCACAGGGGTGAGTGAGCTTATCATTTGGCAAAGGTAGGTAACTGCCTGCCCCAAATGCACTGGAGCCCCAAGCTAAAAATGTAATAAAAGTGTTAGAGATCAATGTCATGACCCATTATTTTTTGACTTTGTCATTAAAAAAAAAAAAAAAAAAAAACCCACCCCAAATCACTGACATGACATATGACTGTTTCGTTCTCCCCCGTGCTTGTGCAGCAATGGAATATTCTGCTCAATATCAATACACCTTAGCTAGCAGAGAATGTTGTTTGACCAGATTTGACTGTTTTCTGCCCAATTCAGCGATTTTGACTCTGACCTTTTGGGCAAAAAAAATTTTTTTGGGAGGCTTTGAGATCAGCTTGGTAGTTTTTGATTCCTAATCTTGTAATTTGAATTTGCTTTATTTTTGTGTTTCCAGTTTAATTGCAGCTCAGGTTGAGGTCTGCCACATGGCAGTTTTTCTAATTATTTCTGTCTTAACATTGATTCTGTCTACTAGTGGACCAATTAAAAAGTTCGATGCTTTAATCTAAGGGATAAAAAAATAAATAAATAAGGGAGCGAGATTAATATAAATGCTGCTGAGGGCTCTACACATTTTTCGCCTGGGGCCTTCAAACTGCTAAGCCTGCTACTGAAAATCTGCTGTTGTACTGACAAAGATTTTTGTTAAATTACATTGTAGGCTAAATTAAGTGGTAGAAATTATTTCAATGCAGATTGTTTCAAAAACCAATTGGACCAGTCACTATTAAGAGACATCTCTCTAGCCACAAAGATGTCCTCCATGTGGACCTCTCACTGCTTTTCTGCAAATTCCTGTGAGAAACGCTTTAGGTAAAAAAAAAAAAAAAAAGTCTTCATTGCTATTGTAGTAAAGCATTAAATGGAGAAACGCACCCCTTGGATGTGTTTGGAGTTGGGATGTGCCTTCAGGACAGAAACTGCTTCCAAATCTACACATGATCAAAAAACGTCCCTTGTATTATTGTGCTTCAATAAAGTTTAAAACATCCAAAAAAAAAAAAAAAACTTCTCCTACTGGTTTATTATTGCTAAAATTATTATGTTTTGTCATGTCAAAACCTTTGGGTCAGTTCATAGAGTGTTTCATAAGGAAAAATTTGCTAAAAACACATATCCATTTTTTTTTAGTTTTTGTTGTTATTTAAAAAAAAAATCATCTAGAAAACCACTGCAATTGTTTTAAGTGATGTTAGAGGTTGTTCTGAAAAATGGGGCACAAGATTTCACTCATTAAACATATTTTCAGGGATTATGTGATGAATAAAGAAATAAAACCTGTTACTTTTATAAAGTTAAACTTAGTTTGGTAAAAGATCATTTATTTGTGTTATTTCTAAATATACCACAAGGGGTGTCGTGTCCTTTTGTACACAATCCAATCTTTGCTGCCACACTTATCAATAACTGGTAACCACGTAGGTTTGATGCATTGGATCCCCCCGCATTTCCACTTTTGAAGTTTTAAAAGGAAAAACAACAGGTGACACAATCGCATGCATGACTCAAGTGTTGTCAGATGTGTTGACAGTGGTTTTCTTTGGTTGTCATTCTAGGGGCGCGTTAGTGGTTACTGGCAATGTGACTGTGGACATGGACTTCTTGAGGGCAGGTGTGGAGGTCAGCTTTGAAACGGAGGCCTCGCTGGACTTCATCACCACCGTCCAGTTCTCGGAATACCCTTTCCTCGTGTGCATGCAGATGGATAAGGCTACCTTTCTTGTCAGGTACTCTTGAGATTATTAAACATCAATTCCTCTGAAATTCATTGTCAAGCTGCAGCTTTTTCATTAGATTTTTTTTTTTCAGGGAATATCTCACCAAGTACGAGCACATGTCTTCAGGAAAGAGTTCTCTGCTGCGAAAGCAGAGGAAGCTGGTTGTCCCTGGCTCTGAGTTCCCTCTGCATCAGGAAAACTCAAACATGTGCAAGCGGGTTTTTGACTCCAGCTGGTAGAGAGGAGATCATGGACTATTGCTACCAAATGGTTTATTGTATTCAGGGACTAAAGCAACACGTTCACATTGTTTTTTGTTTTTTTTTTTTTGCTCAAACAGTGAAAAGATATCAATTAAAAGTGGTAAATATTCTTTTTAGGTGACACATGCAATGTTTACATTCAGGCAAGTATTTAAGTCATTTCAACTCTACATTTTTGGCCTTGACTTTTTATTGATTCCTGTAAAAAAAAATGTATTTATAAAAGGGCACAGACAGGATGTATATTTTGATGTGTAGTAGTGGACATGAACAGCATCACTGCGATTAGTTTTGGCGAGGTTACACCAAAAATGGGCTTCTTAAATGTCCCACTGTAGTTGTAACAATCTGCCTCCATGCCTTTGGTTTTAGCTGTAACATTTTTAAAAGTGGGAACAGTATTAAGTCACCGTTTATGCTTTATATGTGCCTCAGAAATCACTAAAATCTGTTTTATGATGTGTGATTTGTTTAATCTTGTTTTTTTTTTTTTTTGAATTTAACAGTATATTGGGGGATGTTGTCTTAACTTTATTCAAGATGTGAAAAAGAAACTTGAATCTAAAAAGGTATGATTTAACTCTGCTTTTCAGATAGCCATAATTGCTCTTTGTTTTAAGATGTTTTGAAGTGAATTACTTTTGGTTTCCCTATTTTTAGATTTATTTTATATTTATCCTCACTTGACAATAAATGTGCCCTGGAAACTTGCTTTTTGGTGCTTTAATGAAATGCAAAATTGACATGTTTTTATTTATAGTTTATAACGGATAAATTGGTTTAAAAGACATAATCAAAGGGAAAGAACAAACTTTGATTATCTTAATAGCCTCAAATGTCTCATGAAACAGGATCCATGGATTTCGAGAAAGCCTGAACATCCAGAATCAAAGCGGAACTATCAGTTCAACATCTCAGTCTACAATTGTCATCTAATTTGTTCGCCGAAAAAATTTTCAATTTAGTGAAAATTTTAGCTCAAAGTTCAAAAACATGATCTAAACGCATCCTTGCCTTTTAAAAACAAAAAGGCAGAACATAAAAACATCTACATATCAATCAAGAGACCACGCCCCTTTTGAATCATAATTTAATCTCTAATATAAAGGAAAATGATGGGCATCATTGAGGTTAAACTACACACATGTCTGTAACATTATATCTGACCACAAAAGTAGAAAGTCTTATGGAAACATGCTTTTTTTCTGTTCAGGTCATCTCATCTTACAGATCCACTCTGATCATCTTTTAAACAGTTGCAAAAGCCTTCCAAGGGATCTGTCAATTATGATTATACTGTTTTTACCTAAAAGAAAAAACAACAGCTTTGATGCTTTCTGGGACATAATTTCTGCAAAGTGGGGAGTTCATCAGATATTTGCCTCTCATTTGCTGGTGGCAACTTCAGGGCAGAGCAACACCGCCCCCCTTCACCTCTCAATTTTTTCCATATATGGCTTCCATCATCAGAAAAATGCCACAAAAACACATTATAAACACCAAAAACAAAACTTCCATCAGAGTGGGTCATTAACAGGATTTACTTGCTTATCACATTGGGGTTATTAGGTAATCCATTCTCACTCCTGTTTAGCTTGATGATCCCAGAGGATGAGGGGCCATTTAGCAACCGTATGTATTTTGATAAAACCCCTCCCTAATTAAAACTGGCGAATTTATAGTTAATCTTGTCCATCAAAGCATGATTACGCAAGGGGAGACAAATATTAAACCACCAATTCACAGTGCTACTACATGTATCCCGGTAAAATAAATAAATAAATCATATAACAATAATACTTTCAACCAATCAGAGAACAAGGATGCAGTAACTCGGCAGCTGTATGTAAACAGAAAACCAGTTAGGAAAATTCCACTTTTATATTTTAAAGCAAAGACTCCATCCGTTTTTTACATGTAGCATTGCCCAAGGCAAGTGAAGTAGGCTATATTTTTTATTTATATTTTTGCCATTTTTTGGGGGGGGGGGATGAGAAATTCATTAATGAAAAATATTTTCAGTTTAATTTATTCAAAAACATTCCGTTCAGCTGCTTTGGTTTGAGTGAGGCAACATCTTGAACAACTCTATTGCAAATTCATGTTTTATAACATTCAATAAAGTTTGCTAAATTCAACAAATCTATGGCCCATTTTGGCTACCCGAGTACAATTGACTGATTGTATCATATGTATGCTATGCTATTGAAACATATAAAGAAAAACTGAAAATGTTCACCAAAAGCACAAATTTTGTTACCATTTCTGTCCCAAGGAAAGATATATTTTCATTCGCATTGGTTGTTTTTAGAGGTCTTGAAAGTCCAAATGTTCTTTGCCGGCTTAAATCCGATACTTGCCTCTTGGTCCAGGTGAGGCCATAAATCTTGACTCTTCCCATGTCATAACTGTGACATCAGAGCCCCTGCTGGCATCCAAGCGCAACAACTGGGCCCTAATGTAGATTCTTTAGAAAGCACAGAGAGCAGCTGGGGGCAAACGAGTGTCTGCCAGTCTCCTGGCAGCCATGGCAACCGAGTCAACACAGCAGCAAACTGTCAGGTTAAACTTAAGCCTCGCTGGGTGATGTTTCAGTGTCACCCGAAAGCTAACCTCGCACGCATGCACATGCCTGATGGGAACTTTTGTTGGCACAGGGTCTTTGCAGACTTGGAATGCAGGGATGGATGTGATGCAGTAGATGAAATAAAGTTGACAAGATGAAGCTTTTAATATATATCTACATATATATATATTCTTTATTTAAATTTGACCAAATATTTTAGCTTGACCCTATTTGGAATTGGTCCTATTTATTAGGATTGGTGCTCATGTTTAGTTTTCTTTTGTTATAAAACGATCAAGTTCTTTTATAGTTTTTCATCAGGTCATGTCAACAAGTCTCCTGAATTGGGGTCCTTCTCAGCTACAAGTCCTACTAGAATTGCATTGAATTTATTTATTGAATGAGGACAGATACAAAAATATAGACATACTTTGAGCAGCAGTCCTGTGCCAATATTGTCATGCTTTTGGATATATATAGCTAGTCTGCAGCATTTGTCCTTAGCTGGGCTTTTTCTTTCTTTTTACAATAACAAAAATACTTAAAATGAGAAATACCAGAAATCAAACAAAAATCAGTCAGAGAGAGGTCAATTAGAAAATGCTGGCAGCCTACATAGAAAATTGTCAAACCAAAGCGATTTCATGTAACTTTTAAAAAGTTCCCCCTGATCCTCAAGAGACATTGAGACAGTCGACTATTTGTTTCAGGCATTACTTTTTCAAATTTAGTATAAAAAAGCTATGTGATTGACTGCTAATGAATAAAAAGATCTTTAAAGTTTAATCCAGATAAAAATACCTACTATTTTGACATTTTCTCTGATTTTACTATCTCCTATGGCTGCAATAGTTTGTTAAAATAATACTTTTTTCATATTTCATGAAAGAACAACAAATATTTAAAACAAAACAACAAACATCTCCATTTATTTCAACATAAACACAAATGTAGGCACTGCTTGTATTTTAAAGGAATCTTTATTAGAAGTATATGTAGCCATATCATTCTCCATAACTCTTCCTTTCATTCCATTTCTGTGCAAAACACTGCACTCTCATAACAAGTCCTCCATCCGCTTCCATCCTGACCTCCGACTTTTTCCGAGGCAGCCACGTGTCACAGTCCACAGTGTCATTAAAACAGCTTGACTTTATAGCCATCAGTACATGTCATTCAATCTTGAGTCCATATTCCAAAAACACTAACTTCTCTCTGACCATTTCATTCTACCTAAACTCAGCCCTCATATATAAAAATACTATTATTATTATTCAATCTAAAATTCCATCAAGGAATTAGGACATGTAAATGACTCAAGGTCCTCATAAATATTGTCATTTTATATACCTGTATATACTATGACAGCCTGCCATAAGCTTTATTTTACCTCGAACCGTCTCATATGTCACTTTATGCTGTAAAATAACATGAGAAATGTGCTTGGGCCGGCATGCTATTTATAAATAATGCTTTATATGATGGTTTAAAAGGACATCCTAAAGAAAGTTTTCAACCATATAACACAATCTGTTGTGCTGTGCAAATGTAGGACAAATTTTCCATGACATTGGAAATCAACAAGTGCCCCATGTCATCTAAATTTACAGGATGAATTTTCCGTGTGAAGCATTAAGTCCTTCAATCAAGACACTATATCAGAAAATGGGTTAACAATTGCAATTTTCATTATTATGCTGCTTAAAAAAGGCAAAAACCCCAATATATTCTAATTTTTAAAATATAAAGATTTATTTTATTACAACTTTGGATAGTGCTAGAGCAGCCTATATCGTATTTGTTTCAGCTAAATAAATTAAAAATATATTTGCAATTTATTTCAACCCTGCATTACTTCTTACTGCAACACGAATTAGTTTTAAGGACCAAAAACATTTCAAAGCTCCTGTATGGATCGATTCAGAGCAAACATGGTTTGTGAAGAAGTTCATTTCTGTAAAATATATTCTCTTTGAGACAAATGTTTAAATTTACAGGAAGTACATAGACTGACCAGCAGCTCCACATATCTGTCTTTCTTTCATTTTTTTATAGTTTTCACACGCACTATAGCAACTCTGCAGCCATTTCTGTTCTACATGAGTGCTCCAAAATCTAAAGGAAATCAAGCAAACCAAGCCCAGCAGCATTTTCAAAAGGAAACAAGACAGAAAACACACATCAGTACAAGTAAGGGTCATTATAAGAAAGGAAATTCTTAAAAATTGGAGGGTTGGGGACATTTTTTGTATTCTAAACACAAGAGAGATCCAAAGAAACCTCCATTACTGTGTGTGTAAAGGCACACTTCACACATGTTTAGTCTGTGACCCTGTTTGCAGCAAAGAAACATAACTCCTCGTTGTACTCACAGAATGCCGAACATAACTCACGGCAAACAAACATGGATACATTTGCTCACATTTAATTCAGAAAGAAAAAAAGAGGAAGTTATTTTAAATTGATTGTGACAGGTGTATTCCAAATAATCTTTTTTTACTTACATTTTTTCTCTTTTCTGTTACTTATTAGGAGCGTGATTAAAGTGTAAACCCACAAAATATTTTGCAGGAATTAGTGGCATTTTGCAAGTCATGACAAAGAGCTTACTTAAGGTAGAACATGAGCCACTGAGAGACATGGAAATCTAACTGTGAACGGATGCGTGGCAACATGATACACAGCATGTATGTTATGTAGCACTATTACTCACTTACATAAATCCTATTTAAAAATTAATTATTAGAATTAAGTGTTTGTTAATTTGTTTGTTTTTTTTGTTTGAAATGCATATGTTTATATTTTCTTATTTGTTTGCAATAAATAAAGATCTGGCACTCATTGCAGACTAATGGTCCCTCTGCTTAGATATGAAGCTGTAGGATAATGAATCAATGCTGTTCAGTTGAAACCATCTTTAACGTGTGACAAACAGCATCAACCACTTGCAAAATTATTAATCCTTATTTTTATTTTTTATAGAAATTGCAGTTATTTATTATAAAACACAAGTAGCTTAATTAGTTCTGTTCAATCCACGACCTTTTAAATCTTTAAAATAGACAGATCCAGAACAATTTTGCTTTCTATTTCAGGAAACTGGAAAAACAGTTTCACTGAAGGACTCTAAAGCATTTCCAGAATCAATAGAGTATGTCTTCCCTTCAGGGTATTCTGGGTGTGCTCTTGACGTCTTCATCAGATATCTGAACAAGACGTCAAATGTCCACATCGTGTTTCAGGTTAGAAAAAAATAATAAAACCCTGTTTGTTTGGTTTTGGTAACATTCTGGACTTTATAGAACCGAAATAAACATGTCCTCCTGGAAAAATCAGCACTATTTCTAAATGTAACCAGATTTTTTTAAGCTTTCACATCCACACACTACAGAACTGAAGATCATCATCTCATAGACACAAGTTGAACTGATGATATGTTGTTTAAAAAAAAAAAAAACATCCACATATGCTAGCATACACTTCTTTAGGACCAAAGTTTTGAGGTCAGTTGGGATTGATGAGCTCTCTAGAAGGCCAATGTGACTTCATGGGGTTTTTTTTGTGGCTGCTCTTTATGGATTGGAATGCTGAATGGATAAATTAGAAGGGGTACCGAATTAAAATCACATCATCAATCAAACATTTAATTTGTTGCAGTTTGTCGCCATCTCATTCATGTTTACACACTAACGTAAGAAGTTGGTATTCTAATTTGAAAGGACAGTAAAAAATAATATGGTGGCATAATCTATTTAATCGCAAATAAACGTATAAAACAGGTGTTTTTTGTTTAGAAGTTATTTGTGTTTTAGGTATTATTTTTTTCATGTGCATTTTTAAGGTCTACAAAAGCAAAGAACTACAAAGACATGGAACATCATCTGCTAAGTAAAGTTGTAAGAGGCGTTCTGTTGTTTTGGTTGTTTGTTATTAACAGTATTTTGAGTTTTAAAACCAGGTTCAATTCCTCTCTTATTTTTTGCAGTCAAGAGCCAATTGTGACAGACCTGCTTGTCAAAATTCTAAACCCACAATGTGTCTGTGTCATAGACATAATCTGTGTCCATTTGTTTGTGTGTTCACTTGTTTGTTCCCTATTACGACCGTCTGTTTTGTTCCCCTACTTACTTTTTCTCATCAAACATTATAGGGCACACATTCTTTAGGTGATTTTCCAGTTGTTTTTAGCTTTTCGAGATTTTTTTTCTAACTTTTCTACAAATATTTTTAAGTTTTCGAGATAAATTTTACATGGTTTTTTTAAAATATTTTTTGTCTTTCAAGATATTTTTCTCTAACTTTTTGACACATTTTTTTTTTATATTTTTAGAACTGCGACAGTTGTAGTCCTAAAGCGAGAAGATAAGGACATGTCTACATTTGCATTACTGAAACACGCTGGTTCACTCTAAGAGAAAAAATAATGACATTCAGAATTTAAGTAGTTTTTTTTTTGTTTTTTTTTTAAAACAATAATTAGTGATATTTTTGTCTGGGGCCTTTACGTGCACTTCATTGATGGTTCCCACCTACTTCTGCAGCTTCATATGCAGAAGCATCAAGGCACATCTCAAAGTTTAGGACAGGCAGATCCTGTTTACTAGATGAAAATATAGTGTAGGGCACACAGGAAACCTGGGTTCAAATCGCAGTGAATGCAATTATCTTCATCCAGTGTGGGTCCTTGGGCAAAACCCTTCATGCGACCGCCTAACTATGTAGCCTAACTATGTAGCCTAACTATGCTGGTCCCCAGCCCGGCACAGGGACAAATACAGGGCTTGTGTCCGGAAGGGAATTTGGCCTGCCAAACCACCTGTGCTAGTCAGGGAAAGTTGGCGACCCTGACAGGAAATGCCTTAAGGATGAACAACATACTGGTCATTTCTTAATATTCCCTCAACGTTTTGCTCTGTAATATTAATGATAAAATAAGTAGGAAGACCAAAACAGACTGGTGATATCTTGACAAACACATACAAAACAGACACAGATCATGTATGACACGGGCTCAATGTGGAATTTCAATTTTAATTGCAGGTCTTGTGGTGCATTCACATAAGACACGTCAGGCGCAATGGAGGCGTCAAGTTTTGATGTTGAGTCAATGTAAAGATGTGATCTGATGCGGCGCGATTGGGGCGTCAGGTGTGGCCCGGAAATCAGGGACTCAGCTTTGGGTAAACGACGTTTTCAGCTACTAGATTAAAGGGTAGAAAAATAAATTCAACATGGCACCTCAACGTGAGGATTTTTGTCCTGAATGTCACTGAAATTTCATCTGTTTTCTAATGGGGGCTGCATGGTTTCTGGAGACTACCCCAGTTACTGTTGGGCAAAGGATTGCCAGATTGCCAGCTTGTCACAGAGCCCATAGAGCTGGATCAACTGCTACGCTAGCCAGCCGTCAAGTGGATAGCTTAGCTTAGCTTTTTATTTTCCTCCTCTTGGGTTAATGCTCAAACTGAGCCACAGACAGACAGAAGTAATGTTTATACATGGCCATTTGGGGTACCTATCTCTGTACGAGGGAAGTACACTGCACCCAGAGAGACTAAAAGATAACAAACATGGCGATGTGCTTACCAGCGCCTCTGTAGAGCTCTCCAAAACATATAAACCAAAGCTACTCACTTAATATCCTCCAATGTTTTCCATGATGTGAAAACGGATTAATTCCAGAACATCTTTGGTGGCTGCTCCACGGCAGAGGCGTCAAGGCAAGTTTGACGCACCAGCCGCGTCCAGTGTGAAAACGCCATTACAGTTTTTGTTAGCGGATGAGGTTAGTGGTCAGTCTGTAGTTTTCTTTACTTTAAAAAAATTAGAATGACAACATCTGCATGACAAAAAACAACAATATTAGAATGAAAAAACATCTGTTTTTTTATTGAACACAATACGCTTCCATGGAGTAAGGCTACAGTTTGTTGCAGGAAACAAACATTAAGAAAGTGCTTAGTCACAATATTGCATGTTTCTTTGATAACTCAAGTCTTTTACATTCTAGCTGTTGATCCATCACTACAATGTGGATGCAACACATTTACTAACAAAAGGACATTCACTGGAGTGTTTTGACTTATATCATTTTTATTACTCATACACTCTCAGTTTATCTTTGGAAATACTATATAATATGTATTAATTTAGATAAATGACATTATGCTCATTGTAAAGAAATGGTAGCTTGGCTAAAATGGACTTGTGCCTTGTTTCCCTTTGAACTGGCTGCAGGGCAGAAATAGCATTGAAACAGAAATCAGAGACCCAGACAGCGCCTGAATGGAAATTGTCACAAAGCCAGAGAATATCAATGGGAGGCATGTTGCTATCTCAAAGGGTTGCATTGCACACACAAAAAAAACAATGATGAAAAAAAAAAACAGAACAGAGAAAGAGAGTGGAAGCAGTCCTGGGAGTTGATCCCAATGGGGGGTGAACTACACTTACAGTGAGTGAGGGCAGATTCGTCAGCAGATATATCTAAAGACAGAAAAGAAGTAAATAAATCAGAAACTTTTGTTTAAAAACACAATTTTAAAGTTGAGGAAACGGCTGCTCAATGTGTTTACACAGAAGTTATGGAGGTCAGCAGTGAACTCCACCTCCTTCTTCCCATTATGGAATAGGACTAGGGGGAGGGGGCTATAAAAAGTAGACCCCCTCACAGTCTTGGGGACTTGCTTCCAAGCTGGAGCTGCAGCCGCCCGCATCTGATCTCCCCGAGCAGCTGTCCCAGCTTTTGCATCAGCACAACAAATACTTTGCATTGCCTGACCTTTTCCACCTGCATCACTATCCCTGCCATGCCCCCCCTCCCTGTGTCACTCCCCCCGACACATCGCCACTAACGCACACACAAGCCGCTGCTCCCCTCACACCCCTACTCAGCCACACAAGGCCCCTCCCTGCCACGCACCCGGCTGACATGTATCCCCTCCAGGCTCATACAGTTGTGTTATTGCTCTGACACATTAGCTCAAAACCGACTTCTGTGTATGTGTGCGTGTACATATGTGAGGGCGCCGGAAAGTGAGAATTAATTTGGATTTCCTATGGGGGGGTGGGCTGCAGGGTGTAGCGGTGGGACAAAAATATGCCGGCATAAGGAAATATAGCAACATTTGTTGAACAAAAGTGAAGTTTCTTGATTTTATTGTTAATAAAAATATATTAATATTCATTAAATCTCAAAGGAGTTTTTTTTTCTTTATATTTAATTCAGTGAAGCAAAATGAACAAAAAAATGTAGGAAATTTGCAGGGGAAAACTTGATCAGTCGAATCTGAAACTAGATCTGGGGTCAAACATAGCGAGACTGTAAGCATGCTCAGTATGTTGGTGTGTGAATGAATTAGCAATAATCAGCATAGTGTCATCTCAGTTCATGAAACTGTTGAGGCACATTATAGGTTGATTTATGTCTTGCAAAATGTATTCCTTAAAAAAAATACTCTCCATAACAGAGTTTTTGTAAATAACCTCCAAATAATAGCAAAATATTAGGTGTATTTTCATTTTGTAAACATTTGATTTAAATTCCAGTGCATAAGTAGTTCTAAACAATTCCCACAATTTTGTGGCTTTTAAAAAAAAAAATTACTAGTGCTGTAAACGTTAATGCGTTAACGCGTTTAATCAAAGACAATTAACACATTAATATTTATTAACGCAAATTAAATACACCTAGCAAAGAAACAGTCCTTTGGTTTGCCCCCGAGGTTAAGGCTTCAACAACGTGGGTTATCCTACCATGCTCACTTGCAAAATAAATAAAAATTCAAAAGTTTTTTAGCACTTTAATCTTGTTATTTGTTTGGTTTATATCATTTTTTTCACAAAAAGCAGACTATTTTTTCCATGTTCCGACGTGTTGTTTTTTGGGAGTAACACTGCAGACATTAAAGTCTTTAGAGTTCTGCACATCTTACCATTGATGTGTTTTGTACACGCAGATGTTCACTTCTGAGTTAACACTTGATAAATGCTAACATTTCTGACTATATAAATGAAGAAAACATTTTCTCTCTGGTCTGTTTTTGTTTAAAAGCCGCGTGTTGTCATGTAAAAGTTGCCTAGTAAAACATTGTAATTAATAGTGATTTCTCACAACACAAAAGTGTGATTAATATGGTCAATTTTTTTAATCGGTTGAAAGCACTAATTAAAAATAAACATTTTAAAGGACCAGTTTGGTGTGTGATTTTGTGATTATTCGAAGATAATAAGTGGTCGGTAAATACTGTGACTGAAAAAAAAAATTATTTGCGATCAATCTTTTTCCAAGTTTGTGATTAATTAGTTAAATTTTTTTAAAATAATTATCAAACTATCGTAGCTAGTCATCAGAAAAGTTTTGGACTTCAATTTTGTTGAAAAATCTTAAAATATTTCTTAAAAAATTGTTTCTAGCTCTAAAATGAGGATATGCACGTAGAATCCCCTTTTCTCACCGCATTCTACCTTAAAAATAACAATAATCAATTCAAACCATGAAAAATATTACAAGTAAATAAACCGAAAACAAAGAACATTAATAGGGATTTGTGTGCCCTTGAATACTATAACACATATTGATGCATACTTGTAGTACATTATTAATGAAGTAAAATACTTAGCAAAATAAAATCTTCAATTACGTGAATTATAGAGAAACAAGGTGTCATGAACTTCAGTTGTCTCTTGTAGAAATGAATCAAGTAAGCAAACACGTCGGACACGAGTAAAATACACCGCAGACGTGTAATGCAGAAAAAGTTCAGAGCGCTGCATGAAAATCCAATCTCCCAAGAGCTCAGAGGAATCAGATTACCTGTGATTAACTGATCACCTGTCATGAAGCTGCTGCATTTCTATTAGGCTGACATGTTGCTGTTAAAACGGCTAAGGTTGCTTTAACAAAAAGCTCGTTTTGATTCTATTTTTTCAAGTCATTCATGCTTATTTCTTTTAAGTAAATTTAAGATAATAATTAACATCCTTTTATCTCCTTTTTTAAGTTTTGGGCCATTCTTTCTTTCTCACAGAAACTTTTTTATTTTATACCATCCTTGATTTTCTTTTTTATTTCTCTTTATGCATCATTTGCATTTTACTTGCTTCATATTCTAGGTAGAGCTGATAGGAATCAAGTGAAATCTTATCCTAATCCTCCTGATATTTTAAAGCCTTCAACTGTTTAACTGGTGAACTCTGAAGTTTTAAACTCTGCAAGGATTTCTGATGTAATACAATTGAGATCTGAGGTATTTTATTAGCAAGAAATTTAAATGAAACGATGATTCAGTGTTCTTCTGTAGGTCTTATTGATACTTTTGGAACAGAACTTAAAATAATGTCCAAACATAAAAAAGTTTAAGAATAAATATAGAAATATGATTGATAGATACATAAAGTGTGATAAATCAGTAAATATTTATGAATGAATTGTGTGGGGATTCTCTTCAGTTTGTTGAAGAATAAGATTTAAATGGAACTAAGTGTTTCCTTGTGTGTATATTTATCTAAATATGTAGTTTTTGTGTATATGTGGGCATCTGAAGCTGAGTATGTGCACATTAGAGAGGAAACAGGACTATAATACATAGTGAGTGTGGTAAAAAGTATTTGTCAGAATTAAAATATTATATCTGTAAACCTTTTTCTTTCACATTTAAGTGATACTGAAGATCCTCTAAATGAAAAGTCACTTAAGGAAACACTGACGAGGATGATTCCTACAGTAAACAGATGCTCTGAACTTACATGTATGCAGAGAAAGTCTCTTGGTCACCGATGCTCCACTACAAAGCTCATTGTCTTCCCATCAAAGGAAGGAGGAGCGACAATCCTTGGACCTTGTTGCGTTGTGATGCTGATCAGTGGCGTTCTGTCCGACCTCGCTGCCCCTCCTCTGGTGATTATGTGTCCCAGGCTCACGGGTAAGTGTACCGGTCCTTGCTGAGCTTCTCTTGTTGCACTGTAATATGTGCTTTCCAAATCTTTGGAGTTTTTGACATGTTCTCCGGCCGCGTCCTCTAAGTGGCACGGCGACTGCGACATCACCGCCTGAGCTGCTAAGGTGGGAGAGGGGATGAAGCCGGGATAGATCATGTAAGTGGGGGTGTACGCCGGTGGGCTGAGGGCTATAGGAGACAAGGAGAGATGCACGGGTGTGACGGGAGCAACGGGTGAGTGAGGCATGGGCACCTCCACATACTGGCCTGTGTCAGGGTCAAACAGTTTCTTTGTGGTGGCCTGTAAGGGGGTGTCCACCAGGTAATAATGTCCAGTTGTGGGATCTAAAAGCATCTTTCTCTGGGTCTGCGGGGCCACGTCTCCAGCAGACGGGGTGGGGGACACATTCAAGGCAGAAGAGGAGAAACACAACACCTGGTGCTGTTTCTGCGGGCTTGTCACTGCTGTTGAGCGATGGTAGATGGATGCAGCTGGATGCTCCGAGAACAAAGGAGACTTCTTCTTCTCAGGACCCTTTAAATCATCCGCATCAGCACTCCAGAGGCCTAAGGACCCAGACTCTCGATTTAGCAGTTTGGTTTCATTTGCACGCCCCAGCCCGGGAATGGTTAAATAGTTCTCAGAGTCCGAGCAGCCTTGTGTGACAGTGGGATTACTGGGGCTGATTTTGGACTGTCCCTGCTCCACCTGGCCGTGTTTCGCCGGCTCTATTTTCACCGACAGTGGAGCGGCTGGTGTCTTGGAGTTTTTAATAGCAGGTGATGTTTGCAGAGGAGAACTCTGTGGATCGGGGACACTTTCCGAGCTGACTCCGACAGAGGTTCTGTTCCCAAAATGAAGGACGCTTTTGTTTGTGAAAGTTTTGCTTTCCTGGGGGACCGTTTTATATGTTTCGTTGTTGTAAGGAACGTGTATGATGTTTGAGGCTCTCTTCCCTGTTTCTATTGCATTGATTAAAGGCTGAGGAATTCTTTCGGCATTCTCGGGCTCCTCACTGGCAATAACGGACAGAACGTGGCTACCGGTTACCGGGTGTGGGGCTTGAGTTTTACGCTTCCATTCGTTTCGATCAAAAACGTAGAGCTGCTCCATCGTTTTGACTGCAGCTCTTAGCTTCTCCAGTGCACCCTGCTTTACTTCAGCCTCACTTCTCTTCTCCGCCGCCTCGCAAAGAAACTTGTCCTGCCTTTGTTTTGCTGGTTTGGCCTCAGGGTTAACCTCAAATTGATCCAGCTTGTTTGTAGCCGTGGGCAGTCTGCCACTACTGCACAGCAAAGCGTTTAGGGGTTTTTCATGTGGTGCTTCTGCTTCTTGTTTGTGTGACTCCTCAATCGTCTCTGACTGAACGTTCGTTTTCACAGAGTTGCATTTGATCACCATTGGGGAAGGTAACGAGTTTTTAACTGACTCTGTTTTGACCTTTGGTTCCAGCTTTTCACATTTATTGTCACTTTTATCCAACGATATAAAGCGATATGAGCTTTTGACCAATTTCCGCACATCCCTAACATGATAGATCGGCGTCTGAAACTTGCATTTTGTGTCTCTTACGTCTCTGACAGTGAAGTTAGGGATTTTATCTCCTAAAACGTTGGATTTATTATCTCTCCAGCCCTGAAGGTGCTAATATTGCCACTAATTTTGGGGGTCAATAGATGTGCAATGTTCAGTGTGCCGCCTTTGTCTTCTTTTGTACTTCGGAGGCATATTTTTATTTCCGGTGTGTCATTTCCCTTTTTGAGCTCATTTGCTGCCCCCTTTTCACACGAGTGTTGCGTCAGATCACCGGTGATGTCCCTGTCCTTTGATAGGAGTTGGCAGCTGGGCACAAAAAGCAGTTTGGTCAGCATGCTGCTGGTGTCCAACCTTTCCTTTGCTGCTGCATCATTTACAGAGGAAACCTGTGGAAGATCATCTTCCTTTGATTCATTAAACGAACTACTTTGACTGTGAACTGTAGCTAATTTGGCATCATCTTCTCCTCTCTCTGAAGCTTTCTTATCTATGGTCTCCTCTGCAGACTCAAAGGAGCTGAGTCTGCCCCCCTCTTCAAGAGAACTGACAGTGAAAGCTGAGCCTGTTTCTGAAATTTGCCTTTGTACGCCACTGCACTTGTCCCTCAGCTGATCTGGATCTTTCATGTGCAAACAGGGGGAGACTGTCGGGTGAGTGTCACAGATTTCCCCCCTCTCCATTTTGCGCTCCTGCTCAAACTGCATCTTTTTAGAAATCACGTTTTTCAACAGACTCGAGGCAAAAATCGCCCTCTTGTGCGTGTCCCCCGAGCTGTCCGTGCGCCTATATTGCAACGCGCAGCCGGAGCGCGCCTTCACGGAGCATTTGGAGCCTCTGTGCGCGTTTGGAGATTCAACATTACAGCGGAAATTTAAGGTGACTCCGCGCTGCACCTGATGCGGATCCGTCAGATGGATCTTCTGAGTAGAGGACGCAGACTGCCTGGAATCTGTCCTTTTGTTGGTCGATGCTTTCATTCCACCTCTAGAATCATTATGACTCCTATTATTCACAGTCCTGTTCATTTCCAGAGTTGTGCTCTTGTGCGCAATGACGCTGCGCTCCTTGGCACGCATGTTTCCATAATTCCAATCCACGTAGGCCGACCATTTATTCAGCCCATATTCCGACAAGGAGGACTCGCTCGACGTGCTAAAATTAATGGCATCAAAGTAGGGACACGCCAGACTTCGGAAAGACTTTGCTGTCAAGTTACGCACCTCTTTATCAGCGTCGTCCAGTTCACTGATGGAGCTGGACGCTCCACTGGAATAGTCATTAATATCGTTCCGTCTCAGCTTCGTTGCAAGGTGCTGACGGCCCGGAGCGGGGATGAAATATTGGCCCCTATCGCACAGGGGTCCTGCTCTGGCGCCAGAGCTCACCAAAGAGAAATGTCTCCTGTCTCCAAAGTGCGCGGCGTACCCCGAGCCCCCCGCGGGCTCGTTCCCCCCTCTGGAGGAGGTTTGTATGGACAGGTGGATCTTCCCCGCGTCTTCCCGGAGGCTCCTGCACACACTTTCATCAGAGCTGGCGCACTTGTCCGAGTCGCAGAGATCACTGTCCTCCTGCTCGGTGCTGACCGCTCCGGTCAGAGTGGACAGCACTTTGGCCTGGCCCCGTCCCTCCAGAACCAGAGTTCCCTCCCGGGTTTCATCGCTCTCAAAAGAAGCGTAATCCACGAATGAATACACCAGGTTGTCGTCTTCGAACTCCCAGCAGGTTCCTCTGCCCAGGTCGTAGTCCACGTCGTGGTCGAGCTCGGTCAGCTGGATCTCGTGCGTCGTGATATAGTGAGATTCATCCTCCACGGCGTCGGAGCCGCAGCGCCCGGACAGTGCGTCGTCCAGATCCGTCTTGCTGTTCAGATAGACGTCGGTGTACTGCAGGTCCTCGTTCCCGGAGTTGCTGAGAGTTTCCAGCAGGCTCCCCGCCGGCTGCGTCCCGGTGTTCTCCTCCTCCTCGACGGTCTCGACTTTCCTCTCCTCGGGCTTCGAGCACTTGATGACGGACAGCTGGTTCCCCTCGCCGGTGAAAGTGACTTTCACCGTGGTCGGGCCGCCAGCTCTCATGTCCAGGTCCACATAGTTGGACTCGGCGCTGTTGGTGTCCTCGGCGGGGCTCCCGGCTCGCGGACCGGCCTTCTTGAGCAGCTTCCCGTGAAGTCCGGTGTCATCCCGGTACGTGAGAGTTTTCTCCGCTGCTTCCATTCAGCCCGGGATCTGACCGTCAGAGGGTCCTGGTTTACGATGTTACTCTGACACTGGACGGAAAACTCTGCAGGCTGGCGGGCGACGGGAAGCGGGGAGGGGGCGCGGGGGGGAGGGCATGGGGAGGGCCTGAGAGAATGTGTGAGTGTTGGAGGAGGAGGAGGAGGGGGGGGGGCGTCCAGAAAGAGAAAAGAAGAGAGGAGAACAGTTCATTATGATGCACAGTTTTGATTTGATGAATAAAAAAACATTCAGCACTCCTGGAAGAACAGCTCCTCTTTGGAGAGCTTTAAACAAAACACCATTTTCTGGAGTAACGGACACATGTTTTGGTTAATTAATCAAATAATGCATGGCATTGAAACTTTCTATATATATGGTTTTCACAACAATACTCCAGCTGCTGGATCAATGTTTGATATGTATCTTTTTTTTTTACATCCCTAATACTGCCCGATCGATTCTTCAATACAGATCTAATATCATTTACATCCCTAGATTATTGGTCTAATGAGAACTAAAACTTAAAAAACAAACAAAAAATCTATAACTGTTTTTATTGAAAAAGTTTTTGTTTTTCAAAACATGTTTTAACTTTTAGTAATTTGAAGTTAGTGACACTGCTTTATTTATTTATTTAGTTTATTTATTTATTTATTTATTTATTGATTTATTTATTTATTTATTTATTTATTTATTTATTTATTTATTTATTGATACAGTGGTTTGTGAACTTATACAAATATTTAATTAGTCATCATTCTATTTCAACCATTTTAAGGCCTGAGCTAATGTTTTTGCTAAGCCTCTGCACATATAGTCACTGCATGGGCCCCGATTAAGCAGAAATACTGCATGGATTTATAGATTATGCACTTATTCATATTTTCTGAGAAGTTTATAGCCATAAAAAAAACTGAAAAAAAAAGTTCAATTCTGAAGCCAAGAGCAGCTAAATTATTTCCTAATTTTGAAAACACTATTTTCCTGTGAGGTCTGCCATTTTTGTCAATCTCTTCTTTTTATTCTCTCTTACAGTTCACATAAACTTTGCTGTGAGTTGCAATCATGAATTGAAAACAAATGAGTAGAACAGCACTGCTAAATGTTATATAAACTATTTAAAGACACAAAATATAGCATCTTTTTCTTACAGCTGCAGACACACTTTATTTTCATTTAGATTTAGAGTACTCTGAAATAAGATTGGAAACTCCCTCATATAATACTCTTCTACAATGGAATATTCTTCAAGAAAAACATAAAAAAAGAAAAAAAATATGAATATCTTTTTTAAGAAATAGATTTGATACATTTTCAGATAATTTCTCTTTATTCAAACTCATTATTTTTTTAAATGATGACAAAATTATCGATAATAGAGCAGATGTAAGGTGTTTTTAAAGAACATTTTTGTATTTATTGTATGCTAGTTTCTAATGTCCATGACATGGTGATGCAAAAAAACAGTGAAAAAATGTTTGAATCAGTAAGGTCTACCTGAGATACAGGTGAGAACTTTTCAAAATACTTTCATTTAAACTCAATGTACTTGTATTCATCTAAGAGCTGTCTCAGCTCTGAATGTGGATAGAAACTAGTGCCTTGTTTCTTACTGCTTACATATTTTGTTGTCTGCTATTTTATATATGTATATTTTTTGCATTCTTTGCGCAAGGGAACTGCTGGTGAATAGCAGTGACAAAATTCTATTCTATTCTATTCTATTCTATTCTATTCTATTCTATTCTATTCTATTCTATTCTATTCTATTTAGATTGAAAGGTGTAAATGGAACCAAACTTGTGGAGCACTCTACATTTTTGTGACCTTTACTCTATTTATTTTGCCAGAAAAAAAGGGTTAAAATGTAAAAAGGGATTATTGGGTGATTAAATATTTTCAAATTATTAGGTAGACAGCTGGGAAAAAAGACTACAACCAATTTTAAAGCAAAATGTTTCGTTTTGTAAGAAAAATAGTAAATTCTCTTTTATTTTAAATAACAGGGTTTTGAGGGATTACAACCAAAAATATTCAAGAGATTTTTTTTTCTGTTAAAAATACTTAAATAACAAAAGCAATTGTATCTGGTAATGCAGAGAAAACTGTTTCCTAGTTTTACAGCTGATCTCTGTTGTTTCGGACAATTCTTCTGTGCATATGAATGTGCCAAATAGCTTTCCGTTTTCTGAATAGAATTGAGTGTAAAGATCATGTTTAAAATGTTAAAGTTAGAGGAAACAGGGGTTGTGACGTAACATCGGAAAATCTGAACCAAGCGCCTAAGCCTGTCCACATTTGACCACGATGAAGCCTGAAGCATTTTTGGACGCAGTCATGCCCCTCATTGCTGTTCCCACTCACTGAAACAACTGTCAACATGATGGACAGAAGTATTCACCATCAGCTAGTGCCACTCAGCCAAAAGAAGTCCACGCCTTCAGCTGCAGATGTTTTTCCAGACCGTATTTCTGATGCCTGGCCCACATCAAACCGACAACCGCTTAAAAAAAAAAAAAAAGTTTAAGAATACAAAATTAACAACTGTTTTTGGCTGTGAATCTGGAGGAATGCTGAATCAGGGTGTCGTGTGAGAAGATGATCCAGTTGTTGGGTGTCTGTCTAGGTTTTTTAAGATGCAAGTGTTGTTCCTGGACAGGGCCCCAGATTGGTGGTATGCAGCCAGGCGGCGGGGGGGGTGGGCTGACAGTTGCTGCGTGTGGAGGGCACACTGACAGCAGTATCAAGGACAGAGGCCACCAATATTAAACCTTTGTCACCCTTTAAACTTTTACTCCTGCCTGCAGCAGCGTGACAAACACACATAAAAAGAAACCTGTCCGAGAGCCAGAAAATAACCCAACTTTAGCACTTTAATGATAAGAAGTTCCGCTTTGAGAACTTTTTTCACTTTCTGTATCACTTTATGTCCTTTAATACTACACTGCATTTCAGTGGGAAAGAATGCACTCCTCTGCATTTGCTGAACAGCTGTAGTTATTTTTGAGTTTGGACTAAACATAAAAACAAACATGATGTAAGATATCTGATCAGCATATGAAACAGCACCCACGCTTTTATATGTCTGACCCTTATTAAATAAAAGCCTGAGAACTCTTTGGCTTGCTTGAAGCCTAAATAACATGAAACAGCATTGATAAAAAAAAAGATAAGAAATAATAAAATACTTGTGTTTCTTGGAAAATTGTCTAAAGCTAAAAATATTCTTAATAAACAAGAGTTCTGTTTCTTTGGGACATTATATTTAAAGATATTTTTCTAAATTTATACCTTTTTTCTATATTGAACCCTAAAAGAACGAATCAATACGAATCTATTCAAGAAATCCATTAAAAAATCGTTCTTTTTACAGTGTTGTTTCAGTTGTATCCGTATCAAAGATGGACTCAGGAGACACAAAGCCGATAAATTGAGGCAAGCATTTAATTTGTGGACGGGGCTCATGTGAGCGAGTTGAGAACAGGTTCTCGCTGCCTGCACCAAAGCAGCATGTGCTAAATCATGAGCGCCATTCATCAACACCACCATCAGACGGCGTGAAGACCCCGTCCACCCCTGCTTTCGCTCACGTATCAGATGTTGATCAAGAATCAGGGGGAAATGATACACAATATGGGAGCTGCTCATAAAACAGACGCTTGATGGGGAACGATAAGTTGAACAGCAACACAGCAAATCCCCGCGTATTATCGAGGGCTGGTTTTGAAGTGACAAATCTTCAGCTGTTACTCTGACAGCTGATGTGTTTTCTGCTTGGGTCATTCAGAACCTTTGACTAAACTCCATCTGAGTTTTCTAGATTTGAGCAGCCCATTAATGAGGTTTTATGCTTTTTCATGACCTTTTGAGATCAACCTAATCTACAGTGACAGGAGCTTTGAGAAACCAGATAAATAGCTTCACAAAAAATGAGAAATTAAATCACCTGTGATGGTCAGTGCTGTTTTTCTTTTTTTTTTTTAATGTAAAACAGCTTGAATGATTAAAAAAGAATAAACTAAAAGGTGGGATTGTTGGTATTTATTTGAATTATTTGAGCAACTTTTGATGAAAACGAGAGATTCTGGACATTTTATTGAATTTAATGTGAATACTGCTGTGGGAATAGTTGGAGAATTTTGTCAGCTGGGCTCTGTTAGCTCAGGTTATTTATAAACAGAGTGAAAAGTGTTCTTGATCAACCTTTAAAGTCCAGTTGCCCTGAAGATCAGAGTGCCATGAGAACATGACCCGACAAATCTTCACAGATTTGTTTGTAAAGTGGCTGTTCACAGCTGAGGCGCTCTCAAGGTGATAAAGGAAAGCCTCAAACCAAGCAAAAAACAAAAAAGGGTTATGATCCAATTTATTCCAAATAACTCAACGGTTATCCTAAAATGCCTATATACACATTCACCTGCCACTTTATTAGGTACACCTGTCCAACTGCTCATTACTGCAAATTTCTGATCAGCCAATCACAAGGCAGCAGACCATTTAGGAATACATAGCCATGGTCAAGAAGTGGTTCAAACTGAGCATCAGAATGAAGACGAAAGGTGATTGAACTGACTTTAAATGTGGCATGGTTGTTAGTCTCAGACAGACTGCTCTGAGTCTTTCAGAAACTACTGATTTACTGGGATTTTCAGACACAATCATCTCTAGGGTTTATAGAGAATGGTCAGAAAAAGAGAAAATATCCAGTGAGCGGTAGTTCTGTGGACAGAAATGTCTTGTTGATGCCAGAGGTCAGAGGATAATGACCAGGCTGGCTCCAGATGATAGAAAGGCAGCAGGAACACAAATAACCACTGGTTACAACTGAGATATGATCACACCAACAGCTACAGAAAACAGAAACTGGTTTCTTGAACATGACATGGAGTTCACTGGACTCATATGACCTCCACAGTCACCAGATCTCAACCCAAAAGATCACCCTTGGGATGTGGTGGAACAGAAGAGCAGCTGACAAATCTGCAACTGCATGATGTCATCATGTCAATATGGACCAAAGTCTCTGAGGAATGTTTCCAGTATCTTGTTGAATTGATGCCACCAAGGATTAAGGTGGTTCTGAAGGCAAAAGGTGGGGTCCAACCTTGTACTAGTGAGAATAAATGTATTAAGTGCAACCACTTTGAATATCTACAACGAGACAAAAAGAAACAAGTTACAGGCTGCAACACTTTTGCATTCATGGAAGAGAAAAAGAGCAGCCAGTGCATGAGGTACAGCAGATGAGAAAAATTCCAAATTTTGTCCTAAAATGAAGAAATGACCCCCAGCTGACAATACCAGCATAACTGAAGACATAATTCTGGGTCACCCCAGCTAGTTCTAACTTCTTTTTTTTTTACAACCGTTATTTTTATTTTGTATGAATTAATTTTTAAATTGTTTCTTATTACATTTTTTTGAATATAACTGCAAGATTCTTCATGCACTGTAGTCTCCACTCTGAAAAGCATGAAATGCATCTAAACACAAAAACAGCACCAACACACACCGTCTGATGTCAGTGTGATGCATTTTCAGATGCGATATTGAACGGCAAAGTCATGATTCTATTTATTTAAGTTGCTTCATATGAAACCATTCCACTTTGTTTGTTGAGGGTTTACTTCAAAATAGACCCTCTCAAAAAACCCATTAAATAAAAAATGGAAACAAAAATCAAAAAGACATTATTCAAAAATAAAAGATTAAAATAAAGTTATTTAAGAATTCTGTGTGAGGACAAGAAGCTGCTATTCCTATTTCACGTTAAAATTAATATGAGGATTAGTATAAAACTCTTAAGTGATACTAAGAGCAAACTGGTCCGTTGCATGTTGCGTGCTAGTGCAGCATGTTCATGCATCCAGCAGTGACTTTTGACCTCGGCTGCTGAGCCTTCTGCAGCTCCTGCGCAGGAACCAGAGAAGTCTGAGATCGGTAGCACCTGCTCTCATGCACTCACTGACAGCCATGCGCACACACACTTCTCCAGGTTACCCTCTCGCTCCTCTCATCGCACACTCATACACATCATCCTTCAACCATTACATGGTTGTAAGGGTGAAAGGTCAACTTTGGATCAGAAAGTGTTGCAAGTGAGCAAGATTTGTGGATGTAAGGGATCAGGCTGTTCTCACAGATAACCAGGGAGGATAAATGCAGCATTTATCCTGTTGAAGACAGCTGTCAAGTGAGAAATTCATTTCCCAAAATTCCTTGAAAAGGATTGCAAGAATTCAACACCAAAACACGAGGAACATTGTCGTTGTTTTTTGAATTTGAGTAGATTTATAGAGAAACAAAGCACTGGGCTGAGCATCCAGCCAGCCAAACAGCTGTAAAGATTTATGGCATATTTGTGTAAACTTTTGTGCTGTTTGTTTAGCAACAAACAAATAAGTTGAACTATCTGTTAAAGATTTAACCTTAAAGAGAAATGTTTTTTATTGTGGCACTTAATGATTTTATAAGAATCACCAAATAGAAACTGGTAACTGATGCATTCATGTGTTGCAGATGCGCTGGAATGTGTGGGAAATACTTCTAAAAAAAAAAAAGAAATGAATGTATAAATGTGTCCTTTTTATTATTATTATTTTTAGCTTTGAGCATTTAGAAAGTTGATCAGAAAACTGCAGTTGTCTAGAGAGAACCGAGGCTTGCTGGTTTCATCTTGCATGTGTCGTATGTGTTTATGGATTCCCAAAACCTAAAAACAGCTATGCTAGAAGCAGAGCTGGATGAATTATGCCAGCAATGGCAGACGCGTACGGTTGCTCCCTTTGCTTATTTGGTTTCACTCCTCCTCATAGACTACAGGTCCTTCAGCAAAGGTCAGACCCTTGTGATGACCTGCTAAAACATCAAACTACACTATTGATGAATGAACGCTGCCATTCAGGAGAGAAAACTCTTTACAATCTTGACCAACTAACAAAAAATCACTGATGACTAACAAACCTTTTCAAAGTATTTTAATAGAAACTGTTTTGTGTGCTCTAAATAAATAAGAACAGATACTTTAGATCAAATATATGTTTTTTTTAATTAAAACTGTTTTTAACCTGTAATAGGAATTCATCTACATGTCATTTTAGTGAAAATATGTGGGAAGTTTTATTTACAAAAACTAAAACATTGAATCGATTGAAGTCCCAGAGATGTTAAAAACAGAAATAGCGGTAAAATGTTATTTATTTCCGAAAACTCTCCCTTAAAACAATCATTTCATATTCAGATTTTTGCATTGGGTTTTGATCTAGACTTACAGATCATTTTTTATCCTTAGAGATACAAGATAGTTTTTGTGTAGTTATATTTGTTCCCAATTGAGCTGCACTTTATGTATTTCAGTGAAAATTAAGAAGTTGTAGGAGAAAAAACACATTTCTGAATGTTTTTGCAATATCAGTCTATTAATTTGCATACTCGAATTGTGCATCATTGCATGAAGTAGCACTTTTCAGATTCACTGGTTCTCTTTTCATAGTTCAAACTGGCCTTTAGATTGTTATTTTGCAGTCCATCACAAAGTTGGAATCTCCTCAGAATCTTCAAGAGGTAATTGAAAAAGTCTTTACATGTGTTTTCATCTGAATTATTAACACTTTGACTGGTTTAAGAGGGAAATTGCAAAATTCTGCACACTTTGGTACATTTGCAGACAATCAAGGCATCTTCATGACAACAGATGAAAAGGGCATTGAAAATAAAACAAACAAATAAACAAATATATTTAAATTATATAAAAATAAAATAGAAGTTGTGAGGGATTAAATATGATATTAAACAGGTCAAGTAAGTGAGAAATTAAATGTCAGTTAAATATTGTTTTGAGGACCGATGCCCCCTACTGGTGTAAATTGGATACAACAAAAACTTAAAAATACAATGCACTGCTTTTTTTTCTTATTCAGAAAACAAACAAAAAATGAAAAGAAAATGACACTGAAATTGTGATAAATGTATAACTTTTTTTCCTGTGTTTTTTCTTTTTTTTTTACTTGCTCATGACTCACACCTGTGTCTTTAAACCACAAATTGTTTTAGCAATCAAAAAGTGCACCCAGTGCTTTTTATATGCCCGTTGTTTTATTATTTTGAAAAAAAAAAGAAAACCTTTTATCAAAAAGTCAAAAGATAAATCCCTTTTTATATTTTTTCAGCATGATTGGCGTGCAAGATCAAACATTTTCAAACGCTCTCCAAGGTGCTGAAAAGCTTCCGCGGATTGACGTTTTTCTCTTCTTTTGTTTAGTTATCTCAACTGTATTTATTTACACAGCTTTCAAAGCTACTTATTGTGGAATTTCATGTTTTTTTTTTTAAGTTTCAAAAAGATATCTTTAGGAACATGTCTTAATGTATGACTTCTAGCTTGAAAATGTGAATGAGTTGAAATGTTTAAAGAATAAACAACTTTTGTAAGTTGAATATAAATACATCATAATTGATTTGTTTTTGTGATAAACTGATCGTGTGCAAGAAACAAATGACTAATTTTAGATCTTGTGCCAGGTCTCACCTTTTTTTTTTGCTGAGACTAAATTGAGATCTTATTGAGCAACGAGAGACAGAATGATGCATACAGTTCAGTGAGACAGAGCTGAGACGGTAAAGAGATCAAAATGAGAGATGCTTTAGAACAATGCAGTACGTCTCCTCTTTCTCGTAACTGAGATCTGGAGAAGAGACAGTCGTGAGAAAGGTTTGAGATCTCAATTGAGACCTTACTGAGCAACTAGAGAGAGCATTATGCAAATAGTTCAGTGAGACAGAGCTGAGACAGTAAAGAGATCAAAATGAGACATGCTTTAGAACAATGCAGTACGTCTCATCTTTCTCGTAACTGAGATCTGGAGAAGAGACAGTCGTGAGAGAAGTTTGAGATCTCAGACAGTGCTCACTGTGAGACTTATTTCTCAGGAGACGTATTCGAGAAGAGTGAGAAAAGCTGTCTTGTCTCAAACATTTCTCGTTCATGTCTAGGAGACGTAAACGAGACAGAAACGAGATCTCATCTTCAGTTTTGCTTTGCTATGGGGAGAAGCACGTGCAGAAGGCAGGTCATGATTATGCTAAATCAGTGAATGCTGAAGCAATGCTAACTGATTCCCTCATCGAAGAGGACTTTCCTCCGCTGCCCCTCTCAGCTGACAATACTCCTACAAAGGCTCCAGCTCCAAAAAAAGCCTTAATTACTCAAAAAGAAACGGAAAGCGATAATTTAAATCAGAATGCAGTTGAAGTTCTTTCTGATTTTATCAAAACTCGATTCAACTCTATGGAAATGAAAATTGAGGGGCTTAAAAAGTCTGTGGACTTTGCTTTCCAGGAAATTCAAGACATAAAGAAAAGGGTTGACACCACTGAAAATAAAGCTGCCATTGACAATGGAGCCTTCTCTATGATGAAAGAAAAACAGATTGAAGCTGAACGGTATGCCAGACGGTGAAACCTCAAACTCTATGGAGTACCAGAAACCACATTCAAGGAAGAGATCAAAGATGAGATCATCAAAATCTGCAAAACCATCGCACCACACAGGAAGGAGAGACTGGCTTACGACATCGACATCGTTTGGGGAAAAAAGGTGACAACGCGCAGAGGCCAAGAGGGATCATCATAAGATTCATCTCAAGATCCATCAGAGATGAAATCTGGAGATCTGCAAAGAACAATTCCTTCCTCAAAGATAACAACCTCAGGTTTGCAGAGGACTTCTGTCCAGCAGATAGAGAGGCCCGAGCTGCACTCTGGACATTATTCAAACATGACAGGCAGAACACAGGACAGGACTCAGAGATGCAGAGCTTTAGGATTTAATTCACTATTGGTCAACAGAAGAGCTCAATGCTTGAGCAGGTAAAGGCACATGACAAACAGCACAGGACAAGGGAACACAGGCTATAAATACATGAGGAAGGGAGGCACAGGTGGAACGATCGGGATAATTAGGCAAACACAGGCAGGAAGGGGAAGGTCTGGAACGAGAGGTAGGTTAGTCTTTCCAAAATAACCGGAACCCCACACGAGACAACAGGAAGCTTGACAAGAGACATGACACAAGCAAGGAGAGAAGGGAAAGCAGCACACTATGTTGGAGCACGAGCCTTTGTAGAAGGCAAAGATCCCCATCCTAAGACTTAACTAAAGATACACTCTCAGGTACATTTAATATCCCTCTGTTTCATGATTCTGATTTAAGAACAGACTGGACTGGATTTCTAACAGAGCTTTTCTTTCCTGTCTCTCTTATTATTCATCTGCTAAGTATAATTTATTCAAATCCTTATTACATAGCTTATTCCCAGACTTTTATGTTTATACGCACATATGTTGCAATTTAGTTACATAGAGATTTGGTCATGCTTCCTTTGTTCAGAGATGTTATACTTCTATTTTCAATCCTTAACGAATAATTTAGGGCATTACTCTGAGAAAACAGCCAGGTTAGTGCATTTTACCTAGACGTTGTTCTTGTTCTTTTTTTTCACCTTGTCTCTATTAATAGGTTCACTTAACGCCAGGGGGCTAAAAAACTCAGTTAAAGCGAAAAGCTGTTTTTGTTTGCAAAAAAAATACAAACTGACTTTTTTTTTCAAGAATCTCATTCTTCTGACATTGATGCTAGGTTCTGGAAATCTCAATGGGGAAATGACATTTGGTTCTCACATGGAAGTCCACATTCAGCAGGCACTTTGACTTTAAGAAATAAATATGAAGGAGACATTCTTTGCTTCAAAAATGATTCCAATGGACATTTTGTCTTTCTGGTAATTTCTTACTGTGATAGGATTTTCATACTTATTAATATCTATGGACACAATTCCAGACCTGAAAACTCTCAACTTTTACATTCTATAGAAAATCTCATCAACCAAAGTCTTTTACAATTTCCCAACGCTATTTTATTAATAGGAGGGGATTTTAATATGGTTACCAATAGTCAATTAGATAGATGGCCACCTCGACAATCTTCATCAAAAAGTGACATTAACACATTTATGCAAAGATTTAATTTAATTGATGTGTGGAGGGAAAAAAATCCCAATGCTCAGATGTACACATGGAAAAATAACACTGGCTCTGGACAGTCCCGTATTGATTTCTGGCTCGTGTCTGATTATATAGGTTTAGATCAAATAATTGTTGACATTCTTCCCACACCATACACAGATCATAAAGCGATTTACATAACTCTAAAATTATCAAATGGAAATAACTCTCGAAAAAGAAACTCTTACTGGTTTCTAAACAACTCTATTCTCAATCTTGACTCAGTAAAACATCAAATATCTATTTAAATTACTCATTTTTTAAAAAAGGCTAAAAAGGAAAATATTTATGGGAAAAACTGGGAATTGTTTAAGTTTGAGGTATCTAAGTTTTTAAGATATTACAGCTCTCACCTATCCAAAAACAGAGCTCCAAAAGAAAATTCAGTTATTAATGACATCTTAAAACTCTCTCGGAAGAACCCAGCGGATCTTACAGAAACAGAATTAAATCTGGCATCTCTACAAAACGAACTTGATCTAATTTACAAACAAAAAGCTGAAGGTGCGTTCATTAGATCTAGACTAAAATGGTTAGAGGAAGGTGAACGCTGCTCTGCCTATTTCTTCCAGCTTGAAAAACGCAGAGGCAAGCATAACACAGTTCAAAAATTAAAAATGAATGGTGACATAGTTACTGATTCTAAAATGATTGCAGATTACTGTCGTTCTTTCTATAGGCAGCTTTACACATCTCATGAATCAGATATTGTTACTGAACAATTTCTAAATTCAGTTGAAGTTAAAACAATATCCTCTACGGACAAAGAAGTCTGTGACTCCTCACTTACAGTTGATGAAGTTCTTTGGAGTATAAATCATCTCAAAAACAATAAATCTCCCGGCACAGACGGATTATCCAGTGAGTTCTACAAATGCAGAGCTATTTGCTCCCTTTTTGCTAAATGTTTTTGAGGAATCTATAAATTCTGGCTCACTTCCTCCCAGTTTAACTCAGGGAGTTCTTTCACTGATACCCAAACCTAAAAAAGATTTATTAAGCATTGAAAACTGGCGTCCAATCTGTGTCCTAAATAATGATTACAAAATTCTCGCCTCAATATTTGCAAAAAGACTTAAATTAGTTCTGGACCAAATAATCGGAGAGACACAGTCTGGTTTTATGCAGAAAAGACATATTTCTAATAACATTTGCTTGGTTTTGGATATTTTAGACTACTCAAATTTGATTGCTGATGAGAGCTTTATTCTTTTTCTTGATTTTTATAAAGCTTTTGATTCTCTAAACCATAATTTTATTTTCCGTTGTTTAGAAAAATTTAGTTTTGGTTCTTTTTTTTGTAGAATATTGAATTTATATAATAAAGCAAACTGTTCAATCAAACTAAAAAAATGGAACTTCACCTGGATTTGATCTAAGTAAAGGAATCAGACAGGGCTGCCCAATTTCCCCTTATCTATTCTTATTAGCCACTCAAATTTTATCTGATCATATTTTCCAAAAAAACATAAGAGGCATTTCTGTTGCAGGAAGAGAAATCCTTATCAGCCAGGGAGCAGATGATACCACTCTCTTTCTAAAGGATAGTAGTCAGATTTCTGTAGCTCTTCTATCACTTTAAGTCTTCTCCAACGCTTCAGGCTTACATCTTAATATCAACAAATGTGAACTTATTCCAATTAAAGAATGTTCTTCTGCAACCATTTGTACATCCAGTTAAAAACAGTGTCACTTATTTGGGTATTATTATTGCTAAGAATCAAATCAACAGATGCTGTCAAAACTTAGAGCCAATAATTAATAATACAAAAAAACGCTTCAATCAGTGGCTCCAAAGGGATTTGACTTTAAAGGGAAGAGTCTTGATCTCTAAAGCTGAAGGCATTTCTCGATTAACCTATGCTGCTTTGTCACTGTACATCAATAATCAGACACTTAAAAAAATTGATCACATCTTATTTAATTTTGTTTGGAAAAATCGTGTTCACTATATAAAAAAATCAGTCATAATGAACAGCTATGAGAATGGTGGTCTAAACTTTCTTGATTTTACAACTTTGAATAATTCATTTAAGATCAATTGGCTGAAGTCCTATTTAAAAAATCCCCTCTCTATTTGGAATATCTTTCCTCACCACATGTTCTCACAGTGTGGAGGCTTAAACTTCTTACTTCTCTGTAATTACAACATAAACAAAATCCCATTAAAACTTTCAGAATATCATAAACATGTTTTACTTTCCTAGTCGCTGATATATAAACATAATTTTTCTCCCCATAGATTTTATATATGGAATAACAAGCACATCCTTCATAAAAATAAATCTCTGTATTTCCAAAACTGGTTTGATAACCACATTCTAACAGTAGGTCAGCTCTTCAACAAAGATGGATTACTGCTAAACTTTGAGGAATTTAACATAAAATTGAATCTGTCTGTTTCCCCAAAGCAATACTGTGCTGTCTTTGACGCTATTCCTAGACAAATGTGCTCTCTTTTTCAAAACTGCATTGAAGATTTTCAGGTTCCTCCCTTGGTAAATGTTAATGACACCCCAGTGGGTAAAATCTGTTTTTCTGTTGGAAACAGGAACAATCGAGTCACTCGTGCCTTGCTCCAGCAAAATTCTGTTTCTATTTCTTATGTCCACTTTTATTGGAAACAGTTTATCCCCTATATAAATTGGAAACAAGTATGGCTTCTACCAAACAAATTTTTCTTGAATAACAAAACAAAAGAAGTTTCATTTAAAATACTACACAGATTTTACCCCACTAACCAATACTTAACCAGATTTGTTAAAGACAAAGACTCTAACTGTACTTTTTGTAACTCTCATCTTGAAACTGTCACTCATTTGTTTTGGAACTGTGAATGTTCAAAAAAATATGGAAAGAGCTGACCAAACTGATTCAGAATACGGTTTACGATGATTTCACCCTAAAATGGGAACATGTCCTTTTTGGTTTAGTGTATAGGTGGGGGGGGGGGGGGGGTTAGGGGGAGCCGCAGAGCTGCTTCTGGGTCACAGAAATTTTCCGGAACGTGCAACGCTTACTGCCACTAAGAATGTTGTTAGGAGGCTGCTTCAAGGCCCTCGCGGCCCTCAGGTTCAAGAACTGATTTATTTTCGCGGCCCACTAGAGGCGCTCGCGGACGCGAGATTGGGCCGCGGCCCAATGGTTGGGAAACACTGTTTTTAGAGAGCAAATCTATTTACGTCGTCTTTTTCTTTAATAATATTTATTATTATTTTTTGTTGTATACAGTAAAAGCTACTAAAGCTTGGTTACCTTTTCCGACAAAAATACTTAATAATGTCTCCTTTGACCAAAATTAAAGCTCTCAACTATCTTATCTCTATCTTTATCGATGTTCCCTTTTCTTTCAAGAGGACAGGCTTTCTTTAAGGCGGTCAGGGAAGCGTGAAGGACCATTTTTCATTCTTGATTCTGTGAGGCAGGATGTTATAGTCCTGCTTTCTCAAGCATAGAGTTTGTACAGTACTTTAGTGGTTCATATCAAGTCTGTGAGATGCCTCCTTATTATTTATTTTTGCTTAAGTCCAGAAGCAAAACAAGCTGCTCACATCCTGAAAGTTCTCTTTTGTCATTTTATTCAAGTTGTTTTTTTTCCTTTTTTTCCACCAGACGTTAGGTGCTTCAGATGCTGCATAAAAGATGCCCAAATAAAAGGGAGAGTATTTTACCTTTGGCAGTGTTTTTTTTTTTTTTTTTTTTTGTGTGCAATGTAATTTTTAGTATGCAGGTGGCTTGGTGACAGAATAATGATTCATCTGAGTCTTGGTCTAATTATCCAAAGGCCACATGCAGCGTCGTTGGCCGATATGCAGTCTCTGGATTCTTGGTGCCTCTTTTCTAAATAACAATATCTGCACACTATAATGACATTTGCAAATGTAATGAGGATATTGATCTGCTTTAAATCTACAGAGATGAACTCTGATGTATATGAAGAATAAAACTGATATATTTCAGAAAACTGTTTCTAAATTATTCCACTGTTAACTTTTAACATATTTTAATGTTTGAAAACGTTTTTTCTAAAAAGAAGAATACATACCCTGGTGACCAAATTGACATTTAAATTAACAAATGTTGTGAGGCTTGATGAATAGAACAAATGTATCGATTAGCTTTAGGTAAATTAGCTAATTGTCAATGTTATTGATCATGTTGACAAATACTGTCAACACTTAATGCTTGTGTTGAAGCATCAGTTTATTAAAGTGCTACAACATGAATACACATATTAAAGTCCCACTCGAATCATCTTTTGATCTGTTCCAAAAACATCCCCAGTGGTCTTTTATATGGAGAGAAAATAGTTCCATCCGACTTGTGTGTAATTCTTGATTTATAACTCATACAAACCATTTTATTGTATAACTATGTGTACTTTCAATTGTGTATTCACGTTTACAAAAATTTCAAAATATAATCTACACATGCACAACTTAAAAATTAAAACACCTTGAAACTAACTACTCATACCAATCTTTAAAAAGTATTCACAAATCACCTGACACACACACACACACTAAATCACACACACTAAATCACACACAAACACACGTGGACAAATTGTTGTACCCTCATTAAAGAACCAAACAAACCCACAGAAACTCACTCACTAAACTTGAAACTCACAAAAGTAACAATAAATTAGAATTCATTGAAAATTAAATAATCAAAATCAGCCATTACTTTTGAATTGTTGATTAACATAATTATTTAAAAAAAAAAAACTAATGAAACGGGCCTGGACAAAAATGAATTGTGGGTTTTTCCTTCTTTAACTGAGGGGTACCAACAATTTTGTCCACGTGTATATATATATATATCCCATCACCAAATTCCTCGTATGTGTAAAATCGTACTTGGCATTTAAGTTGCTTCTGATTCTAAAAGAGCCACATGTGGCTCCAGAGCCCCAGGTTGCAGACCCCTGACTGCAGAATGTTGAGGATGGAAAAACTGTAGAGAGAATTTTCAGAATTTGTTCTTAAATGATCCAAAACAACAGTGACGTTTATGCTTTTTATGTTAATGTTACTGCTAAACTTGACCAGATGGTAAACAAGTGACAACCACCATCTCTTTCTATTGAAATCTTTGTGCTTTTTGTTGATTCTGATCTCCTGCACTAAAAATATTATGAACAAAAGTGATTTAATGCATAAGAAAATGAAATAATTCACTCAAAACTGTAAGTATTTCTAAACTAAAAAATACTGCCTTAACTAAGTCAGTTTTTATAATTTTACTCAACTCAATATGTAAAATAAACTCAAATGTTTTAAAAATTATCTAGCTCATTAAATGTGGGTGGCGCTTAAAATATTTACCATTCAGCTCAAAGTGTTGGGACTTCAAAATTTAATCTAAACCGAGATACAGATTTTGCCCCACGACACATTACCAGCTACATTGATTTAAAAACAATCAAAGCCACACAACAGTGAATAATCAACACCAGTCTTTTTAATTCAACACAATGCTTTTTAAAAAAGTGCACACATTTTAAGAGCTCAGTCAAAATAAAGTGCTTGTTTGAAATAAAACACAAGATATGTATATATATATATATATTATATATATATATATATTATATAGGGTCCCTTATCATATGGTTTGTTGTCCTCAAGGCACATCACCACTTTCTGAATAAATGTCATTGCAAGCTCCATTTTTTGGGGGTACTGTAGGTCCTCCAGAGCATAGACATACCCAAAAAGTAGGAGAGTCAGCCAGATTTGTGGGACAACTGACGAGTGTTCATTCTCCACGATGATAAAGATGCTCTCAGGGCAGAAGACGGCAGCATCAGGAGTATCACCAAGACAGGCTGATAGGAGAGCCACAACAGTGTCTGAGAGGTCTGGACCATCTGGAAACTACAAAACAAAAAACACACATAAGTTCAGATCTTCAATAATATGCATCACTAGTCTCTAAAAGGGACATTCATGCCATCTGTCACTTTCCACTTACCGTATTTTCACGACCATAAGGTGCACCTAAAAGTCTAAAATTTTCTCCAAAATGTGTGGCACGCCTTATAGAGCAGTGCGGCTATTGTATTGTTTTTTTGGGGGGTTTTTAGTAAGGCGGATTGCATAAGAATGTTGAATGGTGAAGTGTGGGACGGAGCGAGGAGCGCGCGTCTGCGCATGTTCGTGCTTCCTCACTTCTCCCCACAAGCAGAAATAAAATTAAAAAATCCTGTCGTTCAAATTAGTTCTAATTAATTTTACATTTTATGTCAGATAATTTGTTATTATTGAGGCAACCTGTGAACTTTCAGCCAGTTAATTTTATATGATTGTTGTTTTTTAAAGCGCCTGTGTCCATATTTATTCCCCCCTCACTTTTCTTTTAGTGCAGGGTTTGGACCGGTTACTGCTGTTAAAGGTCTCACAAACCATGTTATGTTACATTAATTCTGTCTGCATATGGATCGTCTGCAGACACAGCTCGGTCTTTGCTCGTGCAGCTCTGCTCTCACGCTTGTCACCTGTCAGTGGAGCAGGTGGAGGAGCGCGCCAGGAAACTTTCACTTCCTCAATGCGGAAAACAGGGGAGAAAATGCACTCCGTGTTCGCGCGTGTAGCCCACCTGCCGTCGCAGCAGCAGACCCTCTCGTCCGCTGGAAGCAGAGCGGCTGCCTCGGTGGCGGTGGACCTCTGGCGGCTGAGCGCGTGCATCAGCAGCGAGCACCGATTCGTTGGTTTTCGGCAGTTCCAACCACTGTAATATGACAGAAATAAGAAAACATTAATGGCGCTTTTTGCCACCATGAGGCGCTGAGTTTGCGAGTCCTATCCTCCTCCGAAATAACCCTAGACGAGGAGCATAAGGGACGTTTTTTATTTATTTATAATAAAATAAATCAAACATCACAGATCAGGAGAGCTAAGCAGGTTGCCCGCGCTGCCTGCAGCACCTCTCTCTCCCCCGGCGTGTGAAGCGAGCAAACCCCGCTGAAGGGAGGCTGTCTGCAGACAGAGCTGCCGCGCTGCAACAGGACAAAGAAAATCGGAATGGATTCGTATTGTACTTCTTTAATTCAGCCGTGCTGAAGGTTGAGTTCCTGATTGGCTGATGTGATGCAGCACCTGTGGAACTCTGTGACCTGCTGTGAAATGAAGTCAGACTTTCAAGCGCTACGCAGCACGCGCTCTCGTGCTCGCCTGAACAGCGTTTTTATATGAGCCCGCCCACTATGGCAGGACAAGTAAAGGATTGGCTAAACCTTCACAGTACTTGAAAGTAGAAATGATTGACATGTCCAAAGACCAATAGACCTTTAATGAACTGCTGCTCCGTTTGCAGCAGCTTGTTTCGGTTTCGAGCGAGCCGGGTAAATCACAACTGTTTCTGCTTGGAATCAAACGTCTTTTTTTTCTTCCATAGTGATGCAATTTTGTTATCTGGCCAATAGATGTCACTAGTTTTAAGTGTGTCAAATGCTTCACAACCCTGAACCATTTCAATACAATTTGGTTCATTTTGGTTCAGTGCTTCAGAAAGCTTTGGTTTCTCCACCTCTACTCGTTACTTTAACTTATATGGAGTCAGAGGCAAGGGTGGAGTGGGTAATCGGGAGAGTCGGGAGGATTCCCGGTGGGCCGCTTCATTTATGGGCCGGTCAGTCGCCGTCATGGAAAAACGATGGCAGTAGAACATGAATGAATCTTTGTAGCAGTGTTCGTCCGTCCCTTTAACCCTTCCGCTCTCCTTGGGGTCCAGATGGCTCAACCACATATTGTTATGCGATTTCTTCCATGACAAATGTGGACGAAGGGGGACAGGATTTTATGTCTGCCATGGACATTAGTGAAACTCCGAAATCAGTGAAAAAAAAAAGTTCAGCGCACTGTCCTGTGGTGTCCAGATGACCCTACTTTTAATGTAAACAAGCTAAGGAGAACGGAAGGGTTACAGAGATGCACCGTCAGTTTTGGAGCTACAATTTAACTTTAACACCCCTTTTAGATTCTCACAGCTGGTTGAGTCCACCAGAGTGCGCTTTACTTAAGTGTCTGGGCCGGACCATTGACGTAAATAATGTTGTATGCTGACGGTCTACGGGCCGGACTGAGAAGCGGCCGCGGTCCAGACAGATGATGAGCGAGTAAAGAAATTGCTTTAGTGGACGAGCGGGACGGGCAGCAGTTCAAAGGAGCCGCCAGCTCAGCGCTTCATGGGGAAAAAAAAAGTCTGCGACATTGAAGTTTTTCTATTATCTTTTATTTCACGCTGTTTTGGGGGCGCGTGCACATTATTTCTAAAAACATTGGCGCGGGTTCTGCGCAAACACAGAGTCACTTTCTCTGCAGTGGGGAGGGGCGGGGCTTCTCATGCTCTCTCTACCTGCTCCACAGGTGAGAACACGCGGGACGCAGAGCGGCCGGGTATGGAGAGAAAACAGACTCACTCTGATTTGTGCGTGCGGAATTCTTGATTTGTAGCTCATATAATACGTTTTGTGCAAAAGTAAAAAAAAAAAAATACAATTTACACATGCACAAATTGAAATTACAACAGCTGAAACTAATTACACACATCTTTTAAAAATACGCACGGATCACCTCTTACGCACACACGCAGCCTAAGTTACGCACAAATCAGAGTGAGACTCTTTTCACGTCTCACAAATTCGTCTGTGAGTGATGCGTTCAAGTACTACCAGAATGTTTGTTCACCATAGTTCTCTTGTCACCCGTTTTAAACTTCAATTGTGAATAATATCCGGTAAAACTTGACATTTTCCCACTTTCTTAAAAATATATTTCTGATAGTTTATATAAAAAAAAGTCTAAATAAGCGTTTTTAATACACGTATCCCTTTAAAAATAAGAATATTTCCAGAAAAGAGGCGCCCGGCTGCAGCAGCTGGTTTGTATGCTAGTGGCACACACGTGAAGCACGTGACTAAAGTGTTTATTATCAAAGAAAAGTGTGGGGAAATTGAATATAAGGAGGGGGAATTGAATATGGACGGCAGCACTTTAAAAAAAACAATGAACATATAATATTAACAGGCTGAAAGTTTATAGGTTGCCTGAACAAAAACAAGTTGTCTGACATAAAATGTAAAATTAAAGTGAATTTGAATATGAAAGAATGGGATTTTTGAAATTTTAGCTGTTTAGCATATTGCAATACTGTTGGTATTGTGAGCCATTTATCGTGAATTTCATTGTATTGTTAGTGACTTTGAGATTCTCAGCCCTAATACTGACACAATGTAACGTTTTCACAGATGATACCCAGATATTGGGCTGACATACACATTCTCATCAAGCTTTTATTTTCCCAAGTTTCATGTCAGAGAACCGTCCTCATTCTTAAGTTCATTAAAAACAGGCTGGAGCATGCTCAGTCAGGTCCACTTGGAGGCATTTATGTTCATGTTAACAGATAAATACTTTCTTATGTCCATTGACTGTGACAAAGTAACAAATAAGGTTGCAAAAACGAGTTCACTTCTTATGTGGTGGCTTATGCTGTAGATTTCATACAGGGAAATATTTCTATTAAACAAGTTTTTAATGTAATTGATTGTTATTATTTGTTATTTATGACCACCCTCCCCAACTATAATAAAACATTTTTTTATATTCTACATGGTTGCCTAATTTTTCATGTGGCGAAAAATGGGCCGGTCTTGACCATTAAACTCCCGGGCTGAAAAGTTGTCCCACTCTGCCCCTGGTCAGAGGCCCGATCCGAATACTCCCCTTCTCCCTTCCCCTTAGCCCTCCGCCTTCGTTTATCCCTCTGTGCTTGCTCCAAACGGAGGGTGGTAAAAATATTTCCGACGTGAGTTTCGTTCAGTGATGTCAACAAAATCAGCGGTAAGCTAGCGTTAGCGCGGAGCTTCCAGCGCTTGTATATACATTACAACAGCAATTTTATAAATGTAAAGAGGTCACACTGCAACATAAAATTATTACTTACGTTTAAATGTAAACATCTGTGGTTCAGAGAGCACCAAAGTGAAGAAAAGCGCTTCGTAGCGCGGCGCGGTTTACTCTCGCGATAGCGGACTTTGGACCCCTCTGTTTGGAGTGTGTAGCGTAAAAAAAAAAAAAATTCCGGACACAACTTTGACTTTAACTGCCACTTCAAATCAAGGGGAAGGGCTTTTGGATTATTTTTGCATTTTTTTAAAGGTTTTTTGAGGCTATTTTGGAGTGTAGCTAATATTTAAGCTACATGTTAGCTATTTTAGCTAATTTAGGATTTTTTTTCAGTTTTTCAGGCTAATTTTGAAATTAGCTAATATTTCAGCTACATGCTAGATATTTTAACTAATTCAGGATAGTTTATGTTTTTTAGGCTATTGGGTAGTTTAACTAACATTTCAGCTGCATGCTAGCTATTTTGCTTTTAGTTTATGTTAAAGTTTAGGTAATGTTTCAGCTGGCTTTCAGCTTCAGCAGCTTTAGTTATCTATTTCAGCATCTTCAGCTATCAATTTCAGCCTACAACATTCACGCTACCATTATCGCAGGTAGTTGTTTATATCTAGTTTTTAGTTAGTTTAGAGCTAATGATGGTTAAGATGTGGGTTTTACATTCAGTTTGCGCATGAACCGGTTAGTCGACTAATCAGAAAGAATAACCGGTGATTAGTCGACTATTAAAATAATCGTTTGTGGCAGCTCCATTTATAATAGAGACAAAAGTAGTTGGAGAGGAATTTTAATAGTTAATGCTTTATACTTTCATGTCATGTACACTTACAGTGCAGGTCTTGACGAAGTTGGAGGCATCTTCATGCAAATAAACAGGAAGTGCAAGGAGGACACGTGGCCGTCTCAAATTAACATCACGTTCCTAAAGGAAAGAAATATATGTATATCCATTACCATTGAAGCAAATACAGAGAAGACAATTCAAATATATATTTAAGGTACTTAAAAATAAAACTACATCTTTTTAAAAAGTCTATTTCTAGTGAGATGACAATGCAGTGTTCATAGCATAATCCACTTCAGGTCAAAAACCCAAAGTCATTTTTTTTATTACATAAGGATAGTTACACCTAGGCTTCTTACAGTTGATTACAAATAATTTGCTATCTGTTTTTGAATCGTGCAAAACAGAAATTCACCTGGAGATCATAAATCTTAATCAATCTGGCCAGCTCCTCAGCTATCCTGACACATTTCGGTGGACTTCTCTCTGAACAAGGTGAAGAGTTTATTTGGTTATTTTCAGCAAACACCTGTAGATAGTCAGAAGTAAACAAAACAAGATTAGTTAAGATCAGAATTGTGAATATATTTCAAAAGGTTTTCTGTGCAAAGTTAGCAAAAACAAAGAGTTATTCTCTGTCATTTCAATAGAGAGGGAAAAAAAAGAAAAAAACAAATGTAAAAAAAAAATGATAGAGACATGTTTGTTGTTTTCAACAGAAGTGACAATAGAACAAGAGGCCTTTGGAGAAAATAACATCTTGCTGTAAGAAGAACTGGATCCTGGCTGGGGTGTGTGTTCTTTTACCTGTGATTCCATAAGTAGGGCTGGCCATCTTATGGCGCCGAAAATTTCCTGGGGATGAGGAGCATAGGTTGTGCCCATGAGCTTGGCTTTGAACGACTGGTTTCTTTACGCCTTCTCGATTTTCATACCATATAAAAAACGAATTCAGGATGAATATATTACGATAGCATACACTACAAAACTCACCTACGTACACCTCTTTTCTGGTGAAATGATGACTTTCTGATGCACTCCTTAAAGTCCAGTACCTGGAAAAGTCCAAGTGAGATTTTTTAATGTTCAAAAAATGTTTCAATTACTTCATGATTTCTATAAAAACATTACTGCTCTACACAAACTATTGCAGAAATATGTTTAGTGTTTATTTAAAAAAAAAAAAAGTTCCAGATTTGGAGAAAACCTTTCCCATTGGACTAGGCAACTATCTGGTGGTGAAACAACCTTTGTATCATTGTACCATATTACATATATATTCTGTGATATATATTACTTGATTGGAAATCACGTCAGACATGCGGCATCACAATAGGCGTGTTTGAGATTATGCAGGCGGATGCGGCGCTGCGCAGATCGCCTGGATTGCGGTGCATGCTGGTTAGTTTCTGTCACCGACATCACATGTGCGCCGTCATTAAGTATCGCGAGAAAGGGGCGGGTTCAAGGCGCCTACCTAAGCCAGCCCAGCCAGAAAATAGGTACTGCGCTGGCTACAAGCCGCCTTTATGACTACAAAACAATGCATTGTGGGAAACGGTGTCCTGAATGTTCTTGTAGTTTGACGTGAAATAACTGGTGCTAAATGAATGAAATGGGTTTATTTTTTAACTCTTTCTGGAAGGTAGTGAATCACTGATGACAAATAAACAAGATTTTAAATAATCTATGGTTATTTGCGTTATTGTTGCCTCTAAAACTAACTTTAATTTCTGTTTTATCTGTTTATTTGGGACAGGGCACATGAAATGAATCCTGCGGCTATTTTTGTATCTGCTTTACTCTGAAAGATGTTAAAAAATACTATAAAACACATGACAGCACAGATCATAATAGGAGGAGTGGCGTATTAAAATTCAGCTGAATGTTGAGGACAACCCCCAACTCCTCGTTCTCGTACAGTTTCGTCGTTCACCCTCATCTCAGGCGCCTTTCTCCGCCCCCTCCTGCAGCAGCTTAGTCTCGTCGATGATGAAGGCAAGGCGCTGGGTCAACTCAAACATGCCTAATGTATTAAGTCTTCTCGAGTAATGAATGGCAGAGGTCCGAAAAAGTACCAAAAGAAGCACAAAAGGAGATGCAGTGTTCTGCAATCGACTTCAAAACCCTTGACAATAAAATATTCTGATGGAGAGGAATCATAACATGACGGGAATCACATTTTAATAGAGAGATATTAGACTGGGAACCGTGAACTGTGTGCTGAAGTTGGTGCTAGCAACACACTAGAAGCATGCTAGTTTAGTTCTTCAATGTATGTTTTTATTAATGTTTCATGTTTTAAAACATGGCGGATGTTAATCGCTCGTATTTACGTTCAACCTGCACAAAAACTGATGGGAATTCATGTTGGAAACACGTAAAATGTGCTGTCAAAATGCACGTTGCTGCATTGTTTTGCTAGCTTGCTGCTAGCTACTTTAAGGGCCTAAATCTGGTTGTCGGTAGCTCTTTTATTTTTGGTAAGAAGTGTAAGTGAGTTTGCACACGATTTCCTTAATCCGTGCAGTCACTGTTCAGCTTCTTTCTTCGTCGCACAGACCGGAGAAAGCCCGGCTTGAAGATCCACCGCCAACGCTAGCTTTCTGCTTATTCACATGTCCGTCCAAAGTAAAGAAAATGTCTTGAACTTCCGCTCCTGACAAATGCAGCAGTAAAGCTCTTTTCCTCATATCTTCGCGGACTGCTAAGGCAATTAAACAGAGTTTAAAATTATTTAGACATTTCTGCCGACGAACTCAGACGTTGAGAGCTGAGTCGCTATGCACATCAAAGGGATCGACCGCCGGCAGGCTTAGCGCCATTTTCACTCACTTTTATCTTTCTCTCGGGATCTTTATTTCCGTCTTGAAACTTTGTCTTGGTGTTCAGCACAAGCTACACCCATCCTCGTCGCCATTGTAGTGTTTCTCTTTCATATTAACACTAATAATCCACCCGAGTCTCAGTCGCAGTCGCCATGCTTTATTTCCTTAGCTTACCGGCTCGCACATGCGCAGTACATGCATCTATGACGTCATCATCCGTCGACAGTGTTTGTTGCCTTACACTAAACCAGCGTATACAGGGCATACAACTATCTACAACTGGTTGTCTGCAGATGGTTTCACAATGAATATTTTAATATTATTATATTTTATTATTATGAGTCAAGTACTGTAGAGCTTATATACATACAGTGCGACTCATCATGAGTCATGTGACACCTGCTGATGTCGCATAGTGATGACGTAGCAGTGACTGGATGTGACGTCATCACGTGTCGTAGCGACTATATTTGAAGTCATATGACATCATCGTGGTGTTCAAAATTTCTTTAAATGCCTGTGAGACATTGGGACTCAAGTGCTCCAAAGCTTTCCCTTGAACAAGAGGAAAGTAAAGTGAAATAGAAAGAAAAATCTGACTGGACTCCTGGAAAAGAGTCCTTCAAAAGAAACGACCACAAAAGCACTACAGGTGATGGAGCAGGACGAAAGGTGTAGCAAGATGGATCTCTGGGTAACCAGAAGTGAACATCTGCAGAGGCATAATGCCCTCACGTACGCATATCGTAGGGTATGCCTGCCGTCCCTCGAAAAACAACCAGCAGCTGAAGAAGGGATTGCAGTAAAACACCATAAAGAGGATGTTGATAGCGGTACCAGGTATCGTGACATCGACATATATGACGTTAACGTCAACAAACTTCTCCGCCGGGGCAAATGTAAAGCCCTTGAAGAAAAACAGGCGGAAGAAGAATGGATTCAGTCGCAACTGCAGAAAAAGGAGCACTTGTTAAGGGGAAAAGCTAAACGTTTTGTCCCACATGGGGAGTACATTGACGTATACGGTAATGCACTTCCCCGTCGTGGCAAATGTCAGCCAGCCCCTGAAGAACAAGATGCAGCTGAAGAAAGATTTCAGTTGGAAAAGCAGCGCGACAAAGGGGAAGTAGCTAATGACACTTCCTCAGATGCGGTGCGTCAGGACGTTGACGGACAGCTGCCTCAGTCGAAAAAGCAGCTTGTCAAAAGAGTAGTAGCTACAGACCGTCCAGCAGATGAGGACTATATGGACGTTCATGGAAATATACTTCCTCATCTCGGCAGATGGCGAGCTTCTCCCAAATTAAAACAGGCGGCTGAAGAAAACTTTCAGTCGAAAAAGCAGAGCGTCAAAAGGGAAGTAGCTACAGACCGTCCAGCAGATGAGGACTATATGGACGTTCATGGAAATATACTTCCTCATTTCGGCAGATGGCGAGCTTCTCCCAAAGAAAAACAGGCGGCTGAAGAAAACTTTCAGTCGAAAAAGCAGCGCGTCAAAAGGGAAGTAGCTAAAGGCCGTCCAGCAGATGAGGACTACATGGATGTTCACGGACATTTACTTCCTCGTCGTGCCAAATGTCAACCGTGTGTGGTAAAAACACAACAGGAGGCAGATCAACGCAGGTTCTCACGTCCTCAACCCCTCAGGTCAACAGCACCTGACAGGTCAAACTATAAATGTAGACCTAGAACTGTTGGTTGTGCACGGGACAAGGATAGTTTTGTCTAGTTTACCTGCACGCATAAAAAAAAATAGGTCAATAGGTCAACTAGATCCTAAGACAATAGTCTTAGGATCTAAAAAAAAAAAAAATTGTAGGAAATAGTTTACGAATAGTCTTAGATTTAGTATATATAAAAAAAAAATGTAGAAATAGTTATGAATAGTCTTAGGATTTAGTAAAAAAAAAAAAGTAGGAAATAGTTTACGAATAGTCTTAGGATTTAGTATAATAAAAAAAAAATGTAGGAAATAGTTTATGAATAGTCTAGGATTTAGTATAAAAAAAAAAAAAGTAGAAATAGTTTACAAATAGACTTAGGATTAGATCCAAAAAAAAAAAGTAGGAAATAGTTTACAATAGTCTTAGGATATATCAAAAAAAAGTAGGAAATAGTTTACAAATAGTCTTAGGATTTAGTATACAAAAAAAAAAAGTAGGAAATAGGTTTTCAAATAGACTTAGGATTTAGTAAAAAAAAAAAAAAAGTAGGAAATAGTTTACAAAAGTCTTAGGATTTACCAAAAGAAAAAAAAAAAAAATGTAGGAAATAGTTTATGAATAGTCTTAGGATTTAGTATACAAAAAAAAAGTAGGAAATAGTTTACAAATAGACTTAGGATTTAGAATACAAAAAAAAAAAAAGTAGAAATAGTTTACAAATAGTCTTAGGATCTAGTTTACCAAAAGAAAAAAAAATAAATAAATATTGTAGGAAATAGTTTACAAGTAGTCTTAGGATTTAGTATACCAAAAAAAAAAAAAGTAGGAAACAGTTTACAAATAGTCTTGGGATTTAGTAACAAAAAAAAAAGTAGGAAATAGTTTACAAATAGACTTAGGATTTAGAATACCAAAAAAAAAAAAAAAAAGTAGGAAATAGTTTACAAATAGTCTTAGGATCTAGTTTACCAAAAGAAAAAAAAAAATAAATATTGTAGGAAACAGTTTACAAATAGTCTTGGGATTTAGTATACAAAAAAAAAGTAGGAAATAGTTTACAATCTTCGAAGGATGTAGTGCACCACACAAAAGTTAGAATGTAGAAGGTAGAAAAAAAAGTGTGTTGGCAGCCCAACAAAAATAATGGGAAGTGGCGTATCCCACCAAAAAAAAAAAAAAAAAAAAACTTATTAGGATGTAGGCAACCCAGAATAAAAATAAAAACATAATGGTAAAAAGTTGCCAACCTCATTAAAATGTAGGAAACACAATGTGACAAAGTTTAACAACCTTAGAAGGATGTACGCTACCCAACATAAAGAAATAAAGAAAAAGAGATCTTACCCCCACCCTCCCCCAACCCCACCCCGCCCCACCCTCCCCCAACCCCACCCCATACCCACCCCCTCCGTGAACTGCCACCTTAACGTGGTGGAGAGGTTTGAGTGCTCGAGTGATCTCAGGAGCTAAGCTGTCTGGGGCTTCTGCCCCTTGTAGGGTCTCCCATGACAGACAGATCCTGGGTGATGAGCCAGACAAAGAGCGGTTCAGAACTCCTTTATGAGAAGTACAATCCAAGATTCCGTTACGTCACCCTGATTGGCATCTCTGGGGCCCCAACTGGTGCTCGGGGACTCCTCCCTAGAGCTCCAGTTGGGTAAAGCCTGAAGGAGCAAAATGTTACTTTCTAGCCAAGAGGCAGTTTTGAGTACCTGGTCTTCTTGATGTCCTTGGAGGGGTATTGCAAAGTGCTCTGTCCTCCTCCTGAGTGACCTCACTACCCACATGAGCAATGACAGTGTCACCTAGAGGGGCATAATTGGTAGGAATGACTTCCCTGACCTGAACTCGAGCTGCGAGGTAGCAGAAAATGTACTTTCTTAAAGAAAAACAACCTGGGCAGCACAATGCTGTGTCTTCCTACCACTGCTCCATTGAGAGACTGTCCCAGTTACTGTTAGGCAACCTTAGCACCGCTCCCCAGGGTCCGCCGGAGCTAGCTAAGTCCCTGCCGCAGCTTCCTGGGTAGCAGAACTTGCTCTACTGGCCTGCCAGCAGTTTGCTGCCCAGCAGACTAAGATTTGCCACTGGTGCTGTCCTAGCAGGCGCAATCGCTCTGGCTACATGGGCTTATAATGTTTTTCTTATTCATACCAAGACAATAATAAAAAGAGCATCTAGTTTCATTTTTATTTTTACCCTGCACAAACTGGGCCACAGAGAGATGGAGGCAACGTTTAAAATGGCCATAGCCCAGGCGCAATTCCCGCTGCAGAAGTGAAGTACACCTCACCGCGAGAGACTGAATGATCTTGTAAACTCAGAAACGGTGATATATTTGACAGTGCTTCTGTAGATCTCTCCAAAACATATTTCATGGTTTCAATGAACGAAAGTCCAGAAAAGCTTGTGGCAGCATATTTTCTTTATCACTAAAATGCTCTTTTTCCTTTTCATCTGCCCATGATTCAAAGCAATGTCCAACAAGAAATAGTGAGAAATACAATTCATGCTATTTATATAAAATATATATTGTTTAAAAATGCCACAAGAGAATGTTAAAAACTCAATTGTTATTGCAGTTGGTCTGCAATTGGTCTGCCGTTTGGATTCTGCTGCTGCTCTGTTTTCTGGTCACGACCACGCCTGATGTTCATTTTTGATCCCAACAGGTGCTTCTGTTTCATGGATCACTCAGTCTGTTCAGCAAAATCCATGTTTTATTCTTCTTTCTCCTAGATTCTCACAATCTTGTGTGATCTTAAATAGTCACATTGTTTCTGTTCTTTTTCTCCTTACAACATTTTTTACGGGTTGGGGGGTTTCTGCTCTTGAGAACTACATTACAGAAAAGAAAGTGTCGAATATTCATTTAACAACGCAGCATTCAGTAAATTTAAGATGGCTGACTGAGCACGCATGAGAAAACAAAAGGCCCCTCCCACCAGAACGTGGCGACGTCGATGACGTCATGACACTTCTTCAAGTGCTCCTAAAATTTTAGAGCGCTCCACACAAAAAAGGTTTAAAATATTGAGCCCTACTGAGTTAAATTTGAATTAATCCTAATAGAGCTTAATACTTTATAGTTGAATCAACTACAAAATGACATTTAAGTTGTGCGGCCTTAATAGTTGTGAGTCAGTACAACTGTTTGGGTTTACAGTGTATGCCAAAAAAGTGTTTTCAAAAGCTACTGGGATTGTGGGGGTACTTTAGGTCCAGAGCATAGGCATACCCAAAAAGTAGGCGAGTCAGCAAGATTTGTGGGACAACTGACGAGTGTTCATTCTCCACGATGATAAAGATGCTCTCAGGGCAGAAGACGGCAGCATCAGGAGTATCACCCAAGACGGCTGATAGGAGAGCCACAACAGTGTCTGAGAGGTCTGGACCATCTGGAAACTACAAATCAAAAAAACACACATAAGCTCAGATCTTCAATAATATGCATCACTAATCTCTAAAAGGGACATTCATCCCACCTGTCAGTTTCCACTTAGATTGGAACAAAAGCCTCGTTTCCACCGAGCAGTACGGTCCAGACCAGTTCATTCTGGGGAGCGTCTCCACTCAGATACCTCTTTAAACACACGAGGCCATACCGGTTAAACAAAATCTTTAACGTACTGTAACTTAGCAACCGGTAATACAATCAGCGCAATTCCAGTAGATTCTGAAGGAGAAAGGCATCATGAGCTGCTTTATAGTCCAGAAATTATGGTAACGTCGAAATAGGGGTGGGCAATATGACGATATAAAACTGAGCTGACGATCTGTCATTTTTGAGAGATCGTTTAATCACGATCTTCTACATAAAGCTGCAAGAGCGAGGAGGCAAAAGCTTGCTGACTGCCGGAGACTTTAGATCCGAGCTGCTCCTTCTCCTCCCCCTCTCTGGTGTTTTTTCTTGTAAGTCACGTGACATACGGCGTGACAGACTATGCATCAAGTCTTCTCGAGTAAATGAATGGCGGAGGTCCGAAAAATTACGAAGACGGACAAAAGCAGACGCAGTGTTCTGCAATCGACTTCAAAAACCTTGACAACAAAATAATCAGATGGAGAGGAATCATCACATGACAGGATTTTTGTAGTTGAACTCTGCCTGTCCTCCATTGAAGCAGCTGCGTTCTACTGGCGTGACTCAATGCATAACGATGGCGCCTGCACGCCAACGTCGCTGTCTATATTAGCAAATAGGCATGGGCCAATCCAGAAATATATATCAATGCTTGTAATACATTTGAATTAAAATTTCAACAAATATAACTATTTATTCAAAATGTGTTTACTTCTTTCAACTAAAATCAATATAATTCATTTTTTGTCAATTTGAATTTATTTTTAAAAAATTGTGATAAAATTGAAACTGTGAAATAAAATTGAAAATTTTTGAATTTCATTCACAATTGGCAACCATAAACCGCAGAAACGACGGTTTTATTTAATGATATATATTACTAGATTGGAAAATCATGTCAGACATGCGGGATCTCTATGTATTGAATCTTCTCGAGTAAATAATGGCGGAGGTCCGAAAAAGTACCAAAAGAAGCACAAAAGGAGATGCAGTGTTCTGCAGTCGACTTCAAAAACCTTGACAACAAAATAATCTGATAAGCCAGTGGAAGCAAAGACAGGGCTGACAAGGAGAGCCAAGTGTCACTGTGTTGTAGTGTGCATGTAAAGGAATTGTTCAAAGGTGGTCAGAGTGCAAAATATTATCAAAAGAAAATGTGTAGCTCTGGAAAGTTATGGAGCTAAATCGGGGCCAATATTATTTGAAACCGAAATAAAAATTTTGATAAAAATATTAATGTTTGGCCAAAAAATTGGTTTCAGACCTCAAAATTTCAATTTCAAAACTAATTTTTCAGTTTCAAACCTTTTTTTTCGTTTACAAACCTCCAAGTTTCAGTTTCAAAACCTTTGGCCCAGTTGTTTGGCGCATTGGGGGCGGGGCTAACACGAGCACCAATCAAAATCGATGAGGGTGGCATCCTCAGTTCCGATGCCTTCACTGGCTCTGAGAACTGTAATAATTACAATCAGAAAAATGGCTGTTCAGTCTGTACTCTCATAGTCAGAAGTTGTCTCAAGACGGGTGTAAAAAGCAGAGTTTTTATCTCGTATAAACCGCATGACAAAACACCGTTCTAGCCCGTTCAAAGCGCCATTTTATTGAGTTAAATACAGGTGAAGGAAACGTCCTTTTGCTGGAATATGATGAGGGTGGACAGGATTTCCTGTCAGCTACAGACACCAGTGGAAATCAAAAATCATGAGAAAATAAAATTCTGTATTGTTACTGAGGTCAGATGACCTATTCCCAATGTTAAAAACCTATGACAGCACAAGGGTTAAAAGAAGAATTTAAGCAATTTAAGTTTCATTAAAAAAAAAAAAAGTTCTCTAATATAAGATAAATGCCACAAGAAGATGGTAAAACTCAATTTTTAATCAGAGTGGATCTTTAAAGAGCTCAAAATAAGTACAGACTTTAAAAAAATAAAACTAGAAGTAAAAAAAATGTAATTAAAAGTTGGTAACTTAATCAAAAGCCAAAAAAAATCTTACTTGTATTATTCGCTTTTTCAACTTTGTTCTTTTTATTTTCCTCAACATCTATGAGCTGGAGCATTTTTCTGAAGTCTGCAGGCGTAAAAAAAATGTTTGCTCAACATTCTTGTGGCTTGAACCCTTTGGGCCACCATCTCTTTTTCTCTGACAGTTCTGCCAGACTACACAGAGTAGAGAATGTGTGCAGAATAAAAGCAAAATGTTTAGTTATGAAGGCTGTTTGAGGAGCACAGTTTGCAGGGTGGTTCTTTAAAGAGGGGTAAACAAAGGTAAACAAAAAGACGCTCAATTTTTCCAGCATGCTGCCACGTTGCTTTTGTAGAGTATAGGTGACCTTTTGTTGAGTAGGTTATTTAGTGAACAGAACCACAAACAGTGGTGGGTATAGCAACAAGTCAAAAATGTCAACCCACCATGTGCTGTAAATATCTAACAACGTTCTAGCTGAGTTAAGCAAACTTCAAAGTGAATCTTGAGAGTTCTGATACAGACTTTTGAAAATGTAACTTTCATTGATTTTGACATCACCTGCACTTTTATTATGTGACAGTTTTAGCAGTAAGTGCTGCTTTTGGCATCACACTTTAGTGGCTGTTTCTGTTTGATGCCACATAATCTTCCTAATAATCCATATTTAAAATACTTTGATGAAGCCTCAACAATAGTATGTAACTGCATGTCCTCATGTGGGTAAGTCACAGAGTTGCTCTGCGTTTGCACAATGAAGCTCTTGTTTCCATACAGATCCTTCGATGTGTATCATTATGCTCTGTTTACTTCATGTGATGAAGTCTAATGGAACCTTTTTTTTTTTTTACTTGGTCTGTCTGGACTGTGTTACTGTGAATTTAGTACTCTCAGGAACCCAGTCTGTGTTTTTCCTGGCACAGAGACACGATCATCATCGGCTCTTAAGGATAGACTGTGATTCCCTTGGAATACTGAAACATTCCCATCCATCTTTCCTTAGGTGTTAGTGTCTTAGCTGCTTTGGCACCTGTGTTTAGGAACTCTGCAAGATGAAACTGGGATAAGCATTTGCTCTCTAACTTACTGAAACTTTTTTTTTTTTTTTTTTGACAGAAGTCCCTCGGTTTAGTGTGAATTACTGTAAAACCGTCATACGTGCGGTCGAAACTTTGCGATTTTTTATGTCAAATAATAATTAATTGCAGAAATAAAAAAGAATCTTTGTGAAGGACAGGATGTAGAGTTATTGTGGATTTAACTTGCTGCATTTGAAATACTAGACTGCACCCTCACACGTTTCTGAAACGAATGCATTTGTGTCGGGAACATATCCGGAATTCATTTTCACTCTGCCATAACAAAAAGAAATGGCATTCGAGCCAGCAGGTTACTGCTGCAGGCTCTTCCACGCTTAAGGCTCAACAACTGGAGAGCTTTATGACGGGCTGTTTAATACAGATATTTAGGGCTCTATCTTTCTATCCATAAAAATAATAGTTTGTTAGGACTCTAACAAATGTGCCAGCTGTACAATATACAGTAGACCTTTTTTTTTTATTTTTAAAAAGGCTTTAAAAAAAATCTATGAGAGCCTCTAGCAGTTCTGCTTGTAATTCCTTTGCACACCAGCATGTCCAGAATGATAGCTGTGATATCCTGCACAACCCCCCATGTGTCACAACTGTGCCTCTACATTTGAATTCTCCAGATAGACCTGGTTGATAAGGACACAGACAGATCTGCTGAATCCACGGATGAAAGAAGACATGGTGGCTCACTGCCAGCTCTAACACTAGCGCTAAAAGAGGGCACGCAGGCTAATGGACCTTCAGTCTCCCCCAATGACACAATCACTGCACAGGGGTTGCTGTTCACTTTAGTTTTTGTGAGAAAAACCCTGAGTCATCCTTATCAAAAAGTTGTCTTCTCAGTCTTAAACATTTATTTTAAATCAAGAAGTTGTAATCATAATGGTGGTATGAAGTTTGACAAAATTGTAGGACTGGGTTGATAAAATCCATTAATCAGTCTGAAAGCTTAATAGATCAATAGTCATCCATAAAAGTAGAGAACAATCAAACCTTAATGCTAGAGTATGCTAGCTTGGTGCTCATGTGTAATGGGATTTCACGTAGGACGGCTAACGCTAACAGTCTGTTGATGTGTTCTTGTCACATTTTTCTGATTATAGAAGATGTATATAAAGAAAATTGTGCTTCAAATTTCATTTCTGAGTATTTCTTTATTCAAATTATTGTAAATTAGGAGCAGACAAAAAATGTTTGTTACAACAAAACTGTACGGCTGGATAGCTCCAATATTGCTCACCATATTTGTATGTTAGGTTGGACGTGTGATGGGTTGTAAGCTAGCGGGAAAGCTCTCTGTGAAGGGTGAATTTCAGAGGTGAATTTCTAATTAACTCCTGCTTCTCTGCAGAAACAATGTCCAAGAAAACAACTCAGATTTGTTTGGGATTATGTCTAAAAATTGTAAAATAGTAAATGGCGTACACTTGAATAGCGCCTTCTACCTTCCTACGAAGGCCCGAAGTGATTCATAGTCATAGACCCATTCACCCATTCACCCACTGGTGGTGACTCCGCTGCCGAACACTGGCGCCAACCTCCCACCAGAGGCAATTTAGGGTTCAGTGTCTTGCCCAAGGACACTTTGACACATGGGCGGGCAAGGAATCAAACCCACTATCTTCTGATCGTGAGACAACTGCCCTACCACTGCACCACGGCCACCCATAAAAATCATAATTAAAAAACACTGGAAACACTTTTGAAATGAGAGATGGTAGGAGTGGGACTCTGAAGTCTTTCATTCTGGGCAATATGGGAAAGTACAGGAACAGCAAAATCAAGGTTTGAAAGTAGTGAATGCTTCACTATTGTACTTTAGCTTTAGCTACGAGTTGGGAAATCAGTGCTTCAAAAAAATAAAGCTAAAGCTACTTATTATAAAAGAAAATACTTTTTTGTTAATTTACCCATGGTGGTGCATAAATTTCAATACTGATAAAATTTTGATCAAACAAAAAACAACTCTTCTTTGCTTACGTTGCACACGCGGCAGAAGGTCATTATATAAACCGCCAAGGTGTGAGATTAAGCCAAGGGTTATAAAATGCAAGAATACTATTACGGTCTTGTTATAGTACGTTGACTCTTTCTTTAATCAGATTATTTTGGCTGTACTATATCAAGTTCTAAATTTATTCACTAATCTTTATCAAATTTATATAAATGTTATGTTAATTAGGTTTCTGACATACATTTGGCACTTTAAGGTCGTTGTTTATTTATTGATTTTCATTTTTATCTAATATTTAAAATTTCTTATGATGTCTTTGTAAAATGTAACATCTTATTATAATGTATTTGCAATCCCCTGGTATGTTGTGTTTTTTTTTGTTCCATGCCTTAAGTCACCAGCCCCCCTTTAACTTCTCCCCCCTCTCCTTTACATCGGACCAGGTGAGGAGGGAACTGGAGCGACTGAAGACAGGAAAGCTGCAGGACCAGACGGCATCAGCCCAGACTGCTCAGGAGCTGTGCGGGTCAGCTCTGTGATGTACTCCGGTACATTTTCAACCTGAGCTTGAGCCTGTAGAAGGTCCTCTCCTGTGGAAGACTCCTGTGTGGTTTCCGAAGACATCGCACCCGAAGGAGCCGAACCACTAACAGGCCGTCGCCCTCACCTCCCACCTCATGAAAACCATGGAGAGACTCGTCCTCAAGCATTTCTGCTCTGTGTGAGCACCACAATCGACCCGCTGCAGTTCGCCTATAGGCCAAGAATTGGGTGGAAGACACCATCATCTACCTGCAGCACCGGGCCTTGACTCACCTGGAGACTGCTGGGAGCGCTGTGAGAATGATGTTTTTTTACTTCTCCAGCACCTTCAACACCATCCAGCCTGGACTGCTACGAGGGAAGTTGGAGCAAGCAGGAGTGGATGAGCGACTGGTGGGATGGTCCATGGACTACCTGACCAACCGACCACAGTACGTGCGTCTGCACAACTGTGTCTCTGAGGTGGTAGTCTGCAGTACTGGAGCTCCTCAGGGAACAGTACTGTCACCGTTCTTCTTCACACTCTACACCTCAGACTTCACCTACAACACTGACAGCTGTCATCTGCAGAAATACTCTGATGATTCCAACCTGTATTTCTGTTGCGCTGCCCGGGATTGTTTGCATAGATGATAGTCTGAATTTTGAGGAGCGTGCGCGGCAGTCCGGAGAGTCTTGTGTCCATCACCGCGAGTCCCAGGGTTAACAGAGTTCACTGAATCTCCGGTTAAGCGTTGAGTGATCAGGCAAAGCATCAGGGGCAAGGCAAAGCAGCAGAGGCTCAAGGTCCGACCAATCTGTGCGTCCTTGCAAATCACATGCTCTTTCAAGTGGAGAGCACAGGGTAACCGTGCGCTTCAGCTCCGGACGTCATGGTTTCAGGTGCCCACTGAATGGGACTGGAACCTGAGGCGTTCCTTCTTCTGAGTGCAATGTGGCAGGCACACAGCAACTTGTGTCTTTATTAGCTGTACGCATGTTGGCAATCACCACCTGTGTTACAAGTGCACCCATCTCATCCTGCTACACTTGCATAGAAAAACATACATTTCAAAAGTTCACACCAGTTAAGTGTTGTATTAGAAACAACACTAAATTTCTAAAGCAGTTCACATAGGTAAACTTTAGTGTGAACATTAAAAACACTTAACTTGTGGTGTGAACTTTAGAAATTTAGTTGCCTATGTGAACTTTTAAAATGTACCGGTGTGAACTTTAGAAAAGTAATGGTTTTTTTTTCTATGCTAGCTTGTGACTTGTAAGTAAAAAAAAAAAAAAAAAACCACTTCATTTGGGTGTGAACTTTAGTTACCTGTGTGAACTTCAGAAATGTATTGTTGTTTTATCAATACAAAAAACATCCTTTAAATCAGGGGTCACCAACACGGCGCCCGCGGGCGCCCGGTCGCCCGCGAGCACCTCATCAGTCGCCCGCGGGTCTCTTCTAAAAATAGCCCAACTCGTGAGCTGCTCAAAATTTTAATTTTATTGTGATGTATTTTTTTGAACTCACACTTGCCTTCACAAAGAATTAAAACATCTTAACATATATGTTTATGTTTGCTGAAGCCAAAAACGGCCTATCCCACTTTTAATTTAATCGTTTTCTCGTTAAAACGAGATAATCAATAAAGAATGGGGCGCCCCCTTCTCCGTTTCCCGCATGGAGACACTGAGACTTTACCTGAGATTCTTTATTTTGTGGTTAACAAAAACAATAGAAGAAAACACTCCACTAAAGTTGTTTTTGGTCAGTTCTTTTACTTATTAGTGGAGCTGCGCTCTTCAAATGCCCGAGTGAACCAGCCTCCTCCGCTTATTTCCCCCAAACCCCGGCTGCTTTCACATTAATGCTGACATTTCGCGAATTGGGTTTTTGATTATTAATTTTCTTTAATGGAAACACAGTTTATAAAAAAAAAAAATTAAAAATAAATAAAAAAAAGACAAATGCATTTTTCGAAGAAAAAAAAGTATTTGCGCTTAGAGGAGCTGGTTTTGGTGGCGTATTGAAATTGATGGACATTTTTCGAAAAACGGTAATGGAAATGGACTTTTTTCTGATTAAATGCGCTTCTGGAGTGTCTGTCCGAGTACAGCACAGCGAGCGCCACAAGAGATCCACAGCGTCACTGCTAATCGTGCATCTCCTCTGTAAAATCAATAACTAGGATCAGACTTCTGACACCTGCACCTGGGACTGAGCGAGTCAGCGCTGCAAGCGCGCACCACACTCTTGTGACGTCACCCAAATGCTCCCTTTGTTAGTGAATCAAATAAAAAAAAGCACACACGTCGCCGTGTTTTTAATGACTTATCGCTGGAGTTGGTTTGTGTTTTGTCGCATTTTTATAAAACCGTGTCATTGCGACACTGTGTTTTTTCGAAATTCCTAGAATTTGGTTAAAGTTTCATTAACGGAGACAGAACCCAGGGCTGCTGATGGTGCGTTCACGGAGCCTCGGATATCGGCAGCAAAACGAAGCAGTTTATCAGAAAAAACATGAAACACCGGCACTGATCCGTATATAATCGACTGATGAAACAGTGTCGACGTTTTCTCTGAAGAACGGATTTGTTTTGCTGCGGATTGTATAAAAATTACAGTTTGTAGCGGACTGAGTTGAGCGGCTGTTTGGGTTGGTTTATTTCCAAAGCTCAGTGAACGCTCCATGTGCAGATTCTTGCCTGCAGTCAATCAATCTGTGCGGAGGTTTAAGGAGAATAAATGGACGGGTGCATGAGACTAAATTAAAGCGTTTGAGGAGCGTAGATCCACTAATAAAAAAAAAAAGTCAAAGAACAACTTTTATGAAGTGTTCTTATGCTGTTTTTGTTGTTAACTACTTAAAAAAACAGTTTTCTCGCTTTCTCCTTTAAAAAGATTTAATATCTTGTTTCTCTCAAGAAAAGATTTTAAAAAAAGATGTAGGGCAGGGCGTTTTTGGCTTCCTTACATTATACATGAACTTTAGATAAGCTTAGGTGACCTGGAACCTCGTGGATATTCAGAGAAAAAAGTGCTGCACTTTCCTCCACGCAGTCGGTGCTGAAAGACAATGATTCTGCATCCCAGGCATTTGACAGAGTGGCAGAAAAATACTGTGATGTCATCAACAGACTTGAGCAAGAGTTTGAGTATAGGTTTTGTGATATTGATCAGCTCCAACCCTTTCATGAATGTGGACACAACATGCTTTTCTGAGCAACTAAGTTCAACGTTTGACTTGGATGCTGGACAGGTGGAGATTGAAATCATAACACTGCCAAATGACCTCCACCTTAAAGCCCACCGGGGTGCAGCAAACTTTTGGTGCCTTGTTGACTCAGAGAAGTACAGAGGAGTATGCACAGCAGCTATGAAGACTGCCAGCCTGTTTGGTTCAACCTATCTCTGTGAGCATTTTCTGACATGAACTTCATCAAGTGCAAACACAGAACACGCCTCACTGATGCACATCTGAAAGACTCGCTCACAGTTGCAGTATCAAGCTACACACCAGATTACACTAAACTGGTGAACAGCATGCAATGTCAGTCTTCCCACTAACAAAGAAACAGATACAGACGTATGTGGTAACATGGCAAAGTTAAATTATAGTATTGAAATTTGTTCAATTCAAAAGTGTGTTCATAACACGTAGCAGTTGTAATTTTGTTAAAAACATTACATTTGGTCATTACCTCAAAATGTGACAAGATTTGTTGAGATTAATAAAGTTTTGAATATTCATATTTGTTTCCTGGCTTGTTGTTGTTATTGATAATTACGATGAGAAATCAGTGTCTTCACATAGAGGAGTATCATTATTCATTATTAATAATGTATAACTAAAGGCAAACTAAGCAAATTTATTATTTAAATTTGGTAGCCCTTCGTATGACTCAGTACCCATGAAGTAGCCCTCGGTTTCAAAAAGGTTGGTGACCCCTGCTTTAAATAAACTATTTAGAGTGTTTTACTGCGACACAGTAGGTAGGACACCCCCCCCCCCCCCCCCTCTCTCTCTCTCTTCCGGCTGCAGCCGTGTCAGTCCGTGTCAGGGCTTTCTCTGTAATGCAGCATTCTGTTGTTGTCCGGCTGCACGCCCCAGCCTCCGTCTCATTTGCAGTCATTGATGCCTGAGCAGCAACATGCCGGCTGCTCCGCGGTGGTTAGCCGTCCTCTTTGCCTTGTGGTGCGTTTGTGGAGAGGCTGAATCCAAAAGGAATTACAAATGCCCTTCAGGATGCTCCTGCTCCAAGGAGACCATCATCTGCATCGGCACAACACAGATCCCCCGGACTGTTCCGAATGACATCACCTCACTGTAAGAGCAAAGTGCTGTGGATCCGTCCTACTCTAGTATTTGCTTTCAATTTGACCCAGTCTGAGTCTGCTAAAGTTGTTTTTAATGTCCTCCTGCCAACAGAAGCATTGTAAATGGATCCATTGCAGAAATCGCTGAGGGGATCTTTTCACTGATGCCTTTCCTTCATCTGCTGTAAGTGTCTTTTGCCCTCTTCTGAATACAAGGAATTAAATGTCAAGTTTTTGTTTTTATTAAGGTAATGAAAATATTAAATCTATATTTTTTGGTTCCAAACTAAAACAAAGCAGTTTTGTATTTTTCTTCCTAATTTCAGGCTTGTAAATGCCAACTCTTTGACCATGATCAAAGATGATGCCTTCTATGGTCTGTCACATCTGGAGTATTTGTGAGTATCGTCATTGGGACAATTTTCATTTAATTGTTTCAATTTCACTCATCTCAAAAGCAAAAATGTACTCCGTGAATACATATTTTGCTCAATCTCTCTTAATCCGTAGATTCATTGAAGGAAACAAGATTCAGACCATCACCAAAAATGCCTTGCGAGGACTTCGAGCTTTGACCTATCTGTGAGTCAGGTTTTCTCTTCCTATCCCAGTAAGAAATGACTTTGTGTTTCCTCTGCAGCACAAAAAAAGCAGTGTACAGGAAAAAAAGATTCAGAGTAGACAGAAATGTGCTTTTATTGTCTCGCTGCAGCTCGCTGGCAAATAACAGGATGAGGTTTTTGCCAAGAGATCTCTTTTTTGATTTGGACTCATTGATGGAACTGTGAGTAAGCACTTGCCCCACTGGGTGGTAGTGTATGGATGTGTGTGTGTGTAGGGATGCAGGTGTGTGTGTGTGTGTTGCTTTTGGAAAGAATGAGAGGGAAATGCTTTGCTTTCCTTTCATGGTGCACTCGCTGACTCAGACTGCTGCATAAGTCCATCCATCCATCTCCATCCATCCATCCATCCATCCACCATCCATCCATCCATCCATCCATCCATCCATCCATCCATCCATCCATCCATCCATCCATCCATCCATCCATCCATCCATCCATCTCACTTGTATTTTTTCGCTGCTACTCATCTTTCCCTGTTGTGAATCAGAGATCTGCGAGGAAACTCTTTCCAGTGCAGCTGTGAGAACAAGTGGCTGATGACGTGGCTGAAAAACACAAACGCCACAGTATCAGATGTCCCGTGTGCAGGCCCCAATGACATGAAGGGCAAACGGCTCAATGACGTCCCCATCCCACCCGGTGAATGTACTTCTACAGGTAATGTGAAGTCAAAGTCAACCATTTTTTTAAGATTAAAAACTAAACCAAATTTAATTGAATTGAACAATAATTACAAAAGAATGATTGTAGATCAAGCATAACAAAGCATATAAATAGCATGACAATGTTTGTTTTTTTCTCTTAATTAGAAAAAGAGAGAGTAAAAAATTGGATACGTTTGGTTCATTAAATGTTGCACACATGATCTAGTGCAGGCGCATTCATCCTTCTATTGTGGCTTTGTTGCCCTGAAAAAAGATAAAATAAAGTGTAATTAAGTATGGGTACTTATGTTTGGTTTTTAACATGTCAGATAGCTCAGAAAAATGATGGTAAAAATGTTTCATCTATTTTAGGTAGGTTCATCATAAGAATACCTTTACCATAACATAGTCTTACCTTCTGCTGCACAACAGCACTATTCAGAGGCAGAGTTCCTAAAGCACATAACTGTACTTTAATCGGATTCTATGTCATTTTTTTCATATTTTATATTCAATAGTAAAAGAGGAAAAAGGATGAAGGCATAATTATGGAAAAGACCCTGTTTGACTTTCTTGCAGTTTTAATTCAAGTAAATCTGCAGCAGTCAGATGGTCATTTTAATAGACGCAAGGTACATGTATGACTTGCTCTAAAAATCAAAAAGTCCTACTATTTCACAAAAAAACCCCAAAAACTGACAGTTAAATTAAATTATTGTAAATATTTAAAAGCTACATTTGATAGAAGATTTGCCACAAAAACCTATATAAAGTGTAATTTTCTAAACGTTGAGTTGAGATTTTGCGGCTTTCATTTATGGTTGATTCGAAACTGGACCACATAGCTGTGTAAGAGATCGGTTAAAATACTGTTAAAATACTGTGATTCATAAACAATCTCAAATTCTTCAGTGTATTAAAAAAAACCTATGAAAATTTAAAAAGCATGAATTGACGCCTGAATGATGAAACCAAAAAAAGTTAAAGATGTAGGAATTGTGATGCAAGATTTTTTATACTTTTTTATATAATTTCCTGAGTAGAAAATTCAGTGACCGATTTGAGAACGCATTGTTATAACAGACATCAGATAAACCAATAACTGTGTACTTAAACTACATAAATTATGTGAAAAGAGCTGCTTTTGCTCTCTAGAGCGTGGGGGCTGAGTATGATTTGAGGTCTTTTTTGAAAATGATTATAAAATAGAAAGAAACCAATTTTTGAAACAACTGACAGCAAAGGTACAGTTTTTACCACCTTGTTTTGAAGTGAAATGTAAGCAGTGAGCTCCTTGATTCAGCTGTATGTTTTCTCTTGCATCTCACAGACTTTTTGCGTCATCAGTCGATCCCCATACAGTCTCTATCCGGAGACATCTTCTCTTTTAAAGAAGACATCTTTGTGGCGATGGCTGCCCCGAACTCCAACAGCTGTGTGATCATGGAGTGGGATCACATTGAAATGAATTTCAGAAAATTTGACAACATAACAGGTTTGACAGTACACTCCTTGAGTTTTTTTTTTTTTTTGTTTGTTTTTGGATGAGTTTTGACACATGGGTAAAAAAGATCAGGACACTGGAATAAAGTGATCGCAATACTCTAGATGATTGTTTGCACTACTAACTGGCATTAACCTCTGGTTTTAAACTCAGAGTTTCATAATATAACTTGTAGTCATGTGTGATTTAAAAAATGTCTGATCCAATTGTTGAAAAAAGCAAAATTGATTAGTTTTTTTTCTAGCTGTTCCATACATGTTAAAACCACTTCACTAAAATCTTCCAAAATCTGGTAAAATTCTAGTTTTCTTTTCTGTATAGGTGAATTAAAATATAAATTCACACTTACAGCATTTGCAATAAATAAAGAGTACAGTGTAAACTAAGGCAGTAATACACCAAGCTTTAGTGGACATAGTGGGAGGTTCTTTAATAATATAATAATGGATTAGATTTATCTGCGCTTTTCCAGACGCTCAAAGCGCTTACAATGTATATCCATTATTCATTCACTCCTCATTCATTCTTGGTGATGATAAGCTACTAATGTAGCTTCAGCTGCCTTGAGGCAGACTAACAGAGGTGTGGCTGTTAGAACACTCCTACTGACCATCACCGGGACATTCATACACATTCGCACACCAGAGGAGCCACACTGGAGGCAAGAAGTCAAGTGCCTTACCTGAGGACACAACGACGGTCGGGGGATGAAACGGTCAATCCTTCAATCACTGACCGACCTGCTAAATTACCTGAGCCACTGCCGCTGGAGAGATAGTAATATGAGTCTGTAAAACTTAAAATAAAAAGTTTGGAAAAAAAAAAAAAAAACAAAAAATATCAGATATGTAGGATAAAAAATTGTCATACAATTATATTTATAGATATGTTCAAAATCTCACTCCAATAATCTTTTCATCCATTTGATCCACATAGTTTCCTCAGAGCGGCAGTAGCTACTTCATTAGAAATTTATTTCTAGTTTTGGGCAGGGCTGTTGGCACCGAGTAAGCCTGCCTTAACTTCCCATCATCCCTTTGTTGACACTCTCTCCTGCTAGCTTACAGCCTCTCACAACTCCAACCGAACATCAGCAGTGCAACACAAATAGTTAACAGTTTAGAGCTATCTAGTTGTACAGTTTTGAGCCAGATGCTGCTCAGATAAAAAAAAAAATGCTACAAGAACATGTCAAAAACACTAATATCCCAAAACCACATAGTAATATCCTACTTCACATGGATGGATACTTTCAAATATATAATAAACCAGAAAGCTGTTGTTCGCTTGGAAAAAGTTCAACCTAAAGGTTGTCTTAGCTGATTCAATTTTTATATCAGTAATTCTATGACTTTAAAAAAAAAAATCAAAACATGCGGCAGACAACATCCTCACTGTTTGACTATGAAAAATACAAAATGCTTCACGTTCCATGTTTTTCCATCTCTTGTTTTTCCACACAGGAAAGTCTGTTGTTGGATGCAAGTCGGTTCAGATTGAAAACCACGTCCTAATAATAGTCACCCAGCTCTTTGGTGGCTCCCACATTTACAAGTTTGACGAGCAACAAAATAAGTTCATCAAGTTTCAAACCATGGAGGTCTTCAACATCTCAAAGCCAAACGATATGGAGGTCATCAAGATAGACAGTGACTTATATTTCCTGATTGTAGACAGCTCCAAGGCCGGCATGTCCACTCTCTACAAGTGGAAAGACCAACCAGATCGCAATGAGACTGGTTTTTATTCCTACCAGTTTCTCCACGAATGGTTTCGTGACACAGATGCAGAATTTGTGGAGGTAGACGGGAAGTCCTACCTGATATTAGCGAGTCGTTCCCAGCCCCCTGTCATCTACCTGTGGAACAAGAGCACCCTGAAGTTCATTCACCACGGTGAAATCCCAGATGTTGATGATGTGGTGGCGGTCAAAGCATTCTGGGTGGAGGGTGAGTTATATCTGGCTCTTGCTTGCTACATCGGGGACTCGAAAGTCCTCAAGTGGGCCAACAAGCAATTCACCGAGGTGCTGGCCCTTCCCTCCCGAGGAGCGATGATCCTCCAACCTTTCACCTTCGCAGACAGACAGTACTTGGCTCTCGGCAGTGATTACTCCTTCACGCAAATCTACCTCTGGGATACGGAGACGAAAACGTTCCACAAATTCAAAGATATATATGTGCAGTCACCTCGATCATTCACTGTGGTGACCACTGATCGCAGGCGCTTCATCTTCTCCTCCAGCCTAAAGGGAAAATCTATTGTTTTTGAGCATATATTTGTAGATCTCAGCTTGTAATAGTCAGATGAATTATTCCAGATGAATCTCTTATGCTGTACAGTCTTATGCAACGAATGACATAACTCCACTTCAGTTCTGAGACTGAACTTGCGAGTTTCTTGAAATCATAAAATTATTAAGCAAATTTAGATGAATAGGTGATACAAGAATGAAACTAACTTATTTAATGGCCTGGAAAATATGTATACAAAGCAAATGCTGGGATGATGTTGCATGAAAATAATGTTATGGCTGATCAGACTTTAAAGATTTTCACTTTTGCCTTTAAGTGGACCACAACAATGTGTATGATGTCTAAGCACAGGAATCAAGTTAGCTATTCGTTCCAAACTCCAAACAAAAAACACAAAAATGTGAATTTTGATGGTGCAACTTCAGGACTGACCCAATTTGTGAAAGAAAAAATCAAATCTCGATTTTTTTTAAACTTCAAATGTTACATTCATGACTAACACTTTCAAAAGTGTGGAAGTTGTTGAATTGTAGTTGAAAGTTATTCACAGAAACGTTGAGTATTTACTTTCTCTGATCGCTGGAGGAAAGTATTGCTGCAACAAAATGACATCATGGTTTACACATTAGCAAAAAATTCTTTTGACTTATAGCTAAATGAATAAAATCCGACTTCAGACATTTTAAAGCCATGGCCTTGCAATATCCCCCAGCAGTGAAAACCTAATTAATGACTCTCCTTTTTATTGAAACTCAGCTGAATGTAGCCAAACTATATGTTATGAGCTTTAGTGTCAGTGTTTTGTTAATGCATAAATGCTACCGACTGCCTGATTAAAAGCAAGATTTTTACAAAAACTCTATTACTTTCTATGCAAAAGTAGAATTGAACATAAAAATGTCTTTTCACAAATGTGAACCCTTTCTTTTGCAGTTTTTTTCTCCAAATATTTTTGTAGATTTATTTATGATTTTTAAAACTGTCTTTTTTTAGCTGCTGTAGCATGATGTCAAAACTAAACTATGTGTTCTTTGAAAACTCTCAGCCCGATATATGCTGTACGTTTAAGTGTACTTGTGAACATGGATGTTTTCCACTCTACTGAAACCACAGCAATGTTGAAGAAGTGACCTTTTACACATTTACCACTTTGTGTTCAATAGGAGAATGCTTTATTAATGCATCCAAACCCTTTACTGCACTGTAACAAATTGTGTTTCATTCCGTTGTCAATAAAAGAAGCGCAGCAATAATAAAAAAGCACTTATAGCAGTTGTTTTGTTTGAATTTGATTATTTCACTAGTGTTTAGTATTTCAGCTATTTGGAAAATTTTTCAGAAATAAATTTTTTTACTTGTTGCAAAGAATCCAAGACTTCAAAAAATTGTGAATAGTTTTTGGGATAAACTGTTGATTATTTACTTTTTCATTATTATACTGTTTTGTCCAGTTATTAGAATAGAAAAAGCACATCATGCATAAGTCTAGTATGGAAGTTTTTGAGCCATAATTTAAACTATTGTGCATTTCTCAAAAAAATTCCACAATCTAGCAAGCTTTTTCAAAAATGGAAAAGAAAAATTAACATGAAAACGTTGGTTTAGTCAAGAAAACAAAACGAAAATAAATTCAATTGGACTTTTTCTTTCAATCAGTAACCCCTTCTAGTGTATTTAGGATAGGTCTGCAACCTCCAACACTTAAAAAGCAATTTGAGTAGGTTTCTCTGACTACAGGTCAGTAGGAGCCATAAAGTTTGACTCCACCCTTTAGAAAATAAGACACTGATTTGTATGATAAATATGAATTAACTACTGAGTAATAAACAAAAAGAAAAAGAAAAAAAACTTTAAAAAAAGGAAATATTTAAATACTTTGAAAACCTGTCAAAATGTTATTGTTTTATCTTAATTTGGGGTACGGAATTTAAAAAATACCACCACCTGAGAAATGCCTATCTTATTTTTTGCCAGGGCCCCCGAAACTGCAGAATCCACGGCTGGGTGGGGTTGTGAAATTTGCTTCCCCCCCACTACCTTTCAGACACTTAATTAAACTCATTTTGACAAACGTATTATTAAATGGTTTCATCTATCATTTACTGCATGTATAACCTAATATCCTAATATGTTTTTTAGTTACTAAGAGTCATTAAATTATTTACAAGTCAGTGTGGATCTATCAATGTGTGGATAATTTTAGTAAGTTTTATACATTTCTGTCAACACAACTATATATATATATATATATTATATATATATATATATATATATATATATATATATATATATATATATATATATATATATAGTTGTATTTCTTTGTTTCTGTAACTTTTTCCAAATATAACCTTGATTAACGAGGGTTATTGAACGCACCTTGCTGCTACTCTGACGTCAGAGGAGGGGGCGGAAGTGATGCAGCTAATCCGGTTAAGTGATGATGCGAAATGTCTCCGGCTCCAGAAGAAGCGACGCAACGACGACCAGGTAGAATTCCGGCGGGATTTTGGTGACCGTGCGAGTCCGCAGAGAGATGGACCCGACCGGGAAGAGCGACGGTGACTGGCAGGGGCTGCTGAACGAGGTGAGAGGAGAGCTGACTGGAGGAAAGGCTTCCACTAACGCACCTGACCAGGGAGAAGTTCTTTATCCAGAGACAGATAATGCTGATGCTGATTTTAGAAGAGGTCAAACGTCCCGCATTTGTACTACAAGGTGAATGAATTTATGCCTGGAATTAAACCAATTTGTCGGCGCGGATTTAGTAAATCTGTACCAGGAAGCAGATGCTTGTTTTCATTATGTGAGCAAAGCCACGCATATTTCCTGCACAGGATGTTACGTGTACATGTTGACAGTCTTTGGTTGTTCATGTTATTATTTCCCTCTTAAGACTCAATATTCGTCCTACTGTATGTTATACGAATAGTATACAGGGGCGTTGGTAGGTTTTAAGAACAGGGGGGCTAAGGCCCCATGAAATCTTCCCCCAAAATCCTCCTGACAGCACCACGAATTGTTAACCAATTAAAATCTTTCCTATGGGTCCAATTTGTAGCCACATATTCTCCGAGTTAGGTTCCAGAACCTTAACATGATTCTCTTTGTTTCCCCGGTGATATGGTTGGGATCATCGTCATGCTAGAAGAATCAGCCATGTTTATCCTTAAGGATAGGAGGTTTTTGACGATAATTGTAGAATACAATTCCTTATTCCTCTTGTCATTAATACAGATGCGTTTGATCCTTTTGGAGAAAAGCAGCCCCAAAGCATGATATTTCCACCCCCATGCCTCATGCCGAGCGGCACCACATGCTTTTACTAAGCCATCTGATTAGTCAGTTAATAACTTGCAATAAAGAAAATAATAAAATTAGCAAGAACATGTTGAAAAAAGGTATCAGAGCAAGATTGGGTATTCTGACAACTACAGTGACTGAGTAATAGCTTTTTATTTCTCCATAGAAGTCTGAGGGATTTTGGCTGAGTACTTCCTGTTTAAAACCCAAGTGGGCAGGGGTCACGCAGTCCAGTCCTCCTCTATAGTCAACGGGTGCACCTTGGCACTCTTTACCCCTCCAAACACAGCGAGTGGCGTTTGGTTATGGGCCGACCACATGACATTCAGACAGTTCTCCTCTGGATCATCCAGATGGTCTCTGTGGAGCTTCAGACAGGTCTGGACATGTGCTGGTTTAAGCATGTGGACATTTGGTACGCTTCAGTATTTGAATCCATGAGGACGTTACTAATAGCAACTTAAGTTACTGTGGTCCCAGTTCTCTTCATGTCATTGATAAGTTTCTTCCTGTGTAGTTCTGGGCTGTTTCCTCAGTGTTCCATAGATCATTTTTACCCCATGAACTGAGATCTTTCATGGATTTCCAGGTCGGGGATTGTCAGTGTTCTGGTATCTCTTGTATTTCTCTTAATTACCGAATAGTTGAGTTCTTTCCAAGCTGTGGTGATACAGTGAATAATATTGTCTCTGGAGGCTTTTGACAGCTCTTTGGTCTTGGTCAAGGTGGAAAGGTTTCAGTCTGACAGTTTAAAGGCGTGGACAGGTGTCCCTTGTAAAGATAACCAGTTCAAACAGGTGTGATCAATACAGGTATTGAGTGGAGGATAAGAAGAACTTCTCAAAGCAGCAACAGGTCTGTGAGAGGCAAAATAATTACTATTTTCTGCCCAATTATACAATACAAAAATGTGATCCCCTAGATTTTTTTTTTAATACATATTCTCTCACAGTCGAAGTGGCAATTATTACAAATTTGTCTTTTTTAAGGCTCAAACTTGCACCATTGCTGACAGCCAAATACCTTCTTGCTCTATTATGTGTGTGTATATGTACATTTATTTAAATAAATGCGAACTTTTCTTTTCTGGAGCTTTAATCAAATTTTTACATCAATAAAAAATGAATGTTTGCTTGCAGACAAAATGATAGAAGTTTAAATTTTTCTTTTTACTTTGTATCCTTCTAATTTGCAATTAGGTAGGGGGAAATATATATATATATTTTACTGACATTAAAGTCAGTTGCAGTCCAAAACACTGCAGAGTATTGGTAGATCAAAATGCAAAACATAAAGCAGAAAGAAAAGTTTCCAATACAAGGTAAAATATTTGGTACACAGAAGTCTAGTTGTTCAGAAAACTTCACTTTTTTTTTTAAACTATGACTTAATCTGTAACTTTTTTATTCACCAAAGTTTAGCCGGCAAAAATGCCTCTTATAGACGAATATGAAGATTTCCCCTGTATATTTTAGTCACATTGAATCAGAATGTAACCTTGCTAAGCTATTAGATGGTCTTTTTGGAAACACAGTAATGGTAATCTTTTATTTTCACATCTTTCGAACAGTTTATTGTTTGCAAGCGGAAGCTGGAGAGTAAGAAGGAAGCTCTGTTGATTCTGTCCAAAGAGCTGGACACTTGTCAGCAGGAGAGGGATCAGTACAAGCTGATGGCCAACCAGCTGCGGGAACGACACCAGGCACTCAAGAAGAAGTACAGAGAACTCATTGTGAGCTCAGCTTTTATTGAAGAGCAAAAATCCCAAATGATTCTGTATTTTTTTATTGAAGAAATTAGAAAGGCCCTGTTTTTGTTTGTTTGATCAACAGGATGGAGATCTGTCTCTTCCCCCTGAGAAAAGGAATCAAGTAAGTCATCAAATTGTAGAAGAAAACAGTTTTTTTAAAGCAGACATTGGGGTGTTGTGCACACACAGGATGTCAGTTTGCTGACATTGCCTAGCTTTAAGAGGAGAAACTAAAGCATTTTAAGATGACATTTGGAGGTGGAAGACCTGTTTATTTCGTTTGTTTGTTTGTTCTTAAACAACAAAACATGTTAAAGCTGAGATTCTATTTACATTTTTCAATTTGTAATTTCAGGTCAAAAAAGACAATACATTTTTTTTTTTTTTTTTACATCCAGTTAAACCTTTCTGTTCAGGTAAACTTGGCTCAGCTGTTGAGAGACTCCAGAGAAAAGAGTACGCAGCTTTCTGAGGAGGTGAAGGAGCTGAAGCAACGACTGGCAGAAGCTCTGGGGGATAATAAGGTAAAATGTCAAACTGTCCAACACAATCGCTGAGAATCTGCGTTGTTAATGTCATCACACCCCTGTGAGGTAACCAGCAGAAGTCAAAGCAAGGCTGTGGAGGCTTCTGATCTTGTTATTCTCTGGTCCTGCAGCTTCTGAGAATGACCATTACCAAACAGAGGCTGGGGGACGAGGAGATTGGCACTCGCCACTTTCCTGCACATGAAAGAGAAGGTCTGGTTAAACAGCTGGAACGAGCCAGAGAGGAGGTGAGGACACTCCACAAGTAGTTGGTAATCCACAAATGTGACTGGAAATAGTTTTATGGTGATGTAGAATGAGCAATACTGACAATACCTTCCACAAAAACTAAGAAAATGCTCACAGATTTTAACTTTTGGTTAAATTGTTGCAACAAATTAGTTAAAATTTAGGAGCAAAGAAGAGAAAGGTCACACACTCACTTCTTTCCATGTATTTTTTTCCTCAGGTTGATTTACCAAAAAAATAGAAACAAAAACTATCCATTATGATTTTATTTAAAGAAATAAGACTTTATGATTTATACAGTTGCAGGGAAAATATGTGAACCCTTTCGAGTTACTTGGTTTTATGGATGAACTGGACACACAATTGTGCTCAATAAAAACATATGTTGGTGTGGTTTAAGCAGCCGATGTTTTTCTCCATTATGATTTAGATTATTATAGATTGAGTTAAAAGAAAAAAAAAAAACACCTGTGTCCATTTCATACGGAAATTGAGGAACTCCTCAAAGGTTTACATACTTTCTCTTGCAAGTGTATATGTCCCTGGAGTTTACCTTTGAACTCAGTATTCATTATAGATTTCTGCAGAACAACAGCATAACAAAGAAACGATTGAAGGACAAGTCTGCTTTACCCCTCTGGTGCTTCTGGTTCTTTGCTTAATGATGTACAGTGAGAATATTCATGATTGAAGCCTACACACGGGTTCAAAAAGAGCATGTGCTCCTTTTGTGAATGCTTGAAATTCTGCTTGAGTTTAATGGGAGATGTGTTCAAATCTTTATACTAGTCTATTTTAATTTTCATGTGTGTTAGTGTGATATTGGTTTAAGCAAACAGTTATTCTTTAATTGTTGTGACTTTGATAGACATTAGGACATGTTTTCTGTTCAATTCCATCCAAATCCAGTCATTCCAAATGTTTATCCTGACAGTTCGTTTCACACACAGACTTGTAGCCAGTGTGTGTTCATGTCTAGGAAAAAACAACCACATTCACTGCTACACGAGATGCGTATAGTGCATGACTGCTGCAATGATGTCACTAGAACTCTGTTAGCTTGGGTTTGAAAGATCCTTTGACTATAATTGCTGTCTACTAATAACAGATATTTACCTGAAAACACAGGCTTTATGACAGGTCTCCTCAACGCTGAACAAGTTATTTAACCCTATATCATACAAGAAGTAACTCTTAACTCTGTAAACACACACACTGAGGTCATTAAAATAAATATTTCCCGATGGTCAGACAAAGCAAATTATGGGTCTTCATCAAGAAAACAAAACATTTATGACCACGAACACCTGAGGTTTGCAGCGAATCCTCGAATTGGATGTAGAAATGTAAAGACCCATTCCAATGAAAATGGTCTTTTGTGTTTTTTAACATGTTCTTGTAGCATTTTTCTTATAATATAGGACCTATATAAAACAATTTACAATTATCAGTATCTCTTACCACTCCGCCCCCTTACACGCAGTCATTTTCCTCATCAGAGCTGGCCTCTGGCTCAAAACTGTACGACTGGATTCATCCAATGTTGTTTGTAATAGGGAAAAAATTCACAGAAAAAGGCAAAAAATCTACTGAGATTTCATAGTGGTAAAACAGTCGTTTTGGAGCTAAGACATGAGTGTTCAGTCCTGAATCTTTGTGCTGAACAAGTTAAACACCTTTCACTTTCTTCACAGGAATGAATGGAATGAATCACAAAGTAAAAAAGGTGCTGCTTGTGTTCTGCAGAATGAGGTTCTGGAGCACAGCGTGAAGTCGCTCACTGATGAGCTGCAGGACGTTCGAGCCGAGCGGGACGTGTTTCAGCAGAAAGCTCATCGGCTCAACGTGGAAATGAACCACATTGTGGGAAACGACGACGTCCGGATCCTGGATATAGACGCACTCTGCATGGAGAACAGGTTTGCTTTTTTCCACTAGAGCATTTGCTTTTGTGTGTGCAGTTCAAGTTCAAATACTATGAAGAGTTTATAAAGTGCATTTTTATTATTTAGTAATCAATTGTCTTCAAACATATGATCTTAAAGCCAATTAACAGTTTAATTAAAACGTAAAATCTCCTTCAGGTATTTGCATGAGAGGATTCATCAGTTTCAAGAAGAGGTCAACCTTCTCAAAGCAAACCTAATAAAGTACAAGGTACTAAAAGCCGTCTTTTGTTTTTCTACTTTCTTTTTTTTTTTTTTAATCAAAACAGTAAAATAAAATACTGATACTTGTCTCCAGAGTGCATTGGAGAGCAGGAAGAACTCAAGAATCAACGGCAAGCCAAACAGTAGTGCTTTAACTGGAGTGCTTTCAGCTTAAACAAGGTCAAGAGACTAACAACTTCTTCATTTTTTTTTTTTAAATCTGATTATGCTTCATTTTTTAAACCATTAAATTCATATGAATTCAATTGAGTTGTAACCATTATGATGTGGGTGCAGTGAAGGAGCTGTTGCTCTCTGAGGAAAATGGCTGCAGCTTGCCGGTGACTCCTCAGTCCATCTCCGACTTGAAGTCTCTTGCCACAGCTCTCCTGGAAACCATCCACGAGAAGAACATGGTGATCCAACACCAGCGCCAGATAAACAAGTATGGTTCCTCACTGACCTCACTTACTCATCCTGGTTCAAATTCATTTCAGTAAGTTCATATTGTGGCTCTCTTTTTTGTCATCAGGGTTCTTGGAAACCGAGTTGCAGAGTTGGAGATTAAACTGAAAACAATTGAAGTTTCTGGGCTTTGGAGACTTCCAGGTGGAGATCAGTCTTTTAAGCTGTTAAGAAGTTTTTTTTTTTTTTGCTTTTTACTAACCTTGAATTTATATGCTTTTCCTGTTTTTTCTCATGCTACCTGGAGGCCTGTCTTATAATGTGTCTTTAGGAGTATGTGGAAGTATGTTCCTCCAATTAGTGTCATTTATTTGATAAAACTGAAGCGTGTTTGCTCTTCTGTAGCTGTGCCGTAGATATATATGACTGGATTGGCTCTTGCCTATTTGCTACTAAAGACAGAGACGTGCGCGTGCAGGCGCCATTGTTATGCATTGAGTCATGGCAGCAGAACGCTGCTGTTCTAATGGACAAGCAGGAAACATGAAAATCAGGCTAGCTCCCTCATTTCTTAACAGATTTTACAAAACCTGGCTCGTATTAAAGCTTGAAAAGTGATTGATCATGTATATTTAAATATTTATTATCTATTGAAATAATCTGTACATAGTGCAAGAATTCCACCTTCTACTGCTACAGGTAACCATTGATGTCAGGTTAGCAGCTTCTAAATAACCAACAAGATTTAGGCTCTTAAAGTAGCTCGCTACGTGCTACTTCGCTAGCACAGTAATTCAGCAACCTGCATCATGACTGCACTTATTACGTGTTGCCCAGACAAATTTACATTAGGTTTTGTGCTGGGTTAGCGTAAATACGTGAGAAACACATCATGTTTTAAAACATGAAACATTAATAAAAACGTACATCGAAGAACCAAACTAGCATCCTACTCGCGAGTTGCTAGCACCGACTTTAGCACAAACTTCCCAGTTCTCAGCCTGATTTCTCTCCATTAAAATGAGTTTCCTGTTCTGTGATGATTCCTCTCCATCAGATTATTTTGTTAAGGTTTTTGAAGTTGATTACAAAACATTGCGTCCACTTTTGTGGTTCTTTTCGTCCTTAGTGGGACCTCCTCCATTCAACACTCAATGCATAGTGATGGTGCATGTCTGTCACGGGATTTCCAATCCAGTAATATATATCATTGAGCTATACTTAGAATCAGATATTCTAACTGGACAATTGGCAGTATCTCATGTTGGATCATATTTTGTGATCTTAGGAGGAAAAGATGGCGTGAACTCTGACCAAGTTAAATCTTCTGCTTCTTCTGGACAGAAAGGTGAAAACCTGCACAATAGTGCAAGCTGTGAATTTCTGATGTTTGAACATCACCCTCCTTACTTGTCTTTGCAGATGATGAAGTTTCCACTTCACAGCACTGCTCTGAAGCTCTGGAGGACGTCTGTGAAACAGAAGCTGAGTCAGGTTTTCAGCAGCGAACGCACAATCCAAGATGGAAACGCCTCACCAGCAGGGTTTATGTTGGTCACCTGAAGAACAACAAGCAGCAATTGCTCCTCCATGTGACGTGCCACAAGATGAATGTCCTGAAAAAACTGAAGTTGTGGTTTCAGCTACAAAAACGGAAATCGACTCGAATGTGAGGGAGTCCCAGACATCAGATACCAGACGACTCTCAGAGGACTCCGAACCAGCAGGAGAGGGTCATGAGCCAGCAGATCACACAGGAGCAGAGGAAACTGTGGAGTCTTTTATAACAAATGAAAACATTTATGTTGTGTCAACTATTTCTGAAGAGGACGTCCACTAAAGCAGATGTTTATTTTAGTTGATCTGGTAGCACACAGTCTTCCAGGACTATATGGTGTGAAGGCATTAAAAAAGATACTTTTTGAAAATAAAGTTTAAAAGTAAATATTTCTGCCCTATCATGCAGTGTCAGCTAAACTTAATTTGTTGCACATTTGTGATTATTTCAACTATTCCTTTCATAACCATCAGTATGCTGAGCTTACAGTGCCCCCTATTGGCTAAATAGTGTATAAATGAGAGATGTGGAAGAAATGCCATCTGGCAGAGTGAAGAGATATTACTCTGATGGAAAACTATTTGCTCTTCTGTGTAAAAAGTGTAACGATTTTGTGATACAATAAGGTTGATGTAAATATAAAAGTATTAATGCTGTCTACCAAGTATTGCAAAATTCTAATTTGTGAGAAATAAATGACTCTTTAGACTTAGTTTCTTTATTAACATAAGCAACTAATACAAATGGAGCAATACTGAAGTCTATTTTGATATTTGTGTTTTGGTGGAAGTTAATATTAAACAGTCCAACTTCATAGAAAACGTGAAAAAAAAAGTGAATCCAATGAGACACCCCTTATGACCTTTATCTCACATATTGATCCTCTCTAGACTGAGGTCAGAGTACAGCTTTCTTGGGTTGATTACATCAGCGAATTAACCCAAAGGTGATTGGAGCAGATCAATACCACTAGTGTCAAGACTACTTTCTCCTCATTTTCAGCTCAGTTCATCCCATAAATTGGAAGAAGACATTCCAATGACGCAGCAGGCCAGCCTTCTTCCTGCATTCCCATGCAACAGACTCCCTGCATCTCCACCTTGGCCTAAGTCGTCGACCGTTTCATGAACCACTACAGCTCTTCCGAGCACAGACAGCCCAACGAACAGCGTTGCTTCAGATTCTATCCGCTCACCGATTCTCCCCTCGTTGGCCACAAAGTTACCAAAGTCTCCCGGATGATTGGGGTGATGCACCCCGTATGGGTTGTAGTGTCCACCAGTAGAAGTGCATCCCTGGCTCAGATCTCCATACTGGTGGATGTGCACGGCTCTGGGCTGTGGAGACTCATCTGTGGGAAAGCCAGTGAGCTGCAGGAGGACTTGGAGCTTTCCCTGCGCCTGATCTTGCTTAAACAAAACTTGGCCGTACACATTAGGCAGGTCGTCTGCAAGCGAAGCGCTGGGTCTCACTTTGCAGGCGGCATACAGTGTGCCATTGTGCTGCGAGAACTCTGGTGGGAGCAAATACGTTGAGGAGCATTGTTGACTGCATGCCAGCAAGACCAGGAGAGCCACTTCCAAGACACTTACTGACCTGAAACGAGTTAAAAATGCCAGTTTTTCTAAAAACAGTCAACCAGGCAGGAGTTTGAAAAACATATGTATTCCCTAAAATGTAAACCTGAATCTGGGTTGTAGAGAGTCATCAGCCTTTCTAAACATGCTATGACAACACACAGTGATGGTATAAGTGATTTTACCAAGTATTTTGGTCCAAGTTATGCAGTTACATCAAAATATTTGAGCACAGAAACTACAAAATGTAGGCCTTTAAATAAGAATAAGTTATTTATACAAAATGTATTATTAGATCTAGCAATACTTTAAAAAAAATTCCAAAAGTTGAGACAAAACAGTTCTTGTTAATATGCACCTGCTCATCTTGCAGGTGAACTATGCAATAGATTCTTACCTGTGCGCGCGCATGGTCACTGTCAACTGATCAAGGGAGAGGAGAAAAATAATAAATTGGCTTTTTGAAGGCAGTAAAGAACGTGTGCTCGCGCAGTGAAAGTTTCCTAAATTTCCCCCAGGTTTCGCCGCGTGAGGGTGGGCGTGACGGAGCAGACTGCGGGTGGGCGGGACGTCTTTATGTAAGCTCATTAAGACGAGGATTAGATACAGCTGGAGCTGATTTGGAAATGTCCGGTGTGCAGGAAAATAACATTTTTACATAATTTAGATAGACATAGAAACCTTTTCAGATGTGAGTAAAATGGTTCCTAAGACTATCACGTTTTGTATCTTTATGTATACAATTAGGAGCTGATCAGAAAGTGACTTGGATAAAACTTTATTTATTATAATGATTCGAACAAAATCAATTAAAAAATGTAAAAAAAAAAAAATGTTGTAGTCCCCAGAAAAACTTTGAAATTTGAACAGGTTAGGCACCCAATGTGCAATCACAATCTGCTGAAATCAAAATAATAGAAACATGCACATTTATTAGAAATATATATATATATATATATATATAAAAATAAGTAAATACATAATAAACCAAAATGTAAAAAAGTAAAAAGAAGTAGATAAATAAATCAACAAACACAACAATTGAAAACCAAATAAACAAACAGGATGATATAAATAACATTGATAAAGAAAAAATAAAATGCATATATATTCTGTTTTAAAATATAATTTTATTACTGATTCCGTTATCCAAGTTAACATGAATTTGACAGAATCTGAAAGGAATAATTGCTTTAGTGAGATGACAGTAATGAAAGTCTTCCCAAAATGATTTCTGCTTCATGTTGTTCATTATTACATTATCCCTACATTTTGTCATCAATGAGATATAAAAACACAGATCTTTCCAACTTTTTAGACATGCATCATTTTAAATGTGTAAATGATCTCAGTTGAAAACTGCAGTCTTATTTGTGTAAATAATTAGGTTACCATATTGTCTATTTTTTTATTGTTCTTTAACAATGGCCAAGCATCTTTTTTTTATTGGCCATTCGGTTTTACATAAAACATTTTTGAAGCCTTTTTAACACACTTTAACATACTTTAATACACTGTTTGCATGGATTGGGGAACAGACCTAATAGTTCAGGTACATCCTACACATTAAATGTTGCCTTCAAAATCATTAAATTGGAATTTAAGGTTAAAAAATATATCAAATTAATTCACTTGACTGATTCTGAGAAAATGTAAAAAAACAAAAAAAAGGGAAAAAAGAAAAAACTAGATTGCTTTCAAGATGACCCATTTATTAAAAGCCTGCATCCCAGCTGAAGGAGGGAAAAAAATTATTGTTACACAGAGAATAGAATAGAATAGAATAGAATAGAATAGAATAGAATAGAATAGAATAGAATAGAATAGAATAGAATAGAGAGATTTCATTGTCATTACTAGTAGTAAAGGGTAATTCAGAAATAGCTCATGTTAAAGTGGGCAGACAATTCAGACAACAAATAAAAAGTTAAAGAGTTGGCAGACAGAAACACAAAACAAGTAGCTGAGAAGCCTATTGTTGATATACATACTGCTGTTAGAAAAAAAAGAGGTGAAGAGTCTGGCAAGGCGAGTCAGATTTATTTGTATATCACTGAGTTTCAGCTGTTCTAAGATTTTCTGGAAGTCTGTTCCAGATCTGTGGGGCATAGAAGCTGAATGAGCTTCTGCATGTTTAGTTTTGACTCCAGGAACTGATAAAAGACCAGATCTAGATGACCAGAGAGGTCTGGCTGGTACATGGGTCAAGAGGTCAGTCGTTTATTTTGATGCTAAACCATTCAAAGCTATATAAACCAGTAACAGAACTTTAAAATCTATCATGTGGCAGATAAGTAACCAGTGTAAAGACCTCAGAACTGGACTGATGTGGTCTACTTTCTTAGTCCTAGTGAGAACCCGAGCAGCAGAGTTCTGGTGAAAAAAAAAAAAAAAAAAAAAAAAAAATTGAAGGGTGATAATAAAGGAAGGTGGTATTACAGAATACAGAGGGAAAAAAATTGGGTATGTTGGACTAAATAGACAAGAGAGTAGAATTTTGTCCAGACTTAGACTTTGGTCGTACACAATTTAAATATGATATCTTTAAAACTGGAAAACATGCTGCTGGTAAATGTGATTTTTGTGTTGCAGAGGAAACGATAGGGCATGTGTTGATGGTTTGTGGGAAGTTATCTGTTCAGAGACAATTGATGAATGGATGTCTTGAAGAGAAAGGAATAAAATGTAGGATAACCATACTTTTAGCAACAGCAGCAGCTATCAGGCACACAAAATACATTACCTAAATATAAGGGAATTAAAGGGTTGACACTCTGCTACAGTACACTCCATACCAGTAGGTGGCGGTAATGGGCATTAACGCTGCGTGCCGTCCTCCATTAAACCACACTAGAAAAAGAAGCAGAAGAAGAGCTCTGGAAAGCAAAACTAAGCAGAAGACGAAATTAGGAAAACGACTTTGTTACGCGTTTAGCTCTCTGCTCTTGTCATTTGACAACAGATAGGGTTTGTTTATCTTTAAAGATGTCTAAAAGACATCGCTTGGATTTGGGCGATGATTACTCTTCCAGTAAGAAGAGGTCTGACGGGTAAGTCAAGCTGTATGGTGGCGTATCCGCTTTTGAATGCTAGCAAACGAGCTAAACTTTAGCTGGCGCTAGTTTGGTTTGCTAACAGCTCACAGGAGTTGAGACAATACTGCCTCACCATTCACCAAATAACCGTAGTTGAGCCTTAATTTGAGTTGAATGTCATTATTTTACGTTCTCACAAAGCCTAGTGATACTAACAGCAGCGCAGCCGGGCAGCTAGCGATGGCCTTCACCGATAAACGAAACATCGACGCTGTCTGTTTCATTCATACACGTGTGTGGCTAATGTTAGGTTAGCCTGTAGCTAGCTGTCGTCTCGAGCTAGTTTAAGCGTTATTTCGAGTAGAAAACCTGCTGCCAGTCTAATGTGCACCAGGTTTCTTGTTTGATGTTTTAGTGCAATTTACGCTTCAATTCAGGGACTAACTACGATATCTGACGTTTAATATGCACTATATTGAACCAATAAGGCCTATAACTTCGTCTAACTTAGTCTTCACCTATATTGTTTTAATTTATTTTACAGACTTTTTACAGTAAATTATTTGTTTTTTTTCTCTTATGCATTCTGCATTTCAATGTCAAGATATATTTGACAATCTTTTTTAAAAAAATCTATGAAATCTGTCTGTTCCAAAAACGGTTATACTTTAATCTAAGATTATGTATGGACTTGTCCACCATCCACATTTTTTCTTTTTTCATTTTCGTTTTTTATTTCTTTTTAATTTGTGTATTGATTTACAGTTTATTTAATGACAATAAATTTAATTTTCTTTGGATTTAGGAGAAATGATACATTTAGGGAAAAAAAGCAGTAAATGTACTAATAATTAAGTCTAAATAAGTACCACAAGGATGTAAACACTGTCTAGTTTTAAAATGTAATTTTAAAACCCCACTCTGATGAAAACTGTAGGTTTTAATATGTTCTGGTGGGGTTTTTCTCATGGAGCACATTTACTGAGAAACTTGAGTCTACATTTTAAGTTTTTTGAGTATTCCTTTATTTGAATAAGTGGGAAACAGTAACAGACAGTTTTTGACAAAGTTTGTAGTTGTAATATGAAGCTTCAGTTTGCAGGGCTCAAGTTTCCTGCTTCTTACAATTCATTCACTTGAAGTCAAAGAGATCAGTGTATGTCTTTGTTTTCCTCGTCCAAGCTGATATCTGGCTTAAAACTACATATATGTCTGGATAGCTCCAGTATTGCTTGACATTTTTTTTGCATCAGCAGTGTTTGGCTGGGGGCTCGAGGCGCTGTAAACTATTGATAGAGCTTGTAAACAGATGGATGATGGGAATTGAGTGCAGGCTTTCTGTGTGCCAACATTTCCACCCACATCTCGTATCTTGTATGCAAATTTCTGATGAACTACAGAAAAATTACAGTTTTTATTAATTTTGTCTAAAAACGACCTAATCGACGGTTCTACAGTAGATTGACCGAAGGGGGTCTTAAAGCAATGTAACCAGTCTTGGATTACTCTCATTTTGATCTGGTTTGTGTTGTTTTTGATCCCTCTTGAGTCATATGTCTCTGTTCCTGTATCAACCTTTGGACTAAAGGGAAATAAGTAACTTTTAGCTATAATCTGAAACCTTTGCAACTGTTGATACTGAATGCATGTTGAATGTTACATTTTGTTAAAAAATACTGCAGGTGATTCAGACTTTTAATTTCTACATTTTTGTGGTTCAGCTGAACTGTCAAACCTTTTAAATAATTAGAAGATATTTTTTATGTTCCTCATATGCATATCTCTTCTGTATTTTCTTAGTTCATACAGCATCTGCCTGTTTGCCTACAATGTGCCCTTTTGTCCTGTGCTCTCTAACTTGAATGTAGTTGTCAAATTGTCACTATTATTTACTTCTACGTTAAAGTGTTGAAATGATGGAATGCGGCTTTGTGTTGCTGTCAGAAAAAATGTCCATAAGTCCCTCTGAAGATTCACGATAGCTTCAGCTCAATAGCTGGTTGTTCTTACCCAAAACAATTTGGTACTTAGTTTTTACTGTATTTTTTAAGGTGTTGTTTTTATTCATTCAACTTCTTATTCTGCTTTGCTGCAAATAAAACGAGCAGCCTGAGTCATAATAATAAATACCAATATGAATTTTTCTTTTAAAATATTACATCCACAGGAGGGATCGAGATCGAGACAGGGACCGCGAGGACCGTTCCAGGGATAGGGAGCGAGATAGGGACCGGGACAGAGACCGGGATAGAGACTCCAAGCCTTCTGCTGCAGTTTCCAACAGTACAACACCTGTAGCCAGCTTACCCACTCTCAAGCAGATGCCTATGCATCAGCAGATCAACCCTTTCACCAACTTGCCACACACGCCGCGTTATTACGAGATCTTAAAGAAGAGGTTACAACTTCCTGTGTGGGAGTATAAGGAGAGCTTCACCAACATCATCACACGTCAACAAAGCTTTGTCCTCGTAGGAGAGACGGGTTCTGGAAAAACTACACAGGTAATATTCTATTAATGTTCAATTTTCTCGCAATTTGGATTTGTAAAACTTGCTTAGTATTACGTTTTTTTTTTTTTTTTTAATTAAAAAATAGATTTCAATATCCTTCACTGAACTTTGTTCATCAAAATCTAACATCAACATTCATGTCGAACTCTAGATCCCACAGTGGTGTGTGGACATGGTTCGGGGTTTGCCTGGTCCCAAGCGAGCTGTAGCCTGTACCCAGCCGAGGAGAGTAGCTGCCATGAGCGTCGCTCAAAGAGTGGCAGATGAAATGGATGTTATGCTTGGACAAGAAGTCGGCTATTCCATCAGATTTGAGGATTGTAGCTCTGCTAAGACAATACTAAAGTGAGTTCTATTTCAATGAATCAATCTTTGCAGTGTTTTCAATAAACAAAAGAAGTTAACCAATACATTTTACATTTTTAGATACATGACAGACGGTATGTTACTGAGAGAAGCTATGAATGACCCTCTGCTGGAGCGGTACGGTGTGATCATTCTGGACGAGGCCCACGAGCGAACTCTTGCTACAGATATCCTGATGGGAGTGCTGAAAGAAGTGGTCCGTCAACGATCTGACCTGAAGGTATTCTTGTCTCAATCAGTAAATGTTTGTCAGTCATTACTTTCATTTCCTTAAATGTTAAATGAAAAATTCCATGCTTATTTGGATAGTTATTTCGAATCACTAAGAAAGAACTAGTGGCTTTGCTCAGCCAAAACTGATCAATCTTGGAACTAATAATCGGCAGGTTTCTAGAAAGTCTTATTCTCCACATTGATGGAATTTTCTCTTCTGCTCAGGTGATTGTCATGAGCGCCACTCTGGATGCTGGGAAGTTCCAAGTATACTTTGACAACTGTCCTCTGTTAACAATTCCTGGACGCACACACCCAGTAGAGATCTTTTATACCCCCGAGCCAGAGCGGGACTACCTTGAGGCGGCAATCCGCACCGTCATTCAGATTCACATGTGCGAGGAAGAAGAGGGCGACTGTCTTCTGTTTCTCACAGGCCAAGAGGTATCTCCATTTTTCTTGTTTTTTTTTTTTTAACGACATTCTCCTTAAAACCGCAAATGTAATCCTCACGGTTCTTTTAGGAAATAGACGAGGCCTGCAAGAGGATCAAGCGTGAAGTTGATGACCTGGGTCCTGAAGTCGGGGACATCAAAATCATTCCACTGTATTCCACACTGCCTCCTCAGCAGCAGCAAAGGATCTTTGAGCCGCCTCCTCCAAGGAAACCCAGTGGCGCCATTGGCAGAAAGGTGCGTTTTAGTTCAATCATTCCTTTGTGATCATACTTGGGTTGAGCTGAAAGTCTGCTGCCTTTTCCGTAGGTTGTGGTGTCAACAAACATCGCTGAGACTTCTTTAACTATTGATGGTGTGGTTTTTGTAATTGATCCTGGATTTGCCAAACAAAAGGTAAGCAAAAAAGAAAAAAAGTTTCTGATGGCATCTGTTAAGATGAAAAGTTTAATGCTTTGACGTTTGTGTGAAGGTGTACAACCCTCGAATCAGAGTGGAGTCTTTGCTGGTCACTGCCATCAGTAAAGCTTCTGCCCAGCAGCGGGCAGGTCGCGCTGGCAGAACACGTCCAGGGAAATGTTTCCGGCTCTACACGGAGAAGGCCTACAAAACAGAGATGCAGGCAAGTGACAAAAAAAAAAAAAAACTATTTCCAAATGTAGATGATTGTGATGATTGTGGTGGATAAACAATCCTCTATTCAGTCTCATTACTGAAGTATTATGAAGAAACTTGTCTAGAGGAGGAGATACAGGAATCAACTTCTAATAATCAGAAAAATTAATATCTTTTTGAAAAAGTTATTGTCATAAATAGGACATTTTATTTATATAGTAGATCAAATTATCAGTGTAGAAATGTTTTTTTTCTCACAGTTCAAGAATAAAGTATGAAATACAATTTTTTTATTTATTTTTTTTTAAGTAGGAATGGACCGATGTGATTTTTTTTTTCTCTAGCCAATACTGATATTTCCTTTCCAACTGTGACCTATATGTGCTGATATCAATATTTAAGTGTCTGCAATAACACCAAGTTTAGATTTGTTTTTTGTTTCTTTATAATAAATTCACAATTTTTCTTTTACTATACCATCACGTTGTACTTGACCATTTTAACATCCAGCAAGCAATCTCATAGGAGCAAGTTTCATCTTAAAACGTAGAAAATGTATCTGAAAACATTCAGACCATTTACCGACTATTAGACCTAACTGTAAATCATAAGCCTTCCATTGCCAGGGATCTATTAGGAAGAACATGTATCCCTATCAAATATAAAATATACATAAAAACATTCAGAAAAATCACTGACTATGTATGTAAACTTATGCTTCCCTGTTCCAAGGTTTCATTAGAAAGTATCCATACCAAAAATTTAGTGTATCTTAAGAGAGTCTGAACAATATCAATGTTTTTCTTTTTTTAGTATTGTTCCAATATACAGTCATGACCAAAAGTTTTGAGAATGACACAAATATTACAATTCCACAAGGTCTGTTCCTTCAGGATTTTTAGGTGTTTGCCAGATGTTTCTATGGTGTAATGACATACAGTTAGAAGCATTTAACAAGTATCAAAAGCTTGTATTAAAAGTTCTGTTAGCTGGTCCTTTTGTGGCAGGGCTGAAATCCTGTGGAAATGTGGTTTCAGTAATAGTTCATTTTCAAAGCAAAAAGGGACTATGCAAATAATTGCAGTTGAGTGAATCACTCCTCATAACATTCTGGAGTATATATACATTTCCATGAAACTGCAGACTTTGGAAAAAAATAATAGTTGTCATTCTCAAAACTTCTGGCCATGACTGTAGATAAACTCAAATTATGCAAATATGATACAGATACTTGCACCGGTATATCGCTCATCTCTGATTGGACGCTGTCTCTGTGGGTCTGGCTCCACATGAAACTCTGTTGGTGTCTCATAAAAACTGCTGGACAATCTTTCAAACAAGTAAAACTGAACGACAAGCTGTGAGTAATTAAAAAAAAAAAAGGTAGAGAAAGAAATCATCTTTGCTCCACCAACATTCCTGTAAAAATTGAAAACTTTCTTTTGCTCCAAAACTTCTTCAGTTTCGTTTGATTTCATTTAAAATCATAACTTGGTAAACTTTTAGGCTATTTAGTTTGTTTATAAAAAATCTGTTTTTACTTATCTAGAGATTTAAACTGCACCAATGTGAAAATTTAATAACAAACATTATGTGTGAACGCTTAGTACTGACATTCTTTTCACTACCGAAACTTTTCACTTGTTTACACAATTAATTGAAGTGGACTCTGAGGTAAAGAACAGCAGCTTTTCACTGCAACACTTTACAATAAAGAAATGTTTACACCTTATGTATGTATCCATGTAAATCTGCACAAAATCACTTAAAATGGTATGTCACAGACAATGTTTTTTAGGTGTTGCTGGCATCAACTCTGGTGTTAAAGGGTAATCTATATAAGCACGTGTAAACACCAGAATATTTAAATTTTTCCCCAAAAACAATCTTATTTCAAAACTGAGCAACAACCTGTAAATAGTTTAATTAAATAAACACACGGTTCTATTATCTTTTCTCCAGGATAACACATACCCTGAGATTCTTCGGTCCAATTTGGGTTCCGTGGTGCTGCAGCTGAAAAAACTGGGCATTGATGACCTTGTTCATTTTGACTTCATGGATCCACCAGGTCAGTGGTCATTCTGCTGAGTTGAGTCCAATGCCAATGGATACATTGCAATATATATCCTATTGTGAAACATTCCTTGTGATCCGTATCGTATCGCCAGATTCTTGCCACTACACACATCTAACTTCTATACTTAAATGCTCCACCTGTCTCCCTCCAACTGCAGCTCCTGAGACCCTCATGAGAGCTCTGGAACTGCTGAACTACCTGGCTGCTCTTAACGATGACGGCGACCTCACCGAGCTGGGCTCCATGATGGCGGAGTTTCCTCTGGACCCTCAGCTCGCAAAGATGGTCATTGCGAGCTGCGAGTTTAACTGCTCCAATGAAATTCTTTCCATCACCGCCATGCTGTCAGGTAATGCCCAGGACTGGGCTGACGTCTTCTTGCCTGTTGTAGGCTAAGTCTAATCTGGTTAATGACGTGTCCAGTAAAGACGTCTGCAACATGGTCTCTCACAGAGAAACAAGATAAATCAGCCAAAAACTTTGATTTTTAATATAAAAATGGGTGCATTATTATTGAAAATAACATTTAGGTTTCTTAATTTTTCAGAAAAAAGGTTGTACATTATGACTAACATTTATCAACTGAACAGTTTAAAATTAAAAAGGTTATAACTCATCTTATGAAATAATAGTTGTGCAGATTTATAACCTATTTATTTTGAAATAGATATATTTTTCAAAAAATCTTTTTTGGTTTAGTTTAAGAACATATTAATCCTTTACTTAATTCTGCTTTTTAGTACAGAACTACACAGATTTATTAATTTTACTAAGGGTGGACTGGAGTTTTTTTTTTTTCTTAACCATTTATGCATGTGGATAGGGCAGGCACCACTTGAGTTTATTTTACAATTCCAGTATTAATATTTACTTAAAATAAAAATTACAAACTTGTTAGTTGTTAACAGTAGTTATATGTATTTTAGAGTGAACATTTTCTTTGTTTTAAATCTATTCAGTTTTTAAATTCCATTGTGAAATCCTACAGTTTTGTAAAGTTGAGTCGTTGCTGGTGTTGCTAACACTCTGTAGTTGTGTGAAAACTCTTGTTTTACAGATGTGCTTTAATGACTCCCCCCTCTCCGCGCTAAAATCCATTACTGTTGGAAATGACCATGAGAAAAGACCGCAGCTCTTCCCCCTACCCTTTTGATAGTGTGGTCCTGCCCTGTCCCAACGCTGTGTCAAGTGCCCTAGCATCATAGGCTTTGCTCCACTTTTCTGTGAATGTTTGACTCATCCGTATGGGCGGCTTTGTTGGGGCCCATACCAACCTTGTTTAGTCCCACAGTGCTTTGTCCGTCCTACGGAGGCTAAGAAGGCAGCTGACGAGTCCAAGATGAGGTTTGCTCACATTGATGGAGACCACTTGACGCTGCTCAACGTCTACCATGCCTTCAAACAAAGTAAGCATCAGACCAAGTTCTGTCCTTTTTTTCTGTTTAGACACACAATCGTCTGAGTTCCTGTAAACCCGGTTGGTATAAAGTGTGGGATGTGATCAAATTTAATCCAGCCTGCCGCCCTATCATTAAAGCTTGATTATATACCTAATACACCATTACTATGGGAATAGAAGAAAAGCGTCTTAAAAAAAAGCATTTTATATTTGACCAGCAGATGGCACCAGCGCTGTGGGAACTCCCATCAAAAGTATCTGATTTGCTTTCATATTTCCTAAGTAACATGTAGATATGATAATCCAGAAACCTTTTTCTGATAATGGCAGTTGTCCAATAATAGGAAACACTTGCAAGAAAACATATTTTTTGGGATCAAATCTATATCAAAACAGCGAAGACATAAGCCAGAGTGATGTTACACATGTGAGGCAACCTCTGTTCTGATCTGCCATCATACAAATGAAGAGCAAGAGAAACATTTTTACTTCCCAAATTTCAATTTTATTTATGTAGCCCAATATCACAAAGAAAATTTTCATTTTCATTGGGCCTCATGCTGGTAATTTTTACAAATGGAGAAAATTTGTCATAAAATATGCACAATAGCTACAGACTAAATAAAACTGGTTATCTCTGCCCTTAGACCCTCCTGCCCTGTAAGGAAAAACTCCAAAAAAAAAAAAAAACCTGAATCAGGAAAAAAGAAGAAACCTTATCCCTTGAGGGCTAAACCTTGCCCACATGAGGGAGAGATCCTATCCCAGGACGAACAAGCGATTTACCAGGACTGAAAAATTAGCTTCTAAAACTAAATATATTTGAATAGAGTTCATTCAGATAGAGCTGAGGGACGAGTGGTGATGAAGTCCATAGTCAAGACGAAGCAGAAGTGGAGTCCACGGCCAGGAGCAGGAGGACAAACGACCCACCAGGAATCACTCTCTCTCAGAGATGCAGGATCGTGTTGGGGGCGTGGTCTATGACCAGGGCAGGAGCACGGGCGATCCACCTGGGATCAGAAATCTTTGAATAAAGAACAATATGTGAATCAAACTCCACCAAACAAAAGCATGGAGAACTAAATACAATAAAACATAAGGAGTAGAAGAAAGAAGTAAATGAGAATAGAGAACAGAACCCCAGAGCTGATGTGGAGAATAGATTGAAAATTTAGAAATTAAATTTAAACGTATCAATATTAATCTGGCAGAACGCCTGTCCAAAGAGGAATGTTTTAAGGCTAGCTTTGAATGTACAAACTGTGCTGGCCTCTCTGACATGAGCTGGGAGCTTATTCCAGAGAACAGGGGCTTGGTGGCTGAAGTTCACATCCGAACAGCAGTTCTAGGAGGCTATTTTGACATCCTGTAAAGAAATTCAAGCATAAATCTCCAAAAAGTTCAATGAATGCAAGAATTGTGAAGCTGGTAAAAATGAGGGGTCCTATCTGTGTTTGTTCAATAACATTTAATATATACTTTAATGGTAAGTGACTTAAAAATCATGCTGACTGTCATTTGCATTTAGAATATAGAAAAATACCATTTGCATAATAATTTGGAGGTTTGAAAGGAACATGAAGTTCCAAAGTTACATCATTATGCACAAATGTGATTCTCTGAAAAGATCAAAATTGTTTTTAGGATTTTCTGATGATTGCTTTCCCATAGTTGATTTGCATCTATGTGATGACTTTATCTAATTTTCCAATGGTTGTTATGCAATATTATCCATAGGTGGTTCAGTCAAACATCCCACAGGGGTTGCACTTTGAATTGTAGATAATTAGTGTCACAGGCAGTCACATGTGTGAATATTTATTACAATTACTAGTTGTATTTTTTGAATTTAAGTCCTAATTGTTTGCTAATAGTCTGGATCTCTCCTGATGTAGACATAAGCATTAAGAGGTTTGGATGAACCGTAACAGCTGTGGATTCCCATTTATTCCAGTCAACTTGAACAGAAAAACTACTTTTAATCCACAGATCTGACTCTCTATGCTTTATTTCTAGACCATGAGTCTAACCAGTGGTGCTATGACAACTTTGTCAACTACCGCTCACTGATGTCTGCTGACAACGTGCGTCAGCAGCTGTCGAGGATCATGGACCGCTTTAACCTGCCCAGGCGGAGCACAGAGTTCACCAGCAGAGATTACTACATCAACATCCGGCGTGCTCTCTGCACTGGCTTCTTCATGCAGGTGAGACGACGTGACGCTGCTTTCATCGGACATGGTTAACCTGCAAACGTTTAGACCTCTTCTGTTTCTTCTGCAGGTGGCTCATTTGGAACGCACAGGCCATTACCTCACAGTCAAAGATAACCAGGTGGTTCAGCTGCACCCGTCCACTGTCCTGGACCACAAGCCAGAGTGGGTGCTCTACAATGAGTTTGTCCTCACGACCAAGAACTACATCCGAACTTGCACAGACATCAAACCAGAGTGGTGAGTGTGCAGGTTTCTAAAGCAAAAGATATATTAAAAAAACAGATTTGGATTCTAACCCTACCTCTTTCTGTCTTTTTTTCCAGGCTGGTGAAGATTGCACCGCAGTACTACGATATGAGCAACTTTCCACAATGTGAAGCGAAGAGACAACTGGAGCGAATTATTGCCAAATTGGAGAGCAAAGAGTATTCTCAATACTGAACAATAGAAAGTACATGTCCTGGAAAACAGCTGCATTCTATAGTTTTAGATTTTTCTGTATCATTGTATCTTGATGTTTAAAGTTGGCTTTTTGATTTTTATAACTGCTTATTTTTCTTTGTTTTTTTTTTCCCCCTCATCAGTGTCAGTTATGTAAGTAGGTGTGATATCAGCAAATATTGTTATTCCTGGCTATAATCATTTTCAAAAGACATGTCAGAGATACCATTTAGATGTGGCTGTATTCATTTTAGGAGACTCTGGAGCCATAACAAAGACCCGTGCTTGCTTTTCTTTAATAAAGGAGCTTTGACCTAATTTTTGTGTTTAAGTTGAAGAAAACATTTACTGTAGACAGCAGTAAGTTAAATCTTATTGACTGTTATCAATCTACACTCAACTAAAATATAAAGCAACACTTTTGTTTTTGCTCCCATTTTTTCATGAGATAGACTTGAAGATCTAAAATTCATTCCAGATACACAATATTAACCATTTCTCTTAAACATTGTTCACAAATCTGTCTAAATGTGAACACTTCTGATTTGCTGAGATAATCCATTCCCCTCACAGGTGTGCCACATCAAGATGCTGATCTGACATCATGATTAGTGCACAGGTGTGCCTTAGACTCTCCACAATAAAAGGCCACCCTTTCACACATCTTGATGCGTAAAAACTAATGGAACTTCTAACGAACACCAGGGTGTCTACAGTAACATCTTTTACAACAGAGAAAAAAACTACTTGATTTTTATTTCCAGAAATAAGTTGCCATCAGCAGAATAGACTCCTATGACAACTAAGCTTGTTATGTGCTACAGTCCTGCCCTCATTAGATTTCCCAATATTAGTGCAGCCCGGACAAAATACAGGGTTGTTTTAGGAAGGGCGTCCCGTTCGAATAATGGAAAGGTGACTCACTGTGGTGACCCCTGATGCTATGTGCCAAAAGGTGGACATCAAGTGCTATGTTTTCTTAAAGAAAAATTCAAGATCAGATAAAAGTATTTTAGAGGGAAGAAAGTTACATAGAGAAATATGGCAAACTCAAATGTTGACTTTTTGACCATTTTATTTAAAGTTGTACTTGACCTTTTTTTTATGGAGCTCTTAAATCCAACTACTGCTGACATTAAGAGCTACAACATGATTAACACAGATGAGACATGAAAACATCTAGGAGAAAATCAAAAGGGGACAGAGGAATCAAATGGGTGTTTAAGATCTTTAGAGAACCACTGAAGTGAGGATTTAATACAACCATACGGAGAATTGGAAAATTTTCAAAGTGCTTCCCAGCTGTTGATAAAATACTTTCAGCAGGCCCCTGTAAGATAGACGACAGCTTCAAGATTGGTTTGAAAATTGGCGTGCACTTGTAGGTAAAACATAAGGGATGAATTAACTGCAATTTATAATATTAAAGATCAGTTGACCAATGAAAGGAAACGGTTCTCTCAAAAAAGAAATGCGTTGGAAGCTGGTTGAGGAAGTGTCAAAGGGTATCAAATCAAGGGTTAGTAATAGAGAGACAGATTGATTGCAGGAGATTATTGATTATATTTGCTACTTTTTGAGATAAGAAATGGAGAATCTCTTCACACAACTGCACCATTTGAGCAGCTTAAGTAGTTTTAAAGCTAGAATCTATCTTCTCGTACCAAACTTAGAGTTAGTCGTTCAACAACAACTTCTTCAATCAATATGGACAGTGATGACAACACACCCTACAGATTTGAATTTGAATATTATTTTTATTCCTATACACGAGTGATATCATTAAACCGCAGTTCTAGTTTTCTAGAATGGTTCTGCTGATCAGCAGTAGTCAAAGTCAGCCAAAAACAGCTGAGAAGGAACCCATATGAAAATTCCATGTCTTAAGTCATTTTCACATCAAACATCAATTTCAAGTTATTAAAGTTTGGTAACACTTAAGAAACAATACAGTACATATTTACATAAATTCAGCTCTTGAAACAACATCCTAACATTCTGCTCATGTCAGGGGTTTCTTGTTCTTCCATCGCTGTTCTATGTCCTCTATGGTTTCTGGCAGAAACCTGTTGCGTGTCTCTGGAAGCGTCCTCGCCACCAGTCCTCCTGTTAGAGCCAGAAGACACAAGACCAGCTGTGGGAGCTTCTCCCAGACCTCATCAAGCAGGAGGATGAATGGGGCCGCAGCCACACCAAGCCGACCCATGAACGAGTTGTAGCCAAAGCCATTCTGCCTAAAACGCACAAAGATACAGAAACAAATGTAGAAATTGTCATGCTTTCAGTTTCTGCTGTGTTCATCTACTGCAAGATGGTAACACATTTGAGTAAAAGCCAGCAGGTTTACATGAGGTGATTACCTCAGCACAGTGGGGTAGAGCTCAGAGCAGTACAGCACAACAGTCGATAAGGATGCTGAGGAGAACCCTTTCCCAATAACTGCTACAGCTGTTCTGGGGACAGACAAGTCTGACAAGAACACCATGCGGCCATCATCATTTTTGTTTATCTTTACAACAAATACTCAGATACATTTTTTCTTCTTATTTAAAATGGCAGGGATGTCAGAAGGAATGCTGCATCCTGCAGGAATGCCCTCAAATCTGAAGTCTGGGTTTAAAGTCCCATTCATTGGATCCATTTTATATTAACTCTGAAATAAAAATAACATTGGAGGCACGGCAATATGTATTATTGAGGCCTGCATTGCTTCAAATACACTGCAAAATTTATAAGTAGTAAACAAACAGGTTGCCAGACTTTAACAGTTGTTGCAAACTTGAAAAGAATGGCAGGTTTTGTGTTTTGCAAACTTTACAAGTCAAGAGTATGCTTGAGTTCCACCATGTTTTGCATAAAATTACACATTTAAATTGGGAGCTGAAGGCTGTATGGTGACGTAGTGATTATAATGAGAAGGTTCAACGGATCAATGGATGGATCAATAGATGGACTTACAAACAGGACTGGATTGATAAAATCGATTATTTGGTCTGAATCAATCTTGGCTTAATATATTAATAATTAATCCATAAAAGTAGAGATCGATCTAACGCATAATGCTAAAGTCCGCTAGCTTGATGCGTATAATGGGATTTCCCATAAGACGACTAATGCTAACGCTTGATTGACCTAAACATAAACATACATTGTTGACTAAATGAATATATGTATATATATATATATATATATATACTCACAGGCATGAATTTTCTAAACTCTTAAGGATTTTTTTTAAAGTACTCATTTCGTCAAAGGTTTTGCTACCAGTTTCAGGTTTGCTGTATTAGTGAGCATTCCTACTTTTTAATTGACTAATATGAGTTTTAAGTAGGTGTGACCTCCATTGTTTGGGCACTTTGGGATGTTTTTTTTTGTTTTTTTTTTTTCTGGAAAAAATATAATAAATAAATGTTGCATTCTTGGTTGTTGCATAAACAAAATCTTACTTTCAGAATTAACTAAATGCTTTCGAATGGACTGGATCTAAAATGACCGCACTGCATACACACCTCCAGTTCTCTTGGGCACAAGTGAAGTTTCAAGTCAGATAATGTGTCAAGAAGTGTCAAGTTAAACTCTGGCTTGTGGCTTTAGACTCACGTTTCGGCATGATTAGGTTGATTCCAAGACAGATGGCAGCACACAGCAGAGCTCCCATCTGAGTGGGTCGTCTACCAATCTTATCCAGTAAGTAGTAAACTGTCCCTTTGGCTGGGAGTTCAATTAAAGAATAAACAAACTGAGTGAGGTAGATGCTGAGGCCGATGCCTGTGATGTTGAAGCTGATGCCATAATATGAGGATGCCAAACAAAACCTGTAGGCACAGAAATATGTTCAAGTCCAAGATTTTTTAAGTGATACAAGCTATAATTGAAGAACACAGCACCATAGCAAACACATGAGAGGTCAAAGAAGACACCGGCACATGTTCAAGGTGGATTTATCTGTTGCAACCTCTGACAGCCCACACTTTTAAACATGTCATTATATGCTTTATTTTTTATTTCTACTGCCAGGAGAAATGTATGGTTTGACATTTTAGAAATAAAGCAAAATGAAATTTTAGTATTTATATTCAAAGATGTTTTAATTTATTTTTATTATCTTTAAACAGATGATGTATTGTTAAGACAACAGAAATGTACGGAAGCCAAAAATGGCCTGCCCAACTTTTTAAAATCGTTTTCTTGTGATAATGAGATCCACTATCTCGTCATCACAAGAAAACAGAAGTAATTTCCTTGTGGTAACGAGATAAACAAGAATGTACTGTAGGAGCTGGTGCATGAGACTGAATAAAGATGCTTGAAAAGCCTAGATCCACTAATAAAACCAAAAATTGACAAAAACTTTTGAGGAGTGTTTTCTTCTGCTGTTTTTGTTGTTAACCACAAAATAAATCTTACAACAGGTTCAGTCTCAGTTTGTTAAAAGGGAGAGAGGAACGCCACAGTATAGTCTTCATTATGTTGTTATCACAAGAAAACGAAGTTCATTTTCTCGTGATAATGATAAAGTGGATCTCGTTATCACGAGAAAACGATTAAAAAAATTAGGGCAGACTTTTCAGCTTCTGCAGAAACGCAACAATTTATTTACAAATCTTTGTGAAGATTCAGTCGAATTTGGGGCTTTGAAAGATTTAATTGTGAAACTGTGTTTAGAACCTCATTATTTTGCTCATCCAGGCTGTGCTAGAAATTCTGAATGACTACATGTTGTTCCTGTCAACCCCCTCTTGTAATTTTTGTCTGATGCTGAACAAAAATTTATTTGTCATCTTTTAAACATTTATTACAGTCTTCTTGGCTGTAAGAACACTGTTGCCCTGTTTCTATGGTAAATCATTTAATCTGAATCCCACTGATGATGGATTTTTGTTGTTTGAAGGTGAGGGATAAACTCAAAATAAATAAGCTCTCAGAGCTCGATCCTGAGTTAATTTAACCCTGACTCATATCATTTCAAAAGATACATACCACAATACACCAGTACTTAAGGCAATCTTTCTCATTTTGGGTGTCCGTATCAAGTCGAGGTAGGAATAGGTTTTATCTGCTTTCTTTGTCTCGACAATCGTTGATAGTGTCTGAAAGTGGGAAATGTTGCATGATCATTTCTATTTGCACAGAAAAGCAATAACTTTATGTTTTTTGCTCTGTTGAGCTTGTAGGCATACAAACCTCTATATTCAGGAAGTGACTTGACTCTTCTGCTCCATTCATCTTTGCACATCTCTTTAGATACATCTGAGCTTGTTCAAACTTGCCTTTGGCAATAAGCCATCTAGCTGACTCAGGCATCCATCTGATGCAGAAACAGAGATTTGTAAACAAGTAGTTCAAAAGTAAAGTTTTTTTATCCCCAATTTTCTACAGATTTTTTTTTTCAGTTGACACCTGAGCATTTTCTATTTGTATATTAGTTTGTATACAAAGTTTTTGGATATTTTCTGACAATCTGATATCTATAACCCATTTACTGCTAAAACAGATTCATTTTCAGACTTAATATTTTTTTCCCTAAGTGGATGGAGTTCATTTGAATTTTTGAGTTACCTCCAAGTGATGATATTCAAGATTAATGGGGATGAAACACTGAGAATCAGCCATCGCCAGTCAGTCACATAATAGGCAATACCTGGAAATACACAGTTCCAAATTGACCAGGAAAAGCTATCAATCACTCCTACAAACTTCCTGTGCTTGACATCCACCCACTCTAGACCTGCAAGGAAGTACAAAATATTGCTATGATGAATACATCAATACTTTTTAAAAATGTTACCATTGACTTTAGCAAACAAATGGTTTTACTGAGGACTGCTGAGACGATGACAATGCCTGTAATGCAGAACCCAGTGAAGAACCTCAGAATTGCAAACATCACGTATGTTGTGGAAAAGGCACTTGCAACAGCAAAGATCAGAGCAGATATGTAGGACACCAGCAGCATGATCCTCCGGCCATACCTGCAGAAAGTCGGTTACCAGGTCAAATTCCAGTTATTTTATAACAATACAGCCATGACTATTTTTAAGTTAAAAGCTAAACACTCAAGCAGTCATACCTGTCGCTCAGACTTCCAAAGAACACAGCTCCAAACATGACTCCAACAAAAAAGATAGTGGCAGCTGCTTTGTTTTTGTCACGCTTGTCACACACCAGATCCCACTTGAACAAAAGATATTTGGATTAAGACAAGATTACATGGTTGACTAAGATCAAACAATAAATTAAAGTCGTCATGATTGTAGCAAAATTACCTCAGATGTTATTGTAGATTTGAACATTGAGTCGTCATATACCCATCCATTTTGGCATGGTACAGTTGGCGTTTCAGTGACGTTGGGAGATCTTGGCAGCAACAAATGATACTGAGGCTCCGCAAACATCTGACAGGAACTTGGAGTGCCATCCTGCTGAACTGGAATACTGACAAGGATCTTCTCTTCCCAAGATAAGTTTTTAAAAATACCTTCATCATCATAAGATCTGAAGTCACAGTGATGAGCTGGAACAGCTGCTACAAAATTGCTCATCATGAAGTGGCATGGCAAAGTGAAGCGACCAATGAAGTTGATTCCAATGATCATGATCTGAAATTTTCCAAATCCATTGATATCATCAAGGACATTCTCAAACTTCATAGTTTCTTCCGACTTCTGTCAGTCAGTCTTCTTAAGAGATGGATGACAAAAGCACATTTTGTCTTGTTCTTGTACCTTTATACTAAACAACCAGCTTCGGTTTTGGGTGGACGCCCAGACTAGCTGACCTTTGGTATTCAACTTTCCACTGTCTCTTGGACTGCAGATGTAATACATTAATGTTTTACTTCATGTAACCACAGAAATAACTTTTTCCTAGATGGTGGTTATTTGTAAAGCTGGATGATCAGTAGGTGGCTTGCAATTTATTTGTTACCTGTCCAAGATGTATCCCCACTATGGGTGTGTATTGGCAAGATTCTGACAATACAATGCATATCACAATATGTCCCACAACTGTACCAGCATTTTTTAAGAATATGATTTAGAAAAAAACGACATGAATATTAATGTGTCTTTCATTGCAAATAAATTGTTACTTCTATCCAGTAGATAGATAGATTAGATAGATACGATAGATAGATAGGATAGATAGATAGATAGATCGATAGATAGATAGATAGATAGATAGATAGATAGATAGATAGATCGATAGATAGATAGATAGATAGATATAGATAGATAGATAGATAGATAGATAGATAGATAGATAGGCAGGCTTTATTCTGGACTCGTAGTCCAATAGGTGAACAGGATCATAATCAATAAATTAGTACATGTACAGTGCCAAGACAACACACCAGACAGAAGTAAAATTCATGGTGCTTTTATTTTGATTTATTAAGAAATATTTGTTCTTAAATGGAACAGTCAACATTGTCTGATTTACACAACAAAACATTTTTCCGAAAAAGAAAAAAAAAAAACATTGGATGAATGTGCTTCAACCAACAAGGTTCTTAAAGTATGCTTGGGGAAAAAAGTACTGTTTATTTCCATCATTGCTAAATGTAGCTTTTAAATGGTTCAGGAGTCTGAATGGTACTTGAACTAGTGCTTCAAAATTAAGCGGGAAATAAAGCGCCAATTTTTTCCAGAAACATGTCAGTGTGATAAAGCAGCATGACAAAAGAAAAATCGTCTTGCCAATATTTTAAATCGATACAAATATCGCCTGATGAAATATCACAGTATTTTGTCCACACCACTGATCCCCACCTTTGTCCAACAGAAGCTGGGGTATGGTCTAACAACCCTGTGAGCCTGGAAGGGATTAAGTAGGTTTGGAAAAAGGGATGAATGCTAAATAAGCTTTGAATAAGAAAATCCTATTGTCACCTTTTCTTCGAACTTACATTATACCTGATGTTTTCTGAGTATTGGAAACAAGCAGCAAAATATGTTATCCGTGTCCCAGTGGTACCTTTATTTGAAAACAACTCTAAAAAAGCTAATAAATAGCAAAAATTTGTTCTCAAACTTTGAGCCATGGCATTAACTATGTGCACACTGATGTTTTTTTGTTTGTTTTCTTTTGACTCTTGTCATCTCATTTAGTTGTAGACTCCAAAGATAGTCACAGTCCACTCATCAGCTATACTAAACCAGTTTGTCCTCACAAATCATGTATTGAACTGAAACGAAACCGGGACCCAAAAATTAAGGTTTGAACCGAATTGAGGGGAAAATGAATTGTGAAGCTTCAGATAAACAAAATGGGAAAAAAATTAAATATTGTTTTCAATATTGCCACCCAGAACACATTTGAAACCACTAATACAACACAAAGACGAGAAACAGCAATTTAATATAATTTTATTAACTTTGCTCTCTCATTTACAGTAATGAACAAGTTTTGGGACAAAGCTTTGGATTCATGAGCAATTCAGCTTTCATTGTCCTATGCAGGTTACAGGACCTTTATTTATGCTTAAATTTTATTTTTTTCAAACAGCTTTGAATGAAAATGTCCCAAACAGGCAGACACCTGGTTCCACAGGCAGCCGGTTTGTTAGTTTTGACAGGAACTAAGTACAGCTAAAATTCCACAAAGCAAAACTCAGGTCAGACAGGCAGGGGTCAATGATAAGCAGGAGAACATCAAAGAAAAAACTAGAGTAGTCGGGGTCCAAGAGACGGTCAGGTAAGGCAATAAGAGATAAAGCAAGGTCAGAAAAATAAGATCAGGTCTACATAGAAACACTCAGGGATACTTTGCACTGAGCGAGGCTCTGTGCAGCGCTTAGTGTCTTATGGTTGATTAGTAGATGAGTCAGGTGAGCAACATCCAGAAACTGTGTGCTGGGATTGCTGGGAGATGTAGTGATTCAGTACTGTTGAGTCAGCTCCCGCCAGTGGTCAGAGGGGGGAGACAGAGCTCTGACTCCTCACAGAAAACACATCCGATACCAAAATCGTAGATTGCTGTTTTTCAGCAGTTGTCATCATTTGTTGGTTAATCCTTTGCTTGCCATGAAGAAAGTTTTCATGAAGCAGATTTTTCTTCAGTTGTTGGAATTGATCGTCTCCTATTAAAAAAAAAAAAAACATACACACAAATTCATTGTTTTACATAAAGCTCTAAAAATGTTGGAAAACTAAAGTGCAAAATGATTATTAATGTAGTGTAAAAAAACAAAGGATGTGTGAACAAATATAATGTTAAGATGAGATTTTGTATAAGTCATGTCATTTTACCTTGTTTGTTCCACGTCCTCTATGGTCTCTGGAAGACGGACGTTTCGAGTTTCAGGGAGAAAAGAAGCAGAAAGTCCTGCTACAAAAGCCACTACAGAGAAAATGGTGTTTGGAAGGTGGATCCACGTTTCCTCAAGAATCATCATCAGAGGGGAAACAGAAACTCCTATACGAGCCATGAAAGAGCTGTATCCTAACCCATTTTGTCTGTGTGAAAAAAGGGGGAAAAGAACAGATTTCCAGTCCTCAAATCCCGTAAATTACAATTGCCAATAATGTTCGAAAATTACTTTATACGATTTACAATTCTGATGAAAGATGCATTTTTTTTTACCTCATGACAGTGGGGTATAGCTCTGTTGTGTACAGAAATACAGTGGTGAATGCAGCTTCAGCAAACATCTTGCCCAAAGCTCCTACACTGGTCCGTGCAATCACCTGATCTGTGATTGTAAAGTTGATTTGGTAACTACATTAAAAAAAAAAAAAAAACCTAAAAGCTTTCTCACTGGAAGAAAATATATTTCTGTTACCTTGAGGGATAAAAATGTTACAGCAAATGCAAAGTCCTGTCAGTACAAGTGTTCCCACTTGAGTCAACCTTCGGCCTATCTTGTTCAAAAAGAAGACTATGAAGGCTTTTGCTGGAACCTCTGTCACTCCATAGATGAACTGTGTGAGATAGATGTTCACACCAAACCCAGTGACATTCAAGCTAATTCCATAGTAGGTACAGGCCACTCCAAACCTTCAAAAGATGAAAGATCCTTCGTTATGCACATATATTTTTTAATGTAAGTTGATATGTATATGCATAAACACTCAAAAGCCACTTTATTAGACACATGACCGTTTTCCTTAACCCCCCACCCCACATACACACACGGATGTCACTGCATGCTAAAAAGAAACACTGTAGCTTCCTGAAATATGGTGAAATAAGATTTTTTTTAAATTTAATTCTCATGACTTAAAAAATATTCACAGAAAGGTTTTTCTTTTTTTTTTTTTGCATAAAAATACTTTCCGTAACCGGGATTCGAACTCGGGACTCAGCGTGGCTGACAATCGGGCTAACATTTGTCACATGCGAAGCGACCTTGAGGCAGATGGGCTGCAGCAGCAGAAGAACACACTGGTGCCACTCCTGTCAGCTAAGAACAGAAAACTTACTCAATTAGCCTTCAGTGACCAGATCTCAACCCAAAAGAGCTTCTTTGGAATGTGATGGAACTGCATCATGGAGCATGCAGCCGACATATCTGCAGCAACTGATGCTGTGACGCTATCATTTCAATATGGACCAAACTCCCTGAGGAATGTTTCCAGTTTCCAGTTCACCAACGATTGAGGCAGTTCTGAAGGTTTAAGGGCATCGAACCTGGTGCTAGAAAGATGCATCTAATAAAGTGGCCGATGGGTGTATGGGTGTATTTTGTGTAAAATTAAAACAAGGTAGATCAAGTTCTCAAACACAAAAAGCCATCTCAATACATGAACAATGTCAATACCAAACCATTCCTGTAAGAAGTGCCAGTTGTCTCATTCTGGGGGTTTTCACAAGGTCTACATAGGAATATTTTCTGTTTTCATCCTCCACCAGTATTACTTTAGACAAAACCTGGAGAGTATGAGTGAAATATTTATCAAAAAAAATATTCTGGTTATGCAAAAACACATTTAAAATAAGAAAATAATTACTTCGGGCTTTAGGTCTGTCATGAAGTCCTTTCTGTGGTTGATGGTGGCACACTGATGAAGGTAAAAATGAGCTGTGTCCACCTTTCCAGTGCTTATCAACCATCTAGCAGACTCAGGAAGCCAGCTGTGACACAATGGGAGAGAGAAACGGATGCGCGGATAAAGGGTCACATTTTAAAGTACTGTGTAGTTTGCATCTGAAGTCTAAGTTTTTCCTTCTCACCGCCAAGTCATCATAGCTGCAAGCAGTGGGACTGTCACAGTGGCAGTCAGGGACCTCCAGTCATTCACAAAATAGGCCAGAGCAGGGAGTAATACAGTAGAGAAGCTCCAGTCCAGGCTCATTAGAACGCCCACGTACGTCCGATGCTTGATGTCCACCCATTCAACACCTGCAGGAGCATTATTTTGATAATTGAATATGAATTATCAGGTTAAAACAGGAAATTTGTTAATGCTTGTATGCATGGATAATTCGTAATTGTTGATTTTAATATGAGAAAAGTCCGTTTAAAATAAAATATTGTTTTAATTTTTGTAAACATGCAACTTTTAGATGTCAGCGTATGTAAAAATTAGACATAACAATTATCAATACATCTTTGGTTTTTTTTGTCTTCCTTTTTTGGTTGTTATCTTCTTTTATTTTAATATCTGTTTATTACTTTTACTTTTATTTTATTTTATTTATTATTAAATGCATTTGTTGGTCATCATCCAGTAACGATCACTGCTACAGAAACAGTTAATGGTTTGTGTTATGTTTGTGTCAACATAAGAGAGGTAAGATGCATAAACATCTGTTTCTTCAATCTCAAAAAAATGTACTGACAAGACACATTAACCTGCCGGTGCTCTGTACAAAGACTTATTTACTGTCTCACATCATTTTTTAACTAGTAAGACTCAAAGCTGCATCATGTTTAACACGTTTTCAGTTTGAAACAGTGACTCAGCAAGGACAGTACATTTACATGGACAACTGATGCGGTCCTAAATATGCAAAACTTTTCTAAAACTATAAAAAAAGACAGAGGAACATTATTTTTAAAAAGATGAACTTATCTTACAAATTAGATCAGACAGATGTTTTCTGAAAGTACGACAGTTTGGTATTTAACAACGTTCTGAAGTTTCAGTAATTTAGTACTTTATAATAGTTTAGTTTAAAAAGAGAATACTTGAAATAAAAATCCCGATAGAATATATGTTTTTGATAAATGTTTCATTTAATGTTTTTTTTAAAAGACTTTTATGCAAAATTTGAATTTGCAGGTGTAATCATTGAGCTGAAATATGATATACACCAAAGCTGTTACCTGAAAAATCCACCACGTATTTAAGAGAAACACCAGAACTAATGTTTATAATTAGTAACTACTTATAAAAATGTACATGTCTAAAACTAAATTTTGTGTATCTTGAACAATAAAATACATTTTTAATTGTTTAAAGGGCCTATACCATGCAAAATGAGTATTTTACGCTATTAAGAGTATTATAATGTTCATTTCTCACTATAAACAACTCCAAAGCAGCACGTTTTACAAAAAATCAATTTCACTCAATTTTCACTGATACATGATATGCATATTCATCTTTCCAAATTTGGATGTTGTTTGTTTTCATGGGCAAAACGCAGACATGATGCCTGGTCATGAAATGGGTGACACCCACAAGTGGTGAAAAACTGTGCCGCATAGCCTCTTACCTCTGGGTAAGAAAAAACTCACAAAAATAACTCATATTTCATAAACAATTTCTTTCTTTTCCTGTGCCAAAGGTAATATATGATCATATATGTGGATATAGTTTATTCTGAATGAAAAGCATGGGAGACCCTTTAAACAAATATAAACAGCAAAAATCAAGAGGGTCAACTTACAAAGGACAATGGAAACTATACTTATTCCAGAAATTCCTAGTCCAGTTAAGAACCTCATAGCAACAAACATGGGAAAATTATATGAGAAAGCACTTGCAAATCCAAAGAGGGTGGTTGCTATGTAGGACACCAGAAGTGTTCTTTTGCGGCCAATCCTGTAAACAAAATATATGATATAGTCAATTAGACGAATAGAAAAACATCAATGTTCATGATGTCTCTTAAAAGCTGCAGGTGCCTCTGGTACTGTGACACCCAAAGCCCTCACAGTGATGGCACACCATGAGTGAAGATGGCGACTTTTAGGAAAACGATTTGGTTTATTTTTGCATGTTTTATTGAACATTTTTCTTTACTTTTGGCTGCTTTTACAGGTCCCAGAAAAAAAAAAAATCATGTGGCCCAGTCCAAACCTGTCCTATTCAACCTCTTGTTTAACAGCAACTGCAGTTATCTCATCCTTTAAAGGAAAGTTCTGAGAAGGCAGCTCAAAGGCAAGAACAAGACCCGGGCAGTTAACATTCATGCAGTGCCAGTCTTCAGATACCCTGCAGGAATAATAAGATGGTCAAAGGATGAGATACAGACCATGGATATTAAGACTTAAAAGTTTCTCACCATACATGGAGGGTTCCATCCCAAATCCAGCACCCTGAGACTGTATGCTAGCCGCAAGGAAGGAAGTCGAGGACTAGTGAGCATAAGATCCAAGATGCATGAATATGTCAAGCTCAAGGCCCCAACTGAGAGCAGACGATGTGATGCTGGAGGACAGAGCCTCATGAGAGGACAAGCCCCTACATGGGATGTACCACTGGACGATAACTGAAGTGGCTGATATCAAGAAGTCCTACCAATGGCTAGAGAGGGCTGGCCTGCAGGACAGAACAGAAGCTCTGATCCTGAAGAACAAGCCCTGAGCACCAGAGCAATAGAAGCTCAGATCTACCACACCAGACAAGACCCAAGTTGTAGGCTGTGCAAAGAGGTGCAAGAAACAATCCAGCACATAACTGCAGGGTGTAAGATGCTGGCTGGGAAAGCATACATGGAGCGCCATAACCAAGTGGCTGGAATAATATACAGAAACATGTGTACAGAATATGGACTGGAAACCCCGAAGTCAAAATGGGAAACGCCTCCGAAAGTGGTAGAGAATGAGAGAGCAAAGATCCTGTGGGACTTCCAGATACAGACGGACAAGATGGTAATGGAGAACCAACCAGACATTGTAGTGGTGGATAAAGAACAGAGGAAAGCCGTTGTGGTGGATGTGGCAGTACCAAGCGATGGTAACATCAAGAAGAAGGAACATGAGAAACTAGAGAAATAGTAGGGACTCAGAGAGGAACTGGAGAAAGTTTGGAAGGTGAAAGTGACAGTGGTGCCCGTGGTAATTGGAGCACTCTGGGCTGTAACCTCCAAACTAGAGGAGTGGCAACATTTCTGTCCAGAAAAGCGCAGTGCTAGGAACATCTAAGATACAGTGCAGGACCCTCCAGATCCCAGGCCTCTTAGGACCCGAGCTAAGAGGAGAAACCACCCGCGGAGCAATTTGGACTATATACTCACCACTTTACTTTCGTTTTGCTAAATGTTGGACATGACGTCATCGATTTCATGAAGTGAAAATTGTATCAATAAGAACATCTCACGACATCTATTTGTGACTCCACTGTGGTCTGATGATGACAATGTGGATGGCTTATTAAAAAATTACTTTTAAACACATTTTTTTTTTGCAAAAATTGTTTGATCCCAGAACATTGTCTATGTTCGCGAATGTAGTGAGCATCGATGCATGATAGTGTTTCGCAAAGACAGCTGGGAAATTTCAAGTGCACTCGATTTTGTAATTGTAGATCTGGAGAGCACAAGAAAAGGGCACTATGTAGTGCATTATATTAAGTGTAGGGAAAGAAGTCGGAATATGAGTGAAAACTTTTGACTACGTGGAAAATGAAGCAATAACATCAATCATCCTCCATGTTATGCAATATCTAAATTAAAAAGTAACTCAGAAAAAGTGGGGTCGGGGGTTTAAAATGTAAGATTGAAATAAACCTGTAGCTAATTTGCCTCTGTTCTTTATTTAAACTATGAAATACATACTTTTTTGAAGTTATAACAAAAATGAAACAAGAAGATGTAATCTCTTTTTAATGCCAACTAATGATTTTGAGCAGCGTTAATTGCAGTCACGGTTAATGAACGGTTCTAATTCATCTTTATAGAATTCATTTTTCGTTTCTAGACTTGAAAAATAATCAAAAACCAAATACCTGTCACTGAGGTATCCAAATATTGCTGCTCCAAACATGACACCCATGAAAAAGATGGTAGCTGTAGCTCTGTTCATGCTTTTCTGATCACAAACTAGATCCCACTGCAGGAAAAACACCCACAGAGGAATAAAAATGCTGCTCTGGTATGGATTTCATGTCTTCAAATATCTCACCTGTGAGGCCAGAGTGGATTTAAAGGTGGTGTTGTCATACCACCAGCCATTCTTACATGGTACTCTCAGTGGATCAGAGCTGTTGGTTATGTTCAAAATGAGATGATACTGAGGTTTTGCAAACATCTGGCAAGAGTCTGGACTCCCGTCCTGCTGTGAGGGGATACTAACAACAAGCTTCTCCTGCTCAGATAAATTCCTAAAAAAGTCTCCATCATCCAGAGAGCTGAAGTCACAGTGGTGAGACGGAATGGCTGCAATGAAGTTATTTAGCAGAAAGTGAAAAGGCAAAGTCATACGAGGAATTACCAGCAGAAGGATTGTTCTTATTTGAAACCTCCCAAAGCCATTAACCTCTGCCAGCAAATTCTCAAACTTCATCTTGAAGGTAATCCCAAAAAAGAGTATAAGAAAGAAATGAATGAAAGAAGCAACAGAGATGTGGATCACCTAGAGAAGTGAAAAATTGATTCTGCTCACTCAGCTATATAACAGGAGTCTGGCAGGTTTGCTTTTTTCAATGAGTAACTTGCATTTTGTCTGCACAATGTTACACCTTGCAGCCGGTGTGAGCAAGATAAATCAGGGGGAAGCAGGTACTCTCAACTGTAGAATCAGTCACATTTACAAAGCTATGATAAAACTGTGTTTGTTCATGTTCAAACATTGTTCTTCTAAATTCAATTTCTCTCTTAAACGCCTCATGAAGAAACATAGACAACATTATTTTGAGCTGCATGTTTCTAGAGACAAAAATTATTTTGATTAAACATCTTTCCCACGATAATGATGTTTAATAATTACCACATATAAGGCTAATATTAACATTGTTTTTAGTTAATTTTACTACCTTTTTTATTTTAAATATTTTAAAATGCATCTATGATTTTTTTTAAGGAAGTAGCAAAAGAATTGGTTTCATTCACTGAGGATTTAAATTACAGCAGTTGACCAATCGTGTCATAACAGTAAAAGCAAAATTCTCAATTCTATTTCTCTTTGGTTTTCTGACTTTCCAGTTTCCTAAACTCCTTACTCTTTGTACCTTTTTTTATTTATGATCCACTTCAATGAAAAATGTGTTTTTAGTGTTCTAACATGTTCTTTTAGCATTTTTCTCATGATGGAAGACAGAAATGAAAGTAATTTATGATTAAAAAGTCTGCTTTCTCTGCTCCAATTATGACTTATCCACTTGCAGTATCAGGATTTTGAACTTTGGTTTGGGTTTTCTCAGTTGTTATGATTGTTGCTCATGTTCTGTTTTGAATTGTCCCTCAGTCCCACCAGTTTCAGATAATCCACAACTGTCTTCGGAAAAAAAAATATATAATCTCCATCCATTGGAGCACACAAACGTTTCTGGCATTCCCTACATTCTCCTGACTACCAGAGAAAAAGAAAGTCCTGTCAAACATTTTTATTGAATCCACCAAAAACTGCAATTCCCAGAGCCCCACCCCTTCACAATTGGTATCAAGTCCCAAATGTTCTCTGTAGATGCCAAAGGAGTGAAGTTGGTAGATTTTCAATTAGAAATATCCTCTACAGAGGAAAATGTGTCCTACTGGTACTCAGGAGGATTCAGTTTAGGGTTCATTCTTTTGCAGGACTCTATCAGCCTCTGTAGGAACTTCAATGCTACTGCAAACTGGGAAAATATTCCAGGAATAATGCCTGTGATGTCATGTTTATCTGGAAATACAATCAAACAGACAATAAAGGCTTTTGTGACACAATTGAACAAATTGATGTACTTTTCATTGAATGAGAAAATTTACTCAGGTGGTTTTAGGGAGGAGAGAGAATAAAAATGGAAGACTTTAAGTACTTAGAGAGCAGGAAGGAGGGGGGAAAGAGCAATGGTGCAAAAAGGTTTAAACTGACAGAGGAAGGTTTCAGGTCTGATCTGTGACTGTATGAATGTAAAGAATGACAGGAAGCGGTGTAGAAGTCTGTGATGAGAGCAGCTATGTTGTATATGAAGAAACTGAAGATGTTTAAGCTATCATTGGGAGTAAATTCCGTATAGGATTCCAGACCTGGAAGCTTCAGTCCACTCATGTCAAAAGACAAGATTTTCAGAGTCTACTTTTTTCATATTAGACAGACCAATTGTTCACTCAATCGCTTGACTTTACGTCCTAAATATGTAAACATTAGCATGCTACTCTTTGATGTTTGAAGGACCCTGGTCCAAACGTAGCTGTCCTCGCGTGTGCCTGTTTGCAAAACTGTTAGAGATCCTAAAAAGGATTCACGATGAATCCTAAAAAGGATAATCCTAAAAAGGATAATTCTAAAAAGGATTTATGATGTTCTTGTCTAATCAAGGTCAACGTTTTTCCCCTCTGTGAACTGCCACCTTAACGTGGTAGAGCGGTTTGAGGTCTCGAGTGATCCCAGGAGCTAAACTGTCTGGGGCTTTTGAGCCCGACTAAGAGCAGTTCAGAACCCTCCTTTATGAGAAGCACAATTAAAGATTCCATTACGGCACCTAGATGGGGGTCACCGGGGCCTGGAACCAGGACTGGAGTTGGGGTTCACAGGTGATCTCCATGTTTTTAATGGTTGCTGGTGGAAGACCAGGTCTTTGAGGAGCTGATCTGTTTTATTATTTTATGTATTTTACTGCAGACTGCTTTTGTAATTGTATGCTGGTTTTATTTACTTTTGTTTTTAATTTGTCTATTTTTTTAAACTCTCTTCCTTCTTTTATTGTGAAGCACTTTGGCCTGCTATAAGCAGTTGTAAAGTGCCATAGAAATAAAGTTCATTCATTCATTCTAAGTATTGATCTGCTTTTTAGAGGTTCTCTCAGATGTCTGAAGAAGTTTGTTATGGAGGAGGATCTACATGGAATTTTTTTTCAGCAAATTCTAAATTCTTCCTTTGTATCATCAATTTCCAGAGTCTCTCTGTCTGTGAGGAACCGAGCAGAAGGATGATAGAAGCACAGGAGTTTTCTTTTGGAAAAAATATTATATTTATTTAAAATAATAGGTAAGGTTTATCTGGGCCCATAGAAGAGGTCAACAAACCATAAACTTCAATTCAACATGATAACTGACCTCCAGACAGACACAAGAGGGAAACATATTGTAGCAGAGCAGCAGCAAAGGAAACTGAGAGAATTCTGAATGGTAGCTTTGGCTTTTATTTTGATACCACCACAATAACAAAACGAGAGGGGGTTATCAGTCTCTCTCTCATTCTTACTCAAGGTGCAGGAAGAAATGAAACATAACAGGCCAAAATAACAAATGGAAACAGTGTTAAATGTAAGACAACAAAACACATAAATGAAAACCCAAACTTAAACCCACTTCTAACCAGACAGGCAAAAGAAAATGGTTACCCACAATACCTTGCGCTGCCAGATCTGACAGCAAGCCCAACGTGCCTGCAACCATAACTACATAGCCCCCTTCTAAGGGGTCAGCCGTCCTCGGCGACCGCACCGTCAACCACAAAGTGATTCAGATGAGCAGGACGCCGGCGTGAACGCACCGGTCGTGTACAGTCATTTAAGGTTGTACTTGGTCATTTGGCTCCATTTGGCTCCACATTGGCAGATTCACATGCTGTTTCAATAATCTGTGGAACAAGGGGCTGGTAAGGGGCCAGTCGGTCGTGATGAAGCACCACAGCACATCCCCTGTCTGGGACACGCACCCTGTAAACCACATCTGACAGTCAGTCCACTTCACCTGGTCCCCGCCAATGGCTGCTTAACTTGGGAGAAACTCATTTTTTTCGTTCAGGACAGTAGACCCATACTCTGTGTCCAGGTGCAAACTCCTGGCCCTGGCACCGACTGTCATAAGCCCTCTTCTGCCGCATTCCAGCACAAGCCTGTGCGCTCCGGGTGAACTCGTGGATTTCATGCAGGCGGTCCTTGAGTCGGCGACAGTAATCCATTTTGCTTCCGTTGCAGATCTTGGATTCAGGTGGCACCCAAAACACCAAGTCCACTGGTGTCCGGAGCTCCCGTCCACACATAATCGCTGCAGGCTTGACTCCTGAACAGCGGTACGATAGGATCAAAGAGCCAGAGGCAGAAAACGGTCCCAGTCCCGCTGGTGGCGACTGGTCAAGATGGCCAGCTGCGTGGCCAAGGTGCGGTTAAAACGTTCCACAAGTCCGTCCCTTTGAGGATGAAGTGGGGTGGTTCTTGTCTTGTGTATTCCCAAGTGAAGACAAACCTCGCTGAAAACCTGAGATTCAAAGTTTCTGCTTTGGTCGCTGTAGAGCTCAGCCGGTGCCCCAAAGGGAGTGAACATTTCTTCGACCAGTTTTTCAGCAGGGGTAGCAGTGCTCTGATCCGGGACCGCATGTGCCTCAGGCCAATTGGTGAAGTAATCCACTGCTACGATGACATAGCGGTTCCCTGCTTCGCTCACTGGAAATGGCCCCAAGACATCACTCCCAACCCTTTCCATTGGGGCCCCTACCAGATCGGCTAAAATAGCCCACCACTTGCTCTCCATCTTCTCCCCGCTGCAACAGGACTGCTCCAATTCCTGTTGCTGGCATCCATGTCAACAATGAAGGGGCGACGGGGGTCTGGGACCGCCAAGACCGGTGCTGCTGTGAGAGCTGCCATGAGTCGGTCGAACACAACAGCACAGGACTCAGTCCACCTGAACTTCTGTCCCTTATTTGTTAGTTGGTAAAGAGGGCTCGCAATGGTGGAGAAGCCCCGGATGAAACACCGGTAATAAGCCAACCCCAGAAAGCTGAGAATCTCACTGACATTCGTGGGGGTGGGCCAGTCTCTCACCACTGCCACCTTGACTGGGTTGGTGGCCACTCCCTTAGCGCTGACCACGTGTCCAAGGAACTCAGTCTCTTTGGCAAGGAGGTTGCACTTAGCTGTGTTCAGTCTTAGTCCGGCCTGTCGGATGGAAGCAAACACCTCCTGCAGGTTCTTTAGAGCCACCTCAAACTTGTCTGCATGCACCAGCAGGTCATCCAGATAAATGATGCAGCGGTCCCGGGACCCACCAGCCAGAACCCTTTCCATCAGCCGCTCAAACCTGGCTGGTGCATGACAGAGCCCGAATGGCATCACCCGGAACTGCCAAAGACCTTGTCCGATGTGAAAGCAGTTTTCGGCTGAAAGAGTTTGTAGCAGGTCATTGTGCATCTTTGATTGAATCTCTGCCCTCCTCGCAAATCCTCTCCTGCAAATGCAGAAAAGACCAATCAAGCTGTAATGTGCAGAGAAATGTAACTTTGGATTATTCTTTAACAGAAAGCTTCATTTACAGAGGCTAATCTTTTACTGTAGATTAAATATTGGATTGCAGAACTCTTTTCCTGAAAACTGTCTCTTATTTACCTGGTTTTCTCAATGTCTTCAATGAACTCTGACAGTTGAGTTTCAGGCAGGAGTGAAGCAATTGCACCTGAGCTGAGAGCCACTGCACAATAAATGCATGCTGGGAGCAGATGCCACGCATCTACTGATAGAACGACTAGTGGGGAAATAGACACCCTCAGCCACCAGCCAAAAAGGCAGTGTAGCCTAAACTGTCCTGTCTGCAAAGAACACAAAAGACGTTGGGATGCACGCCATATAACAACAGAATAAACTTCATGACATAGTGTCTGAAGGACTAACCGTACTACTGGGATAGAGTTCGGTTGTATAAAGGTACATTATTGTGAATGAGGCCTCTGATGTGGATTTTCCAAGAACTCCCACAATGGTACGAGTGAGCCATTTGTCTAAATAAGGTAAACACTTATCACACATTGCAACAAAAATCCATTAAAATGATCCACTTCAATAGGAAAGTACCTTTGGAAACAAAAATGTTGATGAAGAGGAGGAGGCCGGTGGCCAGAAGGGCAGCGATCTCACAATGCCTTCTGCCAATTTTCTCCAAAGAGAAATAAACTGCGATCTTCATCGGCATTTCAATGGATGCAAATATAAATTGTGTCAGGTGAGGGTTGAGTCCAAATCCCATAATATACAGAGTGATTCCATAATACGTAAAGGCAACTCCGAACCTAAAAAGAGAGAGATGTCAGTTTCAAAACTGATAAAAGTTCTAATCTTTGCCACAAGGTAAAAGTTTAGGTAAAAACAAAAGAACCAACAACAATAGGCTTTGGTTGGAATGAGGCCAAATAGTTGCGCATGATTATTGGCTTCTGTCACTGCCATACACAATAAACATGCATCGTCAATCTAGAAGTACTTCGAAATGTGGAAATATTTAAAGTGTTGATCTGCGGTTTGCATCAGCTGCAGAACTAATTATCGAAAAGCATTTAAGAGGGCCAAAACCTTCTCCTCTGCGTTGATTGAGCATTTAAAATCTAAACACCCTGAAGAGCATGAGAGGAATATGAGAAAGAGACTGGGGGCTCCAAGGAAGGCTAGCTGTTTTAACGGCACTCCTTCTGTGTCTGACCTGTTTAAAAAATAAAAAAAAAAACGCAAGGGACAGCTCCAAAGTGAATGGGATAGCACAAAAGTTAATGCAATGAATTTCCATGTCGGAACGTCTAAAACAGAGGTCAGCAAGCAGCCTATGTTCAGGTTTTTTTATGCACTTTATATGGGGTTTCACAAAGGTACAGTGTTAGTGCTTTGTCTGTGAAACAATTTAAATATATCTCAGATGTAATGTTTGCTTCTTTTTAATCCAAAAATGAATTACTGTTCTTAATTAATCTGTTCTGGCCCTGAAACAAGTTGTGTTCTTGTTTGAGGTCACATGCACACACTTATTAATAATAATCTGTTAGAATCAATTTCTTGTTTGAAAGCCTTATGAAATGCACATGCACACTTACTGGAAAGGTTTGAAGAATACAAGATAAAATAAAAATTTGCTTTATTTGAAAAAGTTGAGCAAAATGTTTTCCAGGCTATTATTGCAACATTTTAAAAATAAAGAAAAACTCAATTTCCTCATTTGATATTCAGTCACTATTTGGTATTTGGCAAAGCTTTTTAACTATTATTTGGCTTTGGCCAACAATCTTCACTTTGGCATATCCCTTGATGTTCGCTGATGCTTTTTGTCATGTTTACAGGTTTATGGGTGTATATCCCATCTTTAATAGCGTTGGATGTAAATACAGATTTTTTTACCGTCTACTAAAGTCTCTGGCTTTGTCTTAGTTCTCTCCCTAACTAATAAAAAAAAAAATCTTTAATGCAGAACTGTTAACTGCCCTGGACTTTAAAAGTAATTTAGACAGCATGCTCACTCCTTTAAAAGAAAAAAGAAAAAAAAAAAGCAAGCATTCAATTCAATTCAATTCAATTTTATTTAAATAGCCCAAAATCACAAAGAATTTTGCCTCATTGGGCTTCATGCAGGTAATTTTACAGATGCAGAAAATAGTCTTGAAACATGAAAAAAATATCTAAAGACTAACAGACTAAATAAACTGGATATCCCTGCTCTTAGACCCTCCCTCTCGGTAAGGAAAAACTCCTAAAAAACCTGAGTCAGGAAAAACGAGAAACCTTAGGGATTCCCACATGAGGGAGAGATCCCATCCCAGGACGAACAGGTGATACCAGAACTGGTAAAGAAAAATTAGCTTCTACAACTACGTATTTGAATGGAGTTCATTCAGATAGAGCAGAGGGACGAGTGGTGATGAAGTCCTCAGTCAGACGAAGCAGAAGAATGGCATCCCTAATTTCACAAAGTGAAAATCTAATAAACACTGGCACGTTATGCAGACTATTTATAAATCCTCTGGGTTTTGATGACTGAAACATGGTTGGTTTGTGGAAAAAAAATAAAATGCACAAAAATTGTTAAAATGCAATGCACTGTGGTCTATATTTGCCAATTTATTGAGCACTGATGAACACTGGTTTTTTGCAGACATCTGGGAGATTTCAATTATTTATTATTTTAGTCAGTTTCTTGTTCCCTACAAGCCATAGGCCAAATGTTGAGATTCTTTCCTGTTTTATCTTGTAACTCGGAAGTTAATCTGACTTCTGTGGGTTTCATTAATTTTTTTTGACTCCTTACTATAGGGGATCTTGTGTCTTGATGATGAATCCTGTTATTTAAAGTTTTCCAAAAGGAGCACTAATTTTTTTCCAGCAGCGTTTTAAAAAATCTTTTATCATTAAGTCTCTGTCAAGAGTCATTTTTCGGTTAATAAAAAAACCCCAAAACATTAGACTTCGTGTCTGTATTGCTATTGCTAGTAGCTAGAAAGATTTTACCTTGAAAGTTGATTTCATTTTGTAGTGCTTTGGCACCATCCCTTGGTAAAAATCAGAAAATGCTTCTGCGCTTAAGAGTCTTAGCTTCAGAGGGATTTTTTTTATATACATATGCCTCTTTCTAAAAAAAATAGAATTTTCTCTTGATTTAAAGACTTAATTTTAGGAAAATATGCAACATTTTAGCATCAGAAAAAGCACATTTTACTAACTTAAAAAAAAAAAAAAAATATTACCTAAAATAATGTAATGTAAAAAACAAAAAGTGCTGGAAATTCTAAGTATGTATTTGAATGTCAAAAGCAGATGTGAAACATGAAGTGACCAATGGGCACAGCGCAGAAAAAGAAACCTCTGTGTAAACACAAGTTCGGAAAACAGCCCTGCTAATGTTTTGCTTATTCTGTTGGACCTGAATGTTGTTTGTCCCATGATATTAAATACCATTCCATTTACAGCAGTTGCAGGCCTATTGAAACTCCCAGAGCAAAGATGCTCTTCCTATTGGGGAATGGAATAATTTGAAGAAGTACATTGATGTCGTTTAGGACTATAGATGTGCTCCTGCTTCTTGTTCGAATATGAAACTCACGTCTTCATTGCAAACGTCTTGACTCAATGAGTTTAAATAAAAATCTGCATGTGGGAAAGATATAGCTGCAACTTTATGGCAAAGATGGAAAGTAAATAAAAAAGAAACTGTATGAATTAGATGTGGCCTCCTCTGACTCCTCATGTTCAGAACTTGCATTTTATTGTCTTCATTCCTAGTTACCCCAGACTGTGAACCTCCAGAAACTGTGGCAGCCCCTCCTGTTTCTCTTGTTCTCCATCGACTTGGCTGATATGACCCCGGTCTTGACCCCGACCACAAAACATGCCTCAGGGAATTCAACTGGAGCCCTGAACTTTCATAGGAAGGAGGGAGGAAAGAAGCGCCTCCTGCTTCTGTCTTCTTTGGAATTTCAGACGAGGGTGCTGAGCAGGCAGAGAGCTGGAACTCCGGGTCTGGTTCAGATCTGTGCAGACCGGACAGGAACAGGACAAGGCACACAAGTAAGAGTCTTATCCTCGTCTCTTCTTTTGAATTAAAAAAAAGTTTCTTGTGCAGGCGCTATAGATTAAGTAAGACTTTTTTCTAATGTATTATTTTGTAAATGGACAGCACAGTGATAACTTTGCATGCAGGTCTTTGAGTAAAAACCTTAAACATCATTTTCTAGGTTGTAATTCCTGCAAAATATTTAGTTTAGTAGATAAATAAAAACGTGAGCATCCGTTTTCATGTTGTAATCTTGCTGTATATTTTGGTGTGGACTTAAAGGGGTCCACCCAATGGCTTAGACGGAGCAGGATAAGAATAAGATATGACCATATGATGAAAGTGGCACAGGCGAGTTTGATAGACACCAGCATGTGTCAGCCTGCTCTGTCACCTGATCTCTTTCCAATCGTAACTCTCGGCTGCAACGGAAAGTGAGCTGCTCAGTTTAATGTGCCTCCTTCAGTAGAGGACTTTTTTTTTTATTATGATCAACTCACCCTGCTCATTAAAGTATTTTGTAATCTAGTTTTGCTGAAACATTGTGTATGTATCTTTTTATTTTCATGTTTCTTTTATTTAAATTTTTGTTTGAAATTCTCTTTTTTTTTTTTTTTTTTTTTGTCTCAGGCACAAAAAGAGAGAACTATGTCAAGGAGATCAAGAGTAAATGTCATGAAATTGTCCGGGTTCTAACAAAATCAACCACTAGCAATTCAAGAAGTACACACTTGAAAATTAAGAGACGCCACTTGACAGTAGAAGGAAAACTGACAAGATTAGACCAGCCAGGTATAACTTAGGAGCCACGAGTGTTTGAGCTTGACAGACAGTATTGTAATTATTGTTTCCAGCATTGGTTAAGAAGTGTGAGCTGGGGAAGAGTTAAAGAAATGGATGCACTACCAGAGACAAGAGGAAAAGGCGTTATGATGTTTGTTCAAAGACGCAAACGGATAGACGAATTTGTATTAGAGCAGGAAGAACTGAGAAGTAAAGAACTGCCGATGAGTGCTACAAAAGAACCGCAAAGAAAGGAGGAACAGAATATTATTGACACAAAGAAAGTGTGTGCCAAAGAGACCAAATACATCGTGTGGATCCAAAGAAGCATTTGGAGCACCATGAAGATGCCCAACAGACAAACAACCTGTCCAATATGCCAAAACCTTTGGTGCCAAACAGAACTGCAAGACCTTTCCCAGGGTTTCAAGCTGACATTAATGTTGCTGAAGAAACTATTCAAGCCCCAAAGAAGGATGAAGCAAAATTTAAAGTGACTGGACCCCCAAACAGCAACCCAAAAGTCTGGTCCCCAACAGGAGACATCATCGCCTCCAGAGATGAGCGCATATCTGTGCCAGCAATAAAGACAGGCATTCTTCCAGACTCCAAAAGGAAATCTGCAAACAAGCAGCCGCCTGCATCTGCACAAGCATCTGAGCGCCAAAACAAAGGAGAGAGGAGGTCCTACATTGAACCAGAGGAAGACTGTTTTAGTTTGGGTGCTGAAGCTTGTAACTTCATGCAACCTAGAACAATTAAGCTCAAAAATCCTCCCCCTGTTGCCCCCAAACCAACCATCAACCCAGCCTGCCCGCCCTGGATGACAAAGAGCCCTTCCAGTGAACTACATGTTCCTTCAAGGAGTCCAATCTCGAAACTATCTTGCAGTCCTGTGGGGGCTCACAGCCAGGATGACTGGATCCAGCCTCAACAGATGACAAGCAGTTGGCCATCAGATCAAACTCAGGCCGCGCTTCAAACACCTGCCAATGCCTGGGTTTCAGTCAGCTCCTCTCCTAAACTCCCTCTCCAGCCAACCACAAATAGCTGGAGTCATCAGCCACCTCATTCATCTGTGAGTATGCAGGCCAGCAGCCCTTCTTACAGCCCCTATTCACCCCCAATCAGTAAGTCAGACAGCGCTCCAAATTTAGTTGCTTCTTCTTCATCACAGACAGAGAGCACAATCCATGTAACAAAAGTTTCTTCAAAGGTCCAAACCTCCAGCAAAGGTGTCAGTCAGGCTGCAGGAGGTTCAGGCATGGCAGGAAAGGGTGCACAATTGTTTGCCAAAAGACAGTCTCGTATGGAGAAGTTCGTTGTTGACTCAGAAACGGTGCAAGCTCACCAAGCCAGACCCCATTCGCCAACCCTGTCCCTCCCTAACTCTTGGAGATATTCATCCAATATTCGAGCCCCACCTCCACTGTCATACAATCCTCTGCTTTCCCCATTTTACCCCCCGTCAGCCGCCAAGAAGACCCCTCCCACGAACCCAGAAGTAAAGTCCAAAGAGAAGCCTAAATCAACCCCCAAGCAGCTCAACGCCTTAGATATTATGAAACACCAGCCGTACCAGTTGGACTCATCACTATTCAAGTATGATGCGGTCCCTGAGGGCAAAGCCCCCAGTCCTAAACCGACTCCTGCATCAAAGTTTGAAGTTACCAAAAGCCGCAAACAAAGATCAGCCTCCCTTCATTCTTCCTATAAAAGCGCAGAGCTTTCTGCTCAGAGCAAAGCAGAGACTCCTGCTAAGTCCTCTGAATCGGTAAGTCACCAAATTTTCTCTGCCAAAAACACGAGATCAGCTGGGCTGGTGGAGGCTGACAAGCATTTGGATAAACAGCTCACTGTCACAACCACCGCCCATCACGTAAGCAGCCAGCAAGCACCAAGAGCCCGATTTGCAAGCGCATCATCCCAGCACTCGTCTCTCAGTGACAGCATAGCTTCAGCTTTCTCTCCTGCATCTCTTATTGCTAGAGGCGCACGTCAAATGGCTCCTCGGCCAAAGTTTTCTGCAAAGAAACCAGTGGTGACAGGCAAGCAGTGGAAGCCTGTTGCTCTGCTTAGTTCGATCTGATACCGAACATTGTTCTGATTTGGTAAAGTCTGAGACATCATTTAGGTTACCTCCAACTCTGTGACTTCTTCTATGTCTTAACAGGTTGAAATTTTAGAGTTTTGCACTAAAGCTATGTTTTATTCAAATTGAACCGCACAAATATAAAAAAAAAAAAAAACTTTATTTACTCCAGTTTGATTAATATTGGGTCAACTTGTTCAAAAAAGGGATTTTCTTATTTCAAGTTTGAATATTTGCAATAATTCTGAATAAATCCTGAAACATTCAATTGTTTCAACAGCGCATACAATGTATGAACTCTTTGAGAAGCCCTTGAAAGTATCTGTGCATCATGAAAAGTAAAGAAAAATCATGCAAAGACTGTCAGGAAAGGCCATTACATTTACCACGTTGTATACACAGAGGCTTATTGACCTGTTTGCCCTGCTCTATGTCTGCCATATTTTTTCTTGGCAATCGAAGTATTTGAATTTCCCAAACAAAATCCATGAAATAATATTAAAAAATAGTTGAAATTATAAATTTTTTTAAAAAGGCTTTACCTCTTTTTTATGTTTGAAGCTAGCCTGTCTTCACACTTTATTTGTGTACACATAATGGTTATTCCTTCAGTCTCATTCCAGACTTGGATGGTGTCACAACAGGTAAATGTTTTACTGCTGGGATTAAAAATTCTTCTAACTTTAAATGTATTCATTTATTTTCACTGTGAGAATGTATTTCTTGCAACTGTCTACTATGGCCACTTTCCAGCTGTCAGAACAATTACTGGACAATCTAAAAAGAAAAAATGTAAAAGGATCGAGCCCTTACTCATGAAGCAAACAAGTAAAAACAGAACAGGAAAGCAACCCTTCTGCTTGTCTGTATCTCAATTATTGCACTTCTTCTAGTGAGCATAGTCACATGATTAAACTTATTTTTCCTCCTCTGTGTGTTTGTCTTATACTTGATTTCTAGTTTTTCTTTGCCTGCACTGAATGACTCTTTCTTTGTCTGCTGTCGTTCTGCACCGTCATGAAGAGCACACTTGTTTCAAACCACTGTCAGTCATTGAGGATTCACCACTTCAGTTTCTGAGTGCACCTGTGTCTGCCTGACCCACAGCTTTTCCAGCAGAAATGGTCTAAAAAGAAATGTTCTTGGCATTTTATTCCTGGATGATGTCTATGGTCGTCATGTCGGAAAATCTATGTTAAAGAAAAAAAAAAAAATCGCAAAAACTGCAGTCAGACAATGTCAAGTTTCCTTGCACTTGGAACAAAACTTTCAGGGTACCTTAAGGGAAGAAAAAAAATGACATAATTTACAGCAGTCTATTCTGTTGCCATGTGGAATTTAAAATGATACATTTATTATCAATATACTGTTTATGCACATATAGATAATTTTACCCTTGATTTTAATACAATTTCTTTATTTCTTTCCTTTTAATTTCCCCAAAACAACAAACCTAAAGCTCTCGCACAAGTTCTAATAAAAGTGAAAGACTAGAGAATACTAAGAAGCAAATTTGTTTATCTTCCCTTTAGCATAATTTGGATAAAAAACACGTATATATATATATATATATATATATATATATATATATATATATATATATATATATATATATATATATATATATATAATTTTGTGTCTCATTTTTAAGATTCTAAGTTGTACCTGAAATTAAGTTAATATAATTTAATATGTTTCACATCTAATGAAAAAAATGTCTTAATTTTATCTTGAAAGGGAAATAAATAAAAACTACACTTCACTAGCTATCTCAGCTTTTCTTAACTGCTTAAAATAAACTCACATCTCCTAATACCTAAAAAAAAAAAAAAGTTTTTTATCTCTTGAAGCAAAAATGCAGATAGATGACTCTTAGTTTCACAAATATATTTTACAAAAATCCTTCCCTTATCCTTTCCCTTATTCAACAATGTGTTATTGTTTAGTTTTATTCACCGTTTGGGTGAGAACGTGGCTTAAAAAGGATTGAAAAGACATCTAGTATTTACTGATACTGATAGTGCATACAATTAATGTATCAAGCTTTTGAGGCATTCCTCCTACAGCACAGAAATGACTGTTTACGTTGGTTGCAAACATACATAATTCTGGTAAATTTGAAAGAATGACTTATCGAAGATAACTGAATTTTTATAGATCCTAAAAATGTTTGACATCATTTGTAATTAAGGAATTAATTTCTATTTCTTTCTTCTCTCGAAACTATTTTCAGTATAAATATGAACCCCTGTAAATCCAGAGGATGGCAGCAAAGACTGAAGTTTCTGCTGAATACGTTTGCTAACACACGATTTCTTTTAGGGTTTTGGGAGGAGCCGTTCTCTGAGCCTCTCCCCGCGACTCAACTCAGCTTCCGTCTTCTCACTTCTTTCACCTGGAGTTCAGCCATCTTTCTTACCAACGAGGCAAACGTCCTTTCAAGAAAAAGTCCCCAAGCCACCAACTCCGTGGGAAGCAGCGTCCAAAAGCCCAACCGGCACAGTTGATGAAGCCTTCATTGGTCTTCCATCCTCCATCGCCTGTAACGTCAAACAAGCAGCTCACCGCAGGTCTCTGCCTGAGCCTCCAGAAGAATGGAAGCGTAGAGTGTCTCTGGACTCTGCAGCTGTCAGTGGTTATCACCCCCCTGCCCCAGCTTTTCAGCCTCTGTCCATGAGCTGGTCCTTATCGTTGGAGAAACCGGCCATGTACGGGCCTCCGTTCAGACCTGCCCAGCCTCTGAGGCTTTTCAGCTGGGCCGGCTCGGAATACAGAAGGAAAGGCTCAAGTCCAACAAAGTAATCGGCTTTTTATAGAGCAGAGTGATCAAATTAATGTCACGGAGATTAAGTCTAGCATAAAGATAGATTTATATTTATAGTAATGATCATACTTTAAATAACGAAAGGGTCAGGCAAAAGAAAGAATGACAAGATGCTGGGGTTAAACTTTGATTAATGGTGGCACGTGGAACTCCGGTTAAGATCTAAACCCTTAACTTGAAGGAAACAGTAACTTGCAGACCAAAGAGAGAAAGGAAAAAGAAAAGTAAGACTGGAGCCAAAGAGAAAAGGAAAAAAAACATCTTGTCTACAAATAAGTACAGCATCTAAAGGCTATTAAATATATTTCAGCCATATTTGTAGTGTTTGTGCTATAATAGAAGTATCTCAGAAAAGGGTTTCAATTAGAGAAATGTTGAGTGAAGATGAGAGGAGATGTATCAGCATGTTACTCTTCTTCAATGTTTAAAAATGTAATTTAATCCTTTGTTATGTTCCCTCACTGGCCACTTTATTAAACACACCTGATCCAACTGCTCGTTAACACAAATTTCTAATCAACCAATCACATGGACTCAATGCTTTTAGGCATCTTCACATGTTTCATGTCTGAATACCTTCCCCACTCATTTTATAGTGCACTAGTGAGTTCGTCATTTTGTAGTGCCGTCTGAATCTACAATTCCAAAATCAAGTGACCGACAAATTTCCCACAAGTCTTTGCGAAAAACAAGCGTGCATCAATGCTCACTACATCAGCGAATATAGACCACAGTGCATTGAGGTGGAACAATTTCTGCGATAAAAATTGTGTTTAAATGTAATTTTTTAATAAACCATTCATATTTTCATCATCGTCATAAAATGTTTATATTGATTAGATTTTCACTTTCACATGTGAATTTCTAATGTACTAATTTGAATAGTCTTATAGACTTCAAACTTTTTACCCCATCAACAGGTTTGAATTTCAGTTGACAAGAATAATGGTGTTCACGGATGAATTCAACCACACTGTGTGATTACATAAAGTAATGTGTGGTTGAGTGAAATTCCCATTTGAGTTTTTTGTTGACAACATACTTCTTTTGTTTTGTTTTCTTTTCACAAATAAAATGTTATTGCATGGTTCATTTTTTTCTTCCTTTTTTGAAGTTTTTCATTAGAGCCTTAAGAGCTCATCAATGATTTTACATTTTGACTTTCTACATTATATTCAGTTTAAAACCATATAATCAAATACTCCCACAAAAAATATAAAATTTGCAGATTTATTTCTTTAACCCAGGCAGACTTTAATCAAATTCCCACAAATATTTTGTCAAATGTTATGCAATTTGAAAAAGTCAAAACTTTGAATTAAATGGCCAACAAAATTTAATGGTAACTCCACTAATGTGTATTTTTCACATTTGAGAAATTGTAATACAATTTATAGTAGAGTGTAATATTATAATATGAAACTATAATATTAAAAGTAAGGTGAAATTAGAAAAATAAAGTTTTTTTTTTTTTTTTTTACATTGTTTCACCCTCAAGACAACAAATGGAACTTAAGTATTCAGATGGAGGAAAATGATATTTTCTCAGCAGGGACATCCTCACTCCTGAGAATGCTGCTGCACATTATTACATGTGCTGCTCACGGTCCCCTCTCCTCTCTACCCTTGCTCCACGGTGCCTGTGAGGGGTTTTGAGTGTTTGACAAGTTAAATTTAGCCTATTGATGTAAGCGTGCATTCCACTCACAACAGAGGGAGAGACACACTGGCAGTTTAACTTTAGTGTCCGGGACTGTGAAGATCAGGAAAGATCTCACCACTTTGTTGTGAGTTGACCCCTGAGCGTCCGTGTCTTCCTTTCAAGGATACAGGGACACTGTCACAGGTATGAAAAAATAGTTTGTTTACTAACAAAAAGGAAGGCAAATCTAATCATTTAAGATAAAATATGGAACTAAATCAATTATTTTTTTCTGTAAAAACACGAAGACAAGCTTTAATAAAACATTGAAACTCTGACAGTTCTGCACTTCATAAGAGTATATTTAAATCTTTCGAGTTGTGTCTTTAAGCTTTTATAAAAGTCAGTACAATGATTGAAAAGCCAACACAATTGAGTTATAAGATTTGATAAAAATTAAAAAATACATATTACAGGGCTCCACATCATTCATTCCAGATTTGAGCATTTCAAGTGGATACTTGTTTCATTCATAAACTTGTATATTTTTTAGACAAAAGTGAGACTTATGTCAGCTTAAATATCCAAAATGCAAACAGAGAAGACTATTTCTACATTCCCAATGCAAGTACAACAGAGCCCTATGGATTATGCAACTGACTGCAATCATTACATGCAGTGGATAATTGTAGAAATGAGAAAAACTGAAATTTTTGATTAATTGGAATACAGTTTGAAGATGTACAAGAGCGAGCATCAGTTTTTTTTTCGTCTCCGTTTGTTACCTGTCAGCTTTCATGGTCACGTCAGGTCAAGCATCTCCACATGACTCACAAAGAGCGACTATGTTCTTTGTTTACCATGTGTTTATGGTCATCTCCCAGCGCTGTTAACCTCTCCAAAGAAACAATGTGATAACTATGTACGGCAGCAGCTGGAGAAAGGTGGAGGCACGCAGCTGCTATTTTAAGAGAAGTCCTCTGTCCCAGCAGCGTTAGGCCTCGTCTGATAAAGAAGCTGAAGAATATCCGTGCTGATCTAAGTTCTGAAAGCTGGGGCTGCTCTCTCGCGGCTAGCATAAATAAATATGATGTTTTTCACTTCCTGAGCTGGTTAATCCTTTGTTTCTTTTTCTGGATGAGTGTAAACGTCCGTCAGGCGGGAGGGGGGGGGTGGGGTGTTTGAGGTGGCCAAGCGCAAAGCTGTTTGCATGAAGGTCCACGACAGCTGTGGTGCATATTCTCAATGAATGTGTGTGAGGAAACTGTGCGTACCAGGGACTGAATGTGTACTGTAATAACTCATTTCCATGACAGACTATCCTGTTGAACAAGAAAAAGAAAAGTTTATCTCGCGTTTAATATTGTCTTATATTTCCTAAACTAATTTTGCTGATATAATTGCACATTCACTTGATTGCATTTAATATATTTGCATATTAACCCAGAGCTGTTCAAATGGTGCCAGATAACATGGGGAAGCAGTTATTGATCTAGACATGGGGTGCTACATGCAGCATGTTGAACTATTTAATCTGGCCCACTTTATGGGAATAAATTATAATGATAATCCCTTTTTGCTTTATTTCCTCCATAATTGTGGTGTTTCCCCATAGATAGCACACTATAAATGCATTGAGCTTTGTTTAGGTACAGAAAGTTCTTCTGCATTTCTGTGGTGTTGGAAGATTAGTTTTTTTTTTTATGTTTATGTGTGTTTTCCGAGTCGGACGGTCCTTTGTACGATCATTCCAACACCACATGAACACAGCATTTCTCTACAGTTTTTCCTGAATAACATTGAACCATTGGTATAACTGCCACTAAAATGAGTACCAAAGTTGCAGTTTTAAAATAAACCCCCAAAAATGTCTGTATTGGTTTTACTGCAAAATAAAACGTGTTTTCATCCTGATTTGATGTTATTTATTTTTCTTATGAAGTGGATCTGGTCCTATTATGCCCTTTTGTCAAATTTTAGAGCCTTTCTTGGCCCACAAGACAAAAAGTTTCCCCCTCCTTCTAGTCATTCATTTCAACAGGATCACTTCTCACGCTTTCGCTGTGGAACCTTACAGGGGTGGTTCCAGAACATTAGCAGAGGGGTGGTCCAGACCATTGACTGTATGTGAGAACTGGACTGAGTGACCCCCACTCTCTGGCCTACATGCTTGAGTCAAGAAGCCAAAATCCCAAAGATTTCTATTAGGGAATAAACAACTATTACTCACTTATTCTATTTGTCTAAAAAAACATTTCTCTTCTATCTTTTTTAACATGTCTTTGTAATGTTGACTTTATTTTTATTAATATTATTTCTTTATTGTAAGTTATTCTAACTATAAACTGTCCAATCAGATGCACTACTAAAAAAATGGGTCTCTCGCGAAACTTTAAAACCATTTGATATTTTGTGGTTTCTGCTTTCAAGTGATAGGGGTGTGGACTTCCAACAGGCTCACTGTTGATTGGCGAGAGTGGATTCTAAAAACACAATAACGAGACCGACTCAGACCAATCACTCTTACTGACATCGTCTGACTCCCACACGGCCATGTCCATATCCCAAAAAAAGAAATAAAGTAAACTGAATCGACTTCATTTGATTGCAGCTGGAAGCACAAAATTTCCTATTGGTGATGTCCAGTTCTTCATATATAGTCGATAGACCAGACACATTCAAATCACTGCAACACCAAACCTTTTGTTTACGCTGAAAACTACACATTTCCTCTCATTTAAGTTTAATTTTGATTAATTTATACAGCGCCTTTAAATGACTTTGGTCAAACAAGGCACTGTACATTCAAAGTTCAAAGAACAATAAAAACAATATTTGTATAGAATACTTTAGAAAAGCAGAAATTTAAATAAGCAAAATGCAGTTTTGTTTTCAAGTCATATTTCATTCATTTATTTATTTTTTATTCGCCTTTGGATTTACACCTTAATGGAAGTAGATACAAGTTTGTATATTGAATAAATATGGTTTACAGATGGGAAACGGAGCCTTTCTAGGGTGTTTTTTTTCTACTTGGCACCCTTTTAGGACACCAGTTATACAAAACTTGGAAGATATGTCATTTTTTATTATCTCTAAATCTCTAAAGTTTCTATTTTATGGGAGGTTCCAACACTGTTCCAGGTAAACAACACAAAATGGGATTCAAATACAAGATAAGCCTCAGGAGAAAAGCCTCCTGATGAGATGGAAATTATTATCAGGAGTGGAAATTTAGAGTTGTTTTTTTTAAATGCCTGAAACTTTGGCTTTGTTCATTTTTCCCCCAAATATGTCTTCACTGTTGCACATGTGGCTGGTTTCTGTTCTTATTTATACTTGTTTCCTGTCAGGAAGTATCATGGATCTCGGAAAGAAGCTCAGCACTCCAAAAGACATCATGTTGGAGGAGCTATCGCTGCTCTCCAACAGAGGCTCTCGCCTGTTCAAAATGCGGCAGAGGAGATCAGAGAAATACACTTTTGAAAGTATTCAAAATGAAGCCAACGCGCTGTTGAATGTGAGTCAGCTGCTTTGAATGTTCATCATGTTTGAATGACTGCATTTTAATTCTCTCTCGCACCGTATTGACTGATCCTCTCAAGGGTTTTCTGACAGGCTTCTTAGTGTTGTCAGTAAAAATGCATGAGCTTTTTTTATTGACTAAACTTATCAGTGACTAAGCTCTCAGGAAAAATGTTCTCCAAAGATAAAAAGACGCACTATTTTTTATCATACAGCCAAATCTTTTTTAGAGGCTCCTCAGGCATTTTGTCAAGTCTTGTGTTGATCTGTAGTGACAATGTATGCCTATGCATTCAAGTGCATAGATGACGCAAGTAAGCAATGATTTTAAATGCAATCTTGTCTTTGCAGAATGATATTCTAAATCGAAACAATGTAGATTTTATGGTGGATCCATCCGCTCAGGGAGACCAACAAGCAAAAAATCCTGCTTCAGGTAAATATTCAGTAAGTCTGTGTTATAGTTAAATTAACAACATACACACACAGTAGATTACTTCATGTTTTTAGCTCAAGATATTATAGAGCATTGTAAAAAAAATTGCTTTTTGTTATGTAACAAAGTTGGAACATTGTCTACTTGCATCACACAGTTTGAATCCAATACTATCCCAACGTATGTTATGATTTATTACAGAAACTGAGCAGATTTAAACCCTTTTGTTTAATCATTTCTGAACAGAGCTCTGCACTTATTCTAATGTAGTGCATCAGTCAGTCTAAACACATTTCAGGATGAGCACACACTTCAAATGAGCTATTTTAGGTCCTCAGATCATGATGGACAACTCGCTCTGTCAGTGTTAAGTGTTTTCAAAGCACAGTATCTATTCTTAATCCCATCTACAGGAAAAGAAAAACTGCTCTGCATTCACAACAAGCCCCAAATAGCAAAGCAGACCTTCAGATCGCTCTGTGATATTAGAACAATCCACACCAGTGTGATCTCCTGTCAGGATGATCCCCGTTTGTTGTTTCCGACCAACAGATATGAGCGACGAAAAATCAGACGGCACAGGTACGCACAAGATGTATCACACGCCGTGGGAGGAGGCCATCCTCAGTGACCCTGACCTCGCTGAAACCATCAAGCTCAGAATGCCGGAACCAAACCCTCAAGCAGAGCTCCCCCAGTTCAGATGCTTTAACCGGTGAGGAAAATACTAGAGTTGAGAAAAGGACTAAATCATTATTATTTCTTTAATATTGCTATCTCAACTTCAGGGTTGCAACTCCTTATGGAGGTTTTGATAAAGCTCCCAGAGGAATCACTTTCAATCTCCCTGAGGTGGACCTGAACCCGCCACGATTCCCGGAGTTGAACGAGCCCAAGATGAAGAGGCCCACCTTCAACCGGACAGCCCAGGGGTGGATCTCCGAAGGCACACATCTGATCATCCCAACTATCACCCTGGAGTCCACGTGTGTTCCAGAGTCTGACGATCTGTAAAAGATCAACTGGATTGAGCAAAACATGCTGCAACCTGTAGTGTTTGGGTTAAGCAATAGTGAAAAAGAAACCTGCGCTTTTGAGTTCTTTCCTGTGTTAAAAAATGTGAAAAAGCAGCAAATCTGTTATGTTACTGTCTGTCTGTTGCAGTAAAATGGAATAATAATAATAATAATGTGACTTGTAACTCCCTCATCACTTGGAAAACTTTAAATCTTAATGTTTAAAATGAGGGATGAACAACTATTGTAAATAAAAAATAAAGCAAATTTATTTATTGTACATGAAGAACACAAGACTTCAAAGGTAAATGCAATTGTTTGTTTTTGCTGTAAAAGAAAAAAGCTGAGCATCTCTGATAGTGATGGAAATGCTAAAAATGTTACAGTTACAAGCAGAAAAGCTAAAGAGAACTGGGGGAAAAAAACACAACTATATCTCCAAAAATAACATATAGAACATCATGCAAGCAGTTTGACAGCTTGCATGAAATTAGTTAAACTGTGCCAAAAATATTAGAAGAAATTTATAACAATCCAATATTTTGCCTGCCGATACTTATGTCGAAGGAAAATGCTGACAAGACAATGTCAAATGAATTATTTATGAGCTATACATGTTTAGCTAAAAATTCTATTTATGAGTGCTGTAATAGCTGCTAAAGGTGGACCGACATCAGATTGAACTCTTGATTGGGAATGGGATGGCACTGGAGCTCATATGTGAGTCAAGACATGTGAGCCAATACTTTTGGTATTTAGTGTAGCCTATATAAAACATCCCCAAAACTTTTAACAGTCTATAAATGTTTATATCCAGAAAGAAAAATGTTCCTGTGCAGATTTTGTAATAAAAATATATCATCTATCAGAACTATAATTGTATTTTGCAATTCACTTGTACGTTTTGCATATTTCTAAGTTTGTTTTCATCATATCTTGCAAGTAAGCAAGTCAGAAATAAAAAGTTTTTTGCAAATCAAAAATAGATTAAAACACATATTTCACTGTGATAAAGCAAAAACTGATAATTACCACAGATTTGCAAACTAAAATATGTAAAGACAAAAAAAAAAAAAATGGTGTCGGATTTGCTGACTGCAGACTGCCTCAGCCCATTTTACTCCTTCTGTCTTTACTTCCAACCTGCTAAGCTCTGCAGCCTTTCCCCTGCACGGCTGTACATCTGCCCCAATTTTTTGCACTTCCCTTTGCACTTTTCTGTTTACTGCAGCACGAAATTCTCCCACATGGAGTTTTTATATATTTTTTGCAACTCCCACAAACAGAGGACAAGGGAGAAAACAGAGAGCAAACTTCAAGGTTGTCATGGTTGCTCATGCATATGGGCTACAGCCTATAGCTTTAAGAATATTGAAATGGGTAAAATGCTTCTGTTTTTTTTGACTGTACTGAGAAAAACATAAAGGAAAACAGGAAAGGGTTAGTCCCCACACTGCTGCATGATTATGAAACCACTGTGATCATGTGATGCCTTCTCCCATCATCATCATGACAAGTTGGAAGTCTGACCTTCCGCCAGCACACAATTTGCCAAGCAGGGACTGAAGAGCACAATACATCAGCAGTGCACTTTAGAAAACACTAGGGGCGGAGTTTGACCTCTCAGGTCTCAGAACATCACTAATCCGAGTCGGACATTCCGGTCCAGGCCATCGTCGACCCTGTTCGTGCGGAAGATGGGAGAGATTTCCACCACGACAACACGATCCTGGCCGCTGTGCGCGGTTCCCCGCTGAGCTCGCTGCCCGTCTGCCCGCCTGCCTGACGCGGCTGCGTGGTCGGAGGATGCAGCGCAGATAGTGCGCCGCATGCGCCAGGAGGAGCATCTCTGCAGTCGTTTGTTGTGTTTGCGGGATGCAGGAGAAAGTCTAGGGATTTGAGCGCTGACAGCTCGGCCGGAGGAGAGAGGTACCCGCCGCCGTCACAGGTGAGCGCGCGTTTTCTCCAATTATGGATGCAAGTTGCAGCATTTTTGTAGATGCGTGTGTGCGCGTGTGTGTGAAGATGGAGCGAGCCGTGAGGCGGTTCCACCGCCGTCTGCATGCCCGCTGACGGCGGGAAATGGAGCTTAAAAAAAAAAAAAAAAAAAAAAAGCTGCTCCACAAACCCAGCTCTGGAAAAGGATGCACGCCCTCTAACACAACATGACGACTTACTGGCAGCTCATTCCACCTTATAGGCCAAAAATATTCTGTCATTCTTACTCTGGAACTGTCACTTATCTGTTTTGGAACTGTCATATTCAAAAATATCTGGAAGTTTATCACTATCCAAAAAGATGAAACATACAATAAAACCTTGTATTAAATACATATTGTCATTCTCCTTACTAAGTACACAGTTAACATTTTTTCCCTGTTTTAATAAAAGACACTGAAACATTTCGACCTTTTCCAGAATTTCTCACCCGAAAGCTAACATTTCCTGTGCCACATCTTTCTGTACACAATTCCCCCTTTTGTTTCTTTATGTAGTGTTTTATGTTCGGCAAATTAGTTAAAAAAGGCCTCTATACACTATTGACTTGCTGTTTTATTTTGAAGAAAACTTTAGCTCGATCAAAATTATCTTTTAAAAAATGTTAGACCTAAGCAATGGAAAAATATAATTTATTCCATTGGTTTGTGTCTTTGATGGCAGTTTTTTAACGGTTTTTAATTAAACTATAACATTTTTTTTAATTATTTCTAAAATAAAGTCAATGCTCCTTAAAGTCACAGAAGTTTAAGCTATGATGGGAAAACAACTCTCAGGTTAAGATAATGGATGGATGGATAGCTGCTCCGTTTGCCTAATCCTTTCCTTTCCTTTTTGTCCTTCCTTCACAGCTTCTAGTAAATGTCCAAAAACACACTTCCAAGGCTTCCCACCCAGTGGCTGATTCTGGCAATGCTTCTCGCAGACCACTGTGATGGTGTGTGGGGATGAGATGGATGGAGCCCATGGCCAGGCCAGTGCACCAGCTCCCATGTCCCAGCACATCCAGCTGCAGCAAGTCTCCTTCCAACTCTGGAGAGGGTGAGCATGAAAGTAGAAGAATTATAGTATGTTATACAATTAGTGCATGAATTACTAATGGTATCTGTTATATTTAAGCATCACAAAGAACAGGATTTAGATTTCCATTAGCACTCTACTGTACTTACTGTTGAGTTATAAAATCTCAATTTGATGAAAATGGTGTTTTGAAGATGTTCTTGTGTCACCTTTCTGATGATGGACTGCCTATACAAAGAATAATTTTGTTTTCTAAAGTATTTCTTCATTCAAATTGTTTGAATCAGGAGAAAATGAAAAAATAAAGTTTGAAAAAGCTGTGACGTGGGAGCTGCCACGGTAGGCCACAAGCTCTCTGCTCCGCTCCATTGCAGGCAAAATAGATCCATGAATGTCTTTGTTTTTTCCAGTCTTAGCTGGAATCTGACTCAAAACTGTGCGGCTGGATAGCTCCAATATTGCTCGGCATTTTGTTTATGTGAGATTGGGGGTGTGAGGGGCTGCAAGCTAGCAGGAGAGCATGTAAACAAACGGATAACGGGATGTGGGTGCAGGGTTACGCCATGCCAATAGTCCCACCCACAACTCAGAGGCAAACATCAAATAAAATAGAACTAGAACCCTACAGAAATTGTTCTGGAAAGCAACAGTTATTTTTATTAATTTTGACTAGAAACGATTTAACCAGAGTTAAAATACTTTTACAATAGATCAAAACGATCTGAGTGAGACTTCAAAGAAGCAGAGAAAGAGACCTTGCACTTTGTTTCTATTATAGCTGCAGGCTCTAACTCCATGGCATGGGTGAAGATGTTTAAGAAACCCGGAGGAGGCCTGAAGAAATCCTACCAGCCTGGAAGCATGCTTTCACTCGCTCTTACTAAAGGTCTGCTGAACGAGCCTGGACAGAACAGCTGCTTCCTCAACAGCGCCGTTCAGGTGACCGCTCCGTTAAAAACCTCAATTCCACATATTTGTCTTTTTTCAACTTCCTCATATTTCAAAACTAAAAGTACTTCTCAATGACAAAGTTTTAGTTATATTAATAAAGAAGTAGGGAAGACTCCACCATCTAAAAGATTCAGCTGAAAATTAGTCACGCTAAAAAAGCGCGCTCGACTCCAGTGAGTCCTGCTGTGTTAGCAAACATTACACAGAAGCAGAGAAGTGCTCATCGATTGATCAGGAATGAGCTGAGCTTCAGCTCCATCAGCCATGACAACTGACAGCACAACATCCAAAACTTGCAGCATGTAACGTTTGGAAAACAGCGTACCTGACGAAACAGTCAAAACATTGAAACTGATCAAGTTATCAAAACATAAGTCTGAAATAGGATCTCTGCAACTTTATAGCTCTGATGTTTTCAGTTTGATTCTTCTTTTTTTAAAGAGCATTTACTTGTTAATTGGTTCCAAAATGTAATATTTTGTTTTGATCTATCGTCAAATGTGCATTTTATTCTTTTTAAAAGGTGCTCTGGCAGTTGGACATTTTCAGGAGAAGTCTGAGGCAGCTCTCAGGTCACTTTTGTCTCGGAGATGGCTGCATTTTTTGCGCTTTAAAGGTAAAAATGCATAATAATTAAAATTAATTTTTAAAAAGTTCCGCTTCAGCTTTTAATCATCCTTGCAAATATTAGGTTTTCTTTTGCAGTGTTTACAAAACTTTTATTTATTTATTTTTTCCAGAGTATTTTCAGCCAGTTTCAGCAGAGCAGAGAGCGGGTGCTCCCTTCTGACAGCCTGCGCAACGCTCTGGCTGAAACTTTCAAGGATGAGCAGCGCTTCCAGCTTGGTCTGATGGACGATGCTGCAGAGTGTTTTGTATGAAGTTTGACTTTTATTTAACACATTTGTCTGTTTTTTTTTTTTTAATGATGTGGCTCTCCTCCCCTCTGATTGCAAATGATAGTTAAATTAAAAAGTATACGTTGCATTGCTTAACCTCTGTGTGAGGGTTGCTTTTAGCCTTTTTACCTGGTTTCATCAATACTTTCTTGACAGTAATCATGTTTCTTTGGTGGGACTGAACATTGTCTCTGTTTCTATTCCCCCGTGCAAGGAGAACATCCTGGAGCGAATCCATTTGCACATAGTTTCGGACACAGCGACGGACGCCTGCTCCTCCAAATCCTGCATTACTCACCAGAAGTTTGCAATGATGCTCTATGAGCAGGTAACTTAAATAAAAATAAAGCTGCCTTAAAATCTTTGAGGGTCACATCACGCTGGCACTGCTCGATTTGTTGTGAAAAGGTGAGATGACACACAGCTTTTATCTTGCAGTTCGTGTGCCGATGTTGCGGTGCGTCCTCAGACCCTCACCCGTTCACAGAGTTTGTACACTATGTCTCCACCACTGCTTTATGGTGAGTATTTGCTCAATTACCCTTTGTTTAATGCTCTCTTTTAGAAAAAGAAAATGTGTCGGAACAAGCTTTTGCATTTTAGATGAGGTGCAGGAGTTCTGTTCTGACCCTGAAATTGATTTCACAAGGGTCAGTGTGTCTTTATTAACTTCTCTGTTGTGCTGATCCTTAAAGGCTGCTGTGGATTTTAGGCTAATTCCAAATTTTGTCAAGTCCAACAAACAAAAGGCGCTTTTTCCCCAGACTGTAGTTTTTCAAAGAGTTAATTACATAGTCGGATGCTATATTAAAAACACGTCAAATTATGATCAAATTATCTTAAATTATTTTATCCTGCAACAAACTCAGATGTGAATTTCTAATGAAGTACTGCTGCTCTGCAGAAACTATTAACTGAGAAACAATGCGGCTTTTTTAATTTTCGTTAAAGCTTAAAATTAATTAAAAGGATGCTTTTGAAATAGCTCAAACGATGATCAGAGTATGTCTTTAAACAACAAGTGTTCTTATTTTTTTCAATGAAGTATGCATTCAAGTTTTCACAGATGTTCTTGTGAAGTGTGTAATTTAAATTCTATTTTTATTTTTTTGTCATCCTTGATCTCCAGCCAACAGGTTGATCGCATGCTGGGGAAGCACGAGCGCCTCCGGTCAGACATGTTTGGGGAACTGCTGCAGGCAGCAAACAGCACCGGAGAACTGCGGAGCTGCCCTGTAAGTTACAAAAACACTCCAAATCGGAGGTTCAGGACTTTCTCTTTTTTTGATGGCCTAAATTCCAGAACTACACTCATACTTTGTGTAGAAGGTTTTATGAAAACATGTTAGTGTGAGATGATCACCAAATGTATTCTCTCTACTGAATGGAGTAAACTCAGTGCTGTGGTGCTGTACTTGAAGTGGCCAGAAGGAAACGATGCCAAACCAGAGTTAGGATATAAATAGCAGCAAGGGCTTATCTGCATGTTTTCATCTGCATTTGCTACTTCTTCCTCCCTTTTCGGCTTGGATCCCTTTTTAGCTTGGATAACAGCAAAAGTCCTTTTACGTTTTTCATTTTCTTATCACATCTGACTATATTTATCCTTACAGATATGCTAGAATAGAATTTATAGAGCCACTTACTCCTGTGGTTGTCATCCAATTTCCAAAATCTTGAACTGCCTTTAACTTTCTAAGGAGTCAAGTCTTTGGAATTGGCCTAATGCACACACTTGTTAGTAAATCAGATCTAACAGGGTCCTGCAGAAATAAGGGGAAAAAAAAATCACATTGATGACAGCAAATTGTATTTCTATGCTGGAGAAAACTCTTTGAAGGAGGTTTTAAATGTGTACTTAGCATGTTTATAGCATGCGTGTCTTTAATGTTACATGCACTATAATGCAGCCTGTTGCCTTCACTATTTTGTCAGATAGATTACTGCTGTTCTGACATGTGTCCACTATGTCTCTGTCTGAGGACTGTGCAGGATTTCTTAATGGTCTATTTACCGTATTTTTCGGACTATAAGTCGCACCGGAGTATAAGTCGCAGGGGCCAAAAAATGCATGATAAAGAAGAAAAAAACCATACATAAGTCGCACTGGAGTATAAGTCGCATTTTCTTTCTCTAGCTGTAGCCATCTAGCTTTGTGACCGCGATTAGCTTTTTTTGTTTTCTTCATGGCTGTAAGAGTAGCCTCCGCTTTACACCAGTCCCTAACAAGCTTTTCACTTACTCCAAACTTTCTCTCTGCTGCTCGATTACAGTTTTCAGCTGCAAATTTCACTACTTGCAGCCTGTAGTCTGCAAGCATATGATTTTCTTTTGGGGGGCATTTGTCTTTAGTCTTCTCCGTTTTCCTTGTAAGCTAACGTTTACTGTTTAACTCGCTAATTGTTAAGGAGTATGAGATATCGCAGCATAAGCCTAGAGTGCCCTCTTGTGGCTGTCTGTGAAATTATCGGATAATTTTTCCCCCCACAAATATACGGTAGTTGCATGGATCACCATAAGAGGGCACTCTAGACTAACGGTCCGTATCTCATCTCTTTAAAATGCGCACATAAGTCGCACTGGAGTATAAGTCGCAGGGACATTCAATCTATGAAAAAAACCGCGACTTATAGTCCGGAAAATACGGTAGGTGGTTTCTAGATTATATAAGAGTTTCAGGTTGCATTTGTGGATGGAGCAGAGCTCTGTTATGCATGGTAATGGTTTTCCAAGGAACTCCCCGGGCAGCCTGGTCATATCGATTACATTGCAGGGCTCAAATTCATTATTTATTTATACAAATTCAATTGGTCACCTGAGAATAAAAGAGTGTTCTTTGCACTCGATGACTGTGACATAAAACACAGCAAGTTCCAAAGTGCAGATCTTACAGGGTCTTAATTACTTAATTACAGACAGTCTTAATTGTTTTAAACAAAATTTCATAATGTTTTGGGAAACAGAAGAAGCACAAAAAAACAAAACGCTGTTTGACTCTTCAGAAAATTGACACGCAAATCTACGACGAGTTGCTCAGATTTGTTTATGTGTTGCTAGAAGTATGGCCATATTTCAAAAAGCTTGAAAGACAAATGTTTTCTCAAAGAATCGCAGTGTCACTGTGAGTGTCCTAACTGTCTCCAGACGTTTTCAAGTTTATTTTTGAGTCATAAAGTGAAAGAAATTCAAGACAACTCTTTGAGAGGCTGAAACTTTAACACTTAGTAACGCCAAATTAATTCAGATAACTCCTAGAGAAATTTGTTTCTAAAATAAGAATTTTCTCACAACATGTGTCTCAAATTTACAATGTTCATTGAATTGAATGGGTGAGACAGAAATCAGGTTAGTTTACAGACTTTGGAAAAATAATTAATTTAGATTTTTGTCAGTGGAATCCACTGTCAGATTAATTCGAAAAAAATGTACATAACTTTATCTAAATCTTTATCTGATATTTATGACCCACTTCAATGAAAATTGTGTTTTTACATGTTCTTGTTGCATTTTCTGATGGTGGAGGACATATATCAAGAAAACATAGCTTAAAATTGTATTTCTAAGGGTGAATTTCAACTGAACTCCTGCTGCTCTGCAGAAAATATGTCTTATAAAACGACGTGATTTATTATTTTGCCTAAAAACGGCCTAATCATAAAAAATAAAAAATAAAAAATCACAACACTTTTACAATAGAAAAAATATATAGTTGGATTGGGACTTCAATGGAATATTTTGTTTCATATCTGTTACTCTCTAGTCTCTACTTGTACCACTTCACAACATACGTAGATAGTTTGAAAATTAAACAGATTTTTAGATTTGCTCAGTGTAATTTTTGTCCTTTTTTTGTATTTGTATTCCTAACAAATTATAGATTTTCTGGTAGTTGATATTCCAAGTGTGTTTTTATTCTGCCTTTCAGAGTGACTGCGGCCAGAGCATAAAGATCCGCCGGGTTCTTATGAACTGCCCTGAGATAGTGACCATCGGATTTGTGTGGGACGCCGAACAGTCTGATCTGACTGACGATGTCATCCGCTCCATCAGCCCCCGTCTGAACTTGTATGGGGTAAGAGAAGGCACATGCCTGTGTCCTCTGCTTTGTTAAGCACAAGATCACGAGTGAAAATGTGTTAGTTTATCAAATAAATTGATATTTTTGGATTTATAAAGCAAATATTTTATACATGCCACTATTTTTTTTAATTCAAATGTAGAATGTGATCTAGAATGAAATATTCTCTTTTTTAGCTTTTCAACAGAGTCACTGATGAAGCTGCCAAACGGAGTGAGCTGCATCTGGTGGGGATGATCTGCTTTTCAAGTAAACATTACTCCGCTTTTGCGTATCACACCAAATCTTCAAAGTGGATTTTTTTTGACGATGCCACTGTAAAGGAGGTTAGTACAACTGCGATTAAACCCTCTAATCCATTTTCTTTTTAAGTGTCCTACCTGTATAGCTGTGTGACATGCTCTGATGTCAGACTTTTGTGTTTGGTAGATTGGATCAAAATGGAAGGATGTCGCTTCTAAATGCATTAGAGGACACTTCCAACCTCTCCTTTTGTTTTACACCAATCCAGAGGGGAGTCCAGTATCCAACGAAGATGCACCACGACAAACCACTATGTGTCCACGCTACAAAGCCCATGTAAATGGGGACGTGACCAGTAAGACAGCTTTTGATGAATATTCTTTTCACATTTAAGGAGTCCTGAAATGTGTGTTTTTTATTAGCCGCGTTTCCATTACATATGTGCGCAAAACTTTATCGAAACCAAAAATGTTGATAAAACACAATTTCACATTTACACTGTTTCCATTAAATCAATATGTGAAGAAACACAAACCATCTTAGACGATAAGTCATTCAAAAACACAAATGTGAACAATATTATGATTTACAGTGAATACTTTTAAATTTCTGCCGTTGCCCTAGTTCTCATCATCATCTATCAAAGGAGACGTTGGTGTCTTATTCAGGCCATGCAGTGGCAAGATACGTGTGAGCGGCTACAGATAAAGAGATTTTGGGAAATCGTGGTTGTTGATTTTACAGAGAAGCTGTGGATCCCACAATTCTGCAGGACAAGCTGAACTTTTGATGAGATGTGTGATGCTAAGCGTGGTATCCTGTTGTTGGTCATGTGACTCATAATTCGATAAAATATCATGGGGGTATCAGATGCAGGACAAGACGACAAGTCAAGAGTGAAGGAACCAAACATTTCTAATTAACATAAAGCACCACTTTAGGTGGGGAGAGAAAGAAAAAAAACCCACAAGAGAACTCAAACCCAGCATATGAACAAAGAGCTAACCCAAAAGACTGAACATGAGCTACGGTCAGACACTGGATGCAGAAACAAAACCATTTAAATACACCCCAAACAAATTAACCTAAAGTGCAGTCAGCTGTGTGCCAATCCATGGAGATCCAAAAGAGAGGGGGCGGAGCCCTTCAGGAAAAGCCACAGCCAACGTGCAAGGAAAAAGAACACAAGAATGAAACAGAACTGACTGACTGTGTCGTAAAATTGCAGTTTTGCAAAATATGTCATTTCAGTATGCCTCAAAAACCACCCCCTCCAAGCAAAAAAAACCTTTAAAAAACTTTTTAAAAGTTTAAATTGTTTCTTTTAGGCATATGTTTTATTCTAAATCCAATTTGTGCAATTTCACAGTCAATGGAAACGCTGCTGGTGATGGCCTCTTTTAAAAGGATACAGTGTGAAAACCTGTTGGGCTCTGAGTGTAAAATAAGCAAACTTTGTTATTTACCAGTTAATCTTAAAGTAATGTTTCTAGTTCATCGATATAATCTGGTGTTAGCGGCATTAAAAAAGTGGGCTTCAGTTATCTCTGCATCCTCATGTTCTAGAGGTAAATACATGATAAATACATGGTAAATAAATGGGACCTAAAAGTTTCTTTTCATTTTTGTAGTGTTGTATAGACACGATAAGTCTTTCACATTACATTTTGATCTAAAACTGCAGACTTTCAGTTTTTGCAGTGTCAACACGTCTCACAAAAAAATGTAAAAGCATATATGTATAGAAAAACTTGGTAATTTAGAATTTTATGAAATTGAATTCCCTTTTCATTAGCTGTCAAATTGTTACTTTATTTGAAACACCTACATTGTTTTAAAGACATGTTCTTTAGCGATTTGTAATTGCAGGCAACTACACATTAAGGGAAAATATGACGGATGTAACGACTCATTTTACCAACGATTTGAATTAAGTCATAATAACTGGTTGTTAAATGAATTTATAGTCGATCTTGGTTCATTTCGAACAATCCAATTCACTGACCTAAATGAATTCAGGACATCTTTGGCTAAACATTCAACCAGTGTGACTCAGAGACGAATAAATGGTACTGAACAGTGCGGGTGAAGTTTTCAAGATTTCTCGTATTTCTAGCTAGACAATCAAGTGTAAATTAATTATGTATACAAACAAACAAGTAAACAAGAGTTAATTACAATCTATTCACATGTTGTTTTTTCACACCAAAATAATACAAATGGAACATCATTGGAACATTCTACCACACTGTATGATTACATGTCTTTGCAAAGTTCAGCATTTCCACACATTGGACTGTAACGATGGTTTGATCATTTTTTTCTCACATCACATGTGTGTTGTCTGCTGTGATGGCACTTGATCATTTTTACTTACAGTATTGTAAAATAAATGTTCTATTTCCCAATCTAAATGGTATTTTCCAAGATTGATTATCAATTTATCTCATTTAAAAATAAATAAATAAATGGAATTGGTCGATTTGATTTAATTTGAATCAACTAACAAGTTTCTTAGATATTTGGTTGATTCAAAGGAATAGAAATAGATTCATCAATTCAACGTAACGCCCCTAGAAACTATGCAACCACTTAAACTGAATGTTACCAGTCATATAAGTTAAAAAAGTTTACTAGTGAGAACAGAAGACTAATTCACTTTGTTTGCACTTTAAGTAATGCATGTTGTGTGTTGTGTGGGTTGACACAAAATGTAACTAATGTTTGTGGCTACTATTCATCTTCAGCCATGACACCCTGTTCATGCTCTCTGAAGAGTGTTGGTAAAGTACAAAGAAAATACATTGCATTACTTGCTTTTAGATTTAGAAATAAGTTAAATTGAACATTTTACCAGTAATTACCATTTAAAAAACTGTCAATTTTAGAATATAATGTTTTCTTTTTTGTTTATTTTGTTTTTGGTAGCTATTGCTTAACTTTTAGAAAGCAGTAAAATTTATTTTTTAAGCCTTGAAATGTGTGCATCTACGCATGAAACACCAACTTTCCTGCTTTGTGGGACTCCGTTGGTTTATTATTTTACATAATTTTACTGATTCATTGGCTGAACTTAGTGAAGCTGGTGTTCCTCCATAGACATCTTACTGTCCCTAATGATTTCTGAGTGATATGCCAGTATAACACTGTATGATATAGATAATGAAATGTAAGTTAGAGCAGGGGTTGTTATTTAAATCACATAGAAGAGTAACCAAAATATTAAAATATTTGTAGCATCTGATAGGTTTTTTGGAGCCTAAAATAATTAACTCAAAGTTAAAATGTAAATCTACCAGTATCTGTAGCAGCCCTGATTCTTCCCAGAGAAAAACAGGTTACTGTCATGACTACCGCAGGGATTGAGTTATAAAACCATGGAAAGAGAGACCGCCTGGCCTTATGCGCTGGCTTGAACTTCAAATGAGGATGATGCCTCTGTTGCACGCAGATTACCACCCACGCCTCTCTCCCTAATCCCCGTTTCTGTGGCCAAATGCACTCATGCTCTGGCTCTTCAGCTCTCGCCCCTCCCATTATTTTTACTTTATTTATTTATTTATTCATGCAACTTGTCATGATATTTTGTATTTGGCATTTTTGGCTGTTGGATCATTCCAGTTTCAGTGGATTGTTTCATGCCTGAACACGATGGTATGGAAGAGATGTGTGAGGACCAGATTTTGTACCTTTTTTTTTTTTTTTTGACCATAAAGCCCACTGGATTGCAAGAGGCACTGTCAATTTTGAGAAAAAGAAAGGATTTCAAGTCCCCCCTATGGTCCAAAACATACAGTAATTAGAAATATAGTGAGGCTGGTTTCTTACTTGAAGAAATTTGGGATTTTCTTTCATCTTATGGAATTAGAGTTGTAAATGTATTAGATCTTTTTTAGGTCACAATCACACCTCTTCTAATCGATCTACACTTCTACATTACAAAGCTCAACCTAAAATCAGGATGCTTCTTTTGCAAATTTATTTCCTGATTTTTCCCACTTTAAAGACACACTTTGATGAGTATGAAATTTTTGGTCTTCTATTGTGTTCTTCTGGCCTTTTTCTGATGATGGAAGACATACATTATATCACCAAAAATATTGGCTCATCCATCCAAATGATCAGAATCAGGTGTTCTAAACACTCGGTCTAGCTACAGGTGTATCAAATCAAGCACTCAGGCGTGCAGACTGTTTTTACAAACATTAGTAAAAGAAAGTTCCACTCTCAGGAACTTTCAGCTCTACCATAACACAATGAAAGCAACTCAAGTGGTAGGACACGTAAACTGACAGAGAGGGGTCAGTGGATGCTGACGCTCATAGATTAAAAAGGTCATCACTTTTCTGCAGTCATTTGCTGCAGAGCTCCAAACTTCCTGTGACCTTCAGATCAGCCCAAGTACAGTACACAGAGAGTTTTATGGAATGGCCGATCAGCTACATCCAAGCCACACATCACCAAGTGCAATGCAAAGCGTTGGATGCAGTGGTGGAAAGCACGCCACCACTGGACTCTAGAGCAGTGGAGACATCTTCTCTGGAGTAATTAATCACACTTTTGGCAATCTGATATACGATTCCGGCTTTGGAGGTTGCCAGGAGAACGGTACATTTCAGACTGCACACGCCTCAACTTTGTTGACAATCTTCCCGGAAGAATTCAAGCTGAAATATGTGGACTGATGTCATATTGAACTCCTTGGGTTAAGAATGGGATGTTATTTCAGTTCATATGCGAGTCAAGACAGGTGAGCCAATACTTCTGGTAACATAGTTTATAAAAACTTAAAAAATACATTTCTGAGAATTTCTTTATTCAAATCATTGTGAATCAGGAGCAGAGTGAAAAGGATGTTTACGGGCCACAAGCTCCTTTCTCTGCTGCTCCACAGAAACTATGTCCCAGGATTTCTTTATTAGGTTAAAACAGCAAATTTAAAGACCACTGGGAATGTTTTTAAAATATCAAAAGAGGATCAGAATGAGACTTTAACCACTTTATTGCTAGATTTTAATTGTTTGTTTTTTTGGTTTTGCTTCCTGTAGTACAATCTGGTTGTTGATTCAGTTCCTTACCTGGAGAGGACTTTCACCTCCCAACTTCATGAGTAGAGGATTATTTTTTTTTTTTTTATATTGCTCAATTTTTTATTTAAAAAAGCATGGCACAATTTATTCTACAGCATGCTTTAATGGAGTCTGTATAAATTTCTCTGCACAGCAGCAGGAGTTCTCATTACTTAGGTTTTCAGCTGCAGTAAATGATGACAACTGCCCTCTATTGTGATAAACTTGCATAACAACCTGCTTAACTTCAGGCAGCAAGACGCATGTGTGCATTAGTTAATTACTTGGCAGATGTTAGAGTTACGCAAAGGTGCACTCAGGATACTTTTTGAGGATTTTTTTTACAGTAAAAACCACAATGCGTTTCCTTCATGTCTTTCTAAAATTATCAAACGGATTTATTTTTTTATTAGACAAAAAAAAAAAACCTGGAGTGTGCTATAATCTGAAGTGTTCTCGCTAGAAGACAAGATGTGATTTGAAAGGTAAAAAACAGCAGCTGTTAGACAAACAAGCTCCTCTGAAGGCAGATCACATCATTGCTGTTTTTTTTCTTTTTTTTTACACAGTCACCTGCTTGCCAGCCAAAGCAACACACCTCAGGGTTGGCAGAGGAGGCAGCAGCGCCTTGTTTTATCTCTGTTAATGATGCAGCATCTGTTCTTTGTCAGATTTATTTTTGTTTCTGGTTTCATTTGCAGCAAGATGCAGAAGAAAAGATAAAAGCCACCTACGATACCTTACTCCAGATTTGTCAAAAATGACTGACAGGATGACAAAAACAATGTGTTGGAGTAAGTTAGATTCATCTCACAGGTTTTTTTTTTGTTTTTTAAAAGAGATCATTAATGCATGTTAGTTGTAAGTAATTTCAGAGTTTAGTGTTTATAGTTAAAGAAAGTTGTTTTTGTGCAGCTAGATGCCATCAAGGAGCCAATAAAATTCACACCTGAGCATGCAGAGGTCTCAAATTGAGGATAATCCAGAGATCATTTGATATTTTGCTTAAATTCAGACTTACTGTGAGTTAACCTGCTTTTCATTCTGAAGGAGAAACATCTAAAATGATATATCCACAAAAGTGGCTTTAGATTCTGCAGCGAGACAGATTTGCTGCATCAGCAGTTAGATAATTAGAGGTACGTCTTGCCAACAAAGCAGTTCATGAGCTTCCCTCTCAGGATCTTTGGTGTTTAAAGTCATCTGGGTAATCACTGACATTTGCTCCTGCACCAGAAAGTGATCTGAGTTGCAAATTGAGTTTCCTGGCTCTAGAAAGGAGTCTCTTTTGGTAAAATTTTTGTTGTTAGAATTATTGCAAAAAATGTTTTACACCAAATGTTAAGCGGATAACTGAAGTTTACTCAAAGTTAATGTAAATGGAGCTGTATTATTTACTCTTTTTTTAAAGATATAAACTAATTTATTATAAGTTTTTATTGTTCTAATTTTAGGCTTTGTTTTTTTTCCTTGCAGAAATAGAAGAAGTTTTTAAGCTTCCACAAACAGTAATGAAAGGAAACTGACTGTTCAAACACTGCAGTGCTTTGAGTTGCTACTGTAAAGAGACTCCAAGGCCAAAAAACAGAAGATATTTTTAGACAACAATCATCTTTTATTGGCAAAAAAGATGATAAATGGTCTCTGTTCCCTACTTCACAGTTTAAATTGACTGAATAGGGATTGTGCGTTGATGGAGTGCATGCATCAAAGCAGCTGAAACCAGCTCAGTGGCTGAATGGTGGAGTGTCCGCCCTGTGACTGGGAACATGTGGGTTTGATTCCACTATTGGACCATTCTGTTGTTCGCTATTTGGCACAAAGCAGGGGTGTCAAACATAAGGCCCGCGGGCCGTATCCGGCCCACCAGATGGTGTAATCCAACCCAGTTAAAAAGAAAAAAATATATAAGAATTTTCAAAAAAGAAAGCAAGTTTCTAGCCCATCCAGTGGCGAGTTATGGTTCTTTAAAGAAATGACCGCAATGCGCAATTCCACCACTTGGTGAAGCAAACTCAAGAGATCAAGAAATAAACATGAAGAAGGCCAAACTATGCCGAGTTTTGGGAGAGAAAGGGAGGTTAATACCAAATCTTTTGTAAGTTTAAACCACTGGAACCAAGTGCCTAAAATTCAGTTTTTGTTTACTTTTGAATTTACCTCTTTATTTTCAATTTAACATGCTTATTTGGTATCATTTTAGCACAACTTCACCTATGTGACACTGGCTTTTTTTGGCTTCTGTGATTTAGACGAAAACCACAGACCTCCCAGCTCCATAATGTGACCTTTCATATGTTGTCATACAGTAAGACAGAAATAGTACTTAGTAAAAGTAGTAGTATGTCTGTGTGGCTTCAGCTTCCAGGCAGCCCAAAAAAAAAAAAAAAGAATTTCTCTCCTAAGAGCTCTGCTGTCCATTTGACATTTCATGGAATTCTATTTTTTTCTCTTTTCTTTTACTTCTTTTTCCTAAAACTTTCCCTGTTGTGTTTGTGAGGAATAATAAAAATGTTTTAGGGAGAAGTTTGATCCAGCTGGACTTCAGCTCACCTCGGCTGGAATCTGCTCTCAGGTGGGGGCATGTCTGTCTGCTCTGTTGCTCGCCTCTCGTAACAGTGGGGGGCGGGACTTTCGTGGAGAAACACAGTTTATGTGATTTTTTTTGACAACAAAGGTTGTTGTTGATGTTGTAGTAAACTCATTTCGGACTCATTTTGGACTCTGTCCCAAAGCAAAATTAAGATCACTTTCCTCCTTCTGGGGTTTCTAATAGCAGACAGCTCTGTTTCACTCCGCCCCCACCGCAGGTGAGCTGAGCTGCATTAAAGCTGTCTGATCAAAGTTCGTTTTACGCCTCATTTATTAAAAGTAAAGATTGCTTTTGTCCAAAAACTACAAATAAAGGTCATATTCTGCCTTTTATTCAATGAAATATCAATTACAGAACATAAAAACGTTTATTTTAGACGCCATTTTATCATGTTGATCTCACAGCTGCACAGCAGGACGCCTGATGGCGTCCGTTGGTTCCAGAGGGTTAATTTAGTTTAGTTTTTAGTCTTAGTTTTTTTTTTCTTTTTTTTTTTTTGTGAAATCCTTTCTATTTGAAATGCATTGGACTCTGTGGACTCAGGTTGTTTGAAGCATTTTTTCCAACAGAAAAAAACAAAGCTACAGATAACAAGTTGAACAAAGGTTGTTTTGCCATGATGTTTCTTGTTCGGCCCACTTGAAATCAGACGGCCCCTGTGCCAAAATGAGTTTGACACCCCTGCTCTAAAGGGTCACCACAGCTTTCACTGATTCGCACATTTGGTTTACTGACACAGCCCTGTATTTTATGCAGGATGAGGACCAGCACAGGGAGACCCAGACTCGGACTCTCCTGTGGCTTCATAGTGTGAAGGGTCTTGACCAACGACCCACACTGGATTGGGAATGAACCCTGGTTCTCATGCACCAGTCCCACATGCAGCAATCCAGCTGCTATTGGACCATCCTAAAGATTAGAAATTGTTTGAAGTGCTTTTAGCAGTGAGACTGTCTGTCATTCAGCTGATGTCACTGTGATAACCTGCCCTGTGCTAATTAGTCGTTACAAGATCTCCCTTTAGTTTGTTCTTACAATAAATTGCAACCAGTTTTTTCTTGGCTGTCAAAAAATTTTACCAAAAAGCAAATATAAAAAAAAGTATAGGGCTGTCAACGTTAACACGTTAATTCATGCAATTGATTAACATTTTTATATTTATTAACGCAAATAACACTTTGCGAAGCAACTTTCTTGCAGTTCAAGTTAAACGATCAGGCTTCCATGACGTGCATTAATAGGTGAAAATACAGACTTCCACCTTATACCATGGTCACTTACAATATAAATAAACATTAAGCCAGGTTTTAGTACTTTATTCTTGTTAGTTTTTTGGTTTAGATTGCTTTTTCACAAAAAACTGACTATTTGATACGTGGTGCGGCCCGTTGACATGGTAGCACAACGACGCGCCGCTGAGTCAGCGCCGACCCTGAGTGCAACGGCAAAAGAAAGCCAAATTAATGCTGATTGCCATAGGTTAAGTAAAGCATCAGCTCCAAGAGAAAGTGCACCTCTTCCTCCTTGTTTTGACAAGAAGATAAAGAAAAAGTTTTTTTTTTTTTTTTTTTAAAGGCCTACACAGTGGTATAGAACATTTGAGCTTTTTGACTGGAACTTCTTTTATTTTTAGGTGTGAAACACAGACGCATGTTGTTCATCCACACTCAGCAGCCAATCAGAATCGAGTATTCACCTAGATCATGTTAGTTTCTTATGGCTGAATGTCAAAACTGTTCTTTTCTTGAATTAAGCCTGCAGACATAACATTTTTTAGAGTTCTGTTTTTTTCTGACTGCTGTTGTGTTTTGTGCACACTTCTGGGTTAACACTATAAATTTAAAAACTTCAGACAATAAAAATGAAGTAACAGTTTCTGGCTTGTTTTTGTTTAACAGCTGCATATTGTCATATAAAATGTACCTAATTAAACATTAATTGTGATTAATTACAATGCAAAAGTGAGACTAATTTTACCTTTTTTTTTTTAATCAACTGACAGCACAAAAAAAAATGTTATTTATAAATTGAAACTAAGTTTAATGTTAATTCTAAATTTCAATTTTTGTGTTTTCTTTCCTCAGTGAAACATCCCTTCAGCAGTCCTAAGCAGTTCCGGGAACCTTTCATGGAGAACTTGCAGAGACCAAGTGAGACGTCAAAGAAGGACAGAGGACATCAAAGGATTGAGCCGCTGCAACATAAAGGTTGTTTTCAACAACCTGCGCTTTAAACAATAAAATCAAAGATAGACAGAGATAGAAATGTCGATCAACAAAGATCAGCAGTCAGCATGCATTTTTGTTAATTTGGTCTTTTAGAAAAATCAGTCTTAAAAAAACAGCAATTTGTTTTCTTATATTCTACTTTTTGTTTCCAATTATAACACATTTTTTTAAGTTTTTTTTTTTTTTTTCAAGCTTCAGATAGAAATGAGTAGTCATAGGTTTTAAATCGGACTCAAAACATTTTCTATAACTTTTTTATTTTAAAAAAATAATTATAAAATTACCATCAACCCTTCATTAAAATGTTGACTAATGGTTGCTTTTTTGGTCTTTCTCAGACATCACCTATGCACGATCTGCAGCCTCGCCAGAGAACGGGCCGAGACCTCTCAGAAGTTTTTCAGACAAGCCGTCCAGCAGTTCCCCCCGGGTTCCTCAGGAACCTCACAGACAGTCCAGCACTACGCAAAACAGCCGGAAGACAAACACGTCCCAAGGTCACTTTGATCAGGAAAGCCGCCATGAACAGTGGGACAAAGGCGCAGGAAGTCGTAACAAGTTTAAGCCTGCCTGGAGACCCATCCGGGAGGTTTTGAACGTGGACACGGTTCTGAATGAACTGGAGCAGCGGCGTCAGCAGCAACAAGACGGCCCTCGCTGCAGCAAGACCGTGTCCCAGGAAAGAGGACGCTCCGATCAAAGAGTTTGCACGCACGAATACGCACAAACCGTGGATGAACGCAAACAGAAGTACCTAATGACAATATACGAGGAAGAACACCGGCAAAAAACCGACAGTCACAGCTCTGTTGAGTCAGAGAGCAAGCTCAGCCAGCAGAGGAACAGCCGACTCAAAAGCTGCTCCAAGGCTCTGCTGCGGAGTGATACCTGGACGATTCAAAGAACAGAGTCTGGCTATGAGAGCAGTGACAGGCTCAGCAGTGGCTCCACCAATCCTGACTCTCCAGGCGTTGATGGGTTTGGCATTAGACCGGACCAGAGATCCACGCCTGAAGCACACCTGCAAAGGTAAGAAAAGCTTCAAAGCAGCACAAACTGTGAAACATGGCTCAACTAAAGCTAAAGAAAAGATAAGTTAGAGCTAGAAACAAAAGCGATCTTTTAGATGGAGTTCCACAAATTTTAAACATTAAAATGATTAGCTACAAATTAAAAACAATTATTCTAATTTTTACAAAACATTAATTTTATTTTAAATGCCAAATTTATTTTTGATATTTAATTATACCTGTTTTTTTTTCTTCTTTTAAACTTAAATTCAAAACTTCTTAATGGTCCAAATTGCTCAAAGAAAAAAAAAAACCACTATTACTTATTATGACTATTAGCAAACTGTAGATACAGATTTTGTTCCAGGCAAAAACTACAGTTGCAAAAGAAAGTATGTGAACTTGTTGGGAGTACCTCAATTTCTGTATGAAATGGGTACATGATGCATTTTTTTTTTTTTTTTTTTTTTATCTCAATCTAAATCACAACATTGGAGAAAAACATTGCCTGCTTAAATCACCCCAATTCATGCTTTTCACATTGAACACAATTGTGTGTCCAGTTAATGCATAAAACCAAGTAATTCCAAAGGGTTCACCTATTTTCTTCTGCAGCTGTAAGTGAAAAAATCTGTTTCAAATATATTTTTTGTCAACAAATTGTGATGCATTATACAACTGAACAATATAATTTAATAGTGGATTGCAATAAACATGTTTTGTGATAAGATCTTTCTTGTCGTTAACTTGATATTAAGCCGGAATCATTTTATTTCCAGCTTTTACACAAAAAAGCCTAATTTTAAATCTTTACTTTTCCTTTTAAGAAATTAGACTTTTTTCCTGTTTTGATACATGATTTTTACATTTTTTTCAGCTTTTCAGCTAGTAAACATACTCATGTATTTTCTTTCAATTCCAGCCAGCTGCATCAAAAGGGAGTAAACACAAAAACAAACATAACATCCTCTCCACCACATAACGGTAAGTTGAAAAATCTAGAGAAACATTCTAAAGAAAAGTTTCTGTATTAGAGTCATATCCTCAACCAGCTTTTATATGATTCACCATTAAACTTCTCTAATTTTCTGTGTCTGAATAAACAGGATTTCTGATAATGACATTTTAAATACAATTTATGCATGTTTGTATTTGGGTTAATTCTAAACCCCAACATGCTTATTTAACTTTTTTACCCAGCCGATTACGCACAGGTATTAATCTGATGATAATCCCGCCAAGCTCTCTCTGAGGCGGCACAGCTGGACACAGCTGCTGGTTTTGCCACAAATATTCGTTTGCAGGCTGGCACTCTGAGTCTGCTGCACTCCATGCTTGATCAAGACCATGTGCCTCAGGAGGCAAACGACAGCGGAAGCGTTTATCCTGGCATGGTCCTCTCCAAGGCAACAGCAAAGAGAAAAGAAAACATCTATTTTTAAAAGAAAGGAATTCAGTGTCACTCTGTCTCTCTGTGCTGGTGTGCAGAGTGAACGCTCGGATTGATTCAGTCAGTTTGGGGAAATCTGATGTGTTGAACTCTTAGCTGCTGCCACCTTGTGTCCTCAAAGGTTCACAGCTTTTTAGTGGGAAGGGAATCATGGAAGAAATTAGATTTGGTCAACTCTACAAAATGCAAACACACTTATAGTGCACCATAAAGTGAATAGGGAAGGAATTTGGACATAGCCTGTCTCAGACCTGTGGGGGGAAAACGTTCTTATTCGGTTGATAAAAATATCTCTTGAAATGTATCAACTTTCTTCCATTTATTTACTTTTTGTGAAAACACACACAGAGAACACATTAGCTTTATGTGTGAAACACAGACAATACAATATAATAAAAACATCCTAACAAATAAGTGTGGAAAAAAAATAAAATAAAAAAGAAAAACATAACTATATATCTTTTCCACTAACATAAGCTGGGTGTAACCATCTCTCTGTACAACATCTCTTGTGTGTGTGCGTGTTTTTGTAATGGTTTCCTTTGGTTCTTACAGGAAAACATCAGCCCAGACCTCAGGGAAAAAAATATGATCAACCTACAATTTCCCATCAGAAGTTCAGTCCATGTTCAAGGTATTTTTTCTTTTTTTTTTTGAGAATTTATTTAGAAATAAACTGAATTTTTGGAACTTGTTACCGTTTGAGGCCTATTGATGCAAAAGTGCATCAAACCACTACACTGTATGTCTAAAATTACCTTAATGTGGCATCTCCTTGATACAGAAAACACAAGTTTTTTTTCTAGTTTTTTTGTTTTTGATGTTTTTTTAAATGTATCAGTTGGAAATAAATGTAGGGGTCAAGGGGTTAAAGAAACAAACAAACAAGTGCTACATTACTCATTTGAATACACGTTATGAACACTTTATATATATATATATGTATATACATATGTATATGTATATACATATATATATATATATATATATAAAGAACTTTAACCTTTCTTTATTTAAGGACCCATTAAATAAACCCATAAAGATTAGGATCTCTTTTTCTTAAGTTAAGCTTTTTCTTTTTCACAAATAATGATATTTATTTATTCTACCAACAGTTAGTTTAACTCAAAGATTATTTCTTAATGAACCAAATTAGATTAATTAAATAATGCTTACTTATATTTTCAGGTTCAATTTAGAAACTTTTTAAAATAATATTTAATACGTTTTATTCAAACATTATAATAATGTATTTCTAATCTCTTTTCAGACGTAAATCAAAGTATGGAAGCACCTCCAGAAAAGAGAAGACGTTTGCTGGCTCTGAAAACAGGCAGAGTGAGTTACAGGAGCTGACCAACTTCAGAGGGCACAGCGGTGAAAATACAACCCCGAAGCAAATCACAAAAACCAGTAGCTCTGAATGGAACAGCTCAGATGATCTTGCTCTATCTGAGTCTGAAGACAGAGAAAGCACTTATCTGTCAAGTAACAGTGAGGCTGTCTCCTCCGACTCCCAGTGCCCTCAAACTTCCCTACAGTACCACCCTCCAAACAACGGGCCTGCAGAGGCTCTCCTTCCGAACAGCCAGCGTCAGCTCGGCCCAACGGGGTCGCCAAATCTTCGACCCTCACAACGGATGTCTCAACAGGGGGAGGCAAGCCACGCTTTTAGCTCCAGGATGCTTCAAGAACCCTTTTCATTAAGCCCTCATCTTTCGTCTACGTACTACTTCAGTCCTCACCGGAAGCCTGACATGTCGGGTCTGCGAACTTTCTCAGATGCAAGTTCCAAATCAGGCTCTGACCCTGAAAGGAGTACGCAGTCGTCCGTTGAAAGCGAGGAGAGACTCGCTGGGGGTAAAGCGGAGCAGGCAGCTCAAACTCAAGAAGTTTCCCTGACGACTTACTTCAATGTGGACAACTGCATGACGGAAACCTACCGTCTCAAGTACCACAACCAGAGGCCTCTAGTCCTCTCTGCCACAGTGCCACGGACTGCAGCCGTGAGTGAGCGCAGAGAGAACAGCCAAGCAAACCCCAACGACTCACACTCACAGGATGTGCCAAAAGCCAAACCTGAAACAAGTATGCCAATTGAGAATATATAAACATTTTTTAAAGACCTACTCAAATGAAAATTGTGTTTTTAACACGTTCTTGTGGCATTTATAGAACATACATAAAGAAAATTGTATTTAAGTATTTCTTTATTCAAATACTGGTGAATCAGGAGCAAACAAAAGCTAAGAGGTGCGACACAGAAGCTACTACAACAAGCCACAACCTCCCTGCTAATACATCCACTTACAGACAAATAGATCAATGTACGTCTTTGTTTTCCTCATCTGAGCTGGCATCTGGCAACACGGTAGTTTTCACTGTAGTGGGTCTTCTATGGATAGACTCACCCCAATTTGTGTGTGCGTAATTCTGGATTTTTGTGTAACTTTGTATTTGTGCATGCATAATTCTTGATTTGCGCTGCATACAATACATTTTGTGCATAACTTTGTGGTTTTGCAATTGTGTATTCACATGTACAAATATTACAAAAGAAAAAACTCAAAATACAATTTATACATGCTCAAATTAAAAATACAACAGCTTGAAACTAACTTCACATGCAAATCTTTCAAAGTTATTCACATGTTACGCACACATAAAAACCGCATTTACACACAAATCTAATGTGAGACTCTGCCTTGCAGAGAAGGATGCCAGGTCCTTCTCCGCTGAAAAGAGAGAAACTTTAGTGTTGAGTGTTTTACAAACTCATATTTAGACTTTTTTATACTGATAAGTGTGCATATATCTGTTTACGAAAGAGGGAAAATGTCAAATTTTCACCAGATATTCACAATCTAAGTTCAAAACGGTTAATAAGAAAACTCTGATGAACCAGCAATCTAGCAGTATTTTAAACGCATCCTTTACAGATGAATCTTGGAGATGCAAGAAGAGTCTCACATCAGATTTGTGCATAAACGTGGTTTTGTGTGTGCGTAACACGCTATTTGTGAATAATTTTTAAAGGTTTGTGTGTGTAGTTTGTCTCAAGTTGTAATTTTAAGTTGTGCGTGTGTACATTTTGTTCTTTTTATTTTGTTATTTTTGTGCATGTGAATACACAATTGCAAGTACACAAAGTTATGCACAAAGTTATTGTACGAGTTACAAATTAAGAATAACACACATGTAAATCAGGGTGAGTCTATTTGCTCTTCATATTCTCCAGCTGCTATGTTTTGTTGACATCTACCTCCAGCACTGATAACGGGCGTGTCTTTTTTCTGTGTAGGCCATAACAGCAATAAACCTACTGCAAAATGGAACCCAGTGACAACCAAAGGACTGGATGAACGAGGTTTTTTATGAAAGTTGACTTGGTAAGTTTTAATCCACAGGAATGGACAGAAAAAAAGCGGATCCCAAAGAGTTTACAGAATGAACACGTGCTCAGAAGCCCTGACCACTTCGAACCAGGAGGGAGCTATTCAAAGAAGCCTGTAACGCTGAGCGAAGGCCGCTTCTAACTCCTGCTATGCATTGGTGGATGGATTGTCAAAAGTCCTCTATTGTCTTGCAGTATAAATTAACTAATATTGCATTTTTTTCTTTGTTCGCGCCAAGGATTCTGTCATTTATGTCATTATTTTTAAAGAACTATGCTGAGATATTTTTTCATTTATGCTGAAGTTCTGCAGAAAAAAAAAAAAAACCTTTCATGTATTTAATTGAAGCATTGAGAGATAATGGCAATCCTGGGTGTTGATAATGTTGACAGGAAATAATCAAGTTGTTTCCTAACTATTTGTGTATTTGTACGTTCAAACTACTTTACATGATAGTCATTTAAAGTAATACATTCAAATCAAGAGTCCTGCACGTTGAAGGCGGGTCCCCTCAGACCCGTCGGAAGAATTCGGATTAAAGTTTTATATGGATTTTTCTGCACAGCATATTGCACATTTATGCACGTGTCACCAGGTCCTGCAGCAGTTATCCACGATCAGTTCAACGTCCTGTCATTTATCAAGCCCTTTACAGCATTCATTGTTAATGAATGACTGTAAGCTGCCCCACAGCATTAACCGGCTTTTTCTGTCCAAATCTATAAGAGAAAGGAATTCTCCGTCATCTTAAAAAGTGAAAAACACATTTAATTCATCGTATTAATGTGCATCTTGGTGATTCTTGCATGGCTGCATTCAGTTTGTTAAAAAAAAACAAAAACAAGCAAACTGTGTTTGAGAGCATGTTATTCGGTAGACGGGGCGGCTCTCAGGCGATTCAGTAAATTATGATGCAAAATTGACCTTTTGTGTGATTCTGTCTCTAGATTTGACCCGTCATCGTCCTTTTTTTGTAATTCAAGTTGATGTCAAACTGTACTTTTTCCAGTCTTCTTTTTTTTGAGATAAAAACAGGTTTATATTTGCAGATATTTTCATAACAATGCTAGTGCAATTGACACATCTGACAAATTACTAACACTCATACTCTTCCGATTTTTAAAAAAAACCTGCATGTGGCCTTTAAAAGTCATACTAGCTGTATGTGCAGCATTAGCATGGGCATAAAAAAGCTAGAGGCGGAGTCTGTAGTCAACATGATGTGGACGACACTTTATTGTATTGAAATGAGTCAATCTGAAGTTTATAACCATGGTTAATTTGGAAAACTTGAATATTTTTTCTGTCGCTCAAACAAAAATATGTTTATGCATTTTGAATCAAAATGTGATGCAGACAAAATACGGAAACTTTTTAACGAACACTATGCATTCACTAGAATTCGATTGTTTTTTATTGACTTTAAATGCACCTTCTTTACGTGTTCAGTTTATCAAAAAAATGTAACCAAAACAGACGTATGTGTTCTCCCTTAAGTAATGTTTTTTTTTTTTTTTGTATTTGTGTTTGTCATAAAAACCAAACTTTCAAGGTGTTTCTCAACCCCTCACTCAGCACATTTAGTCTATAAATCTCTCAGGCTGTGTTTGTGCTGTCAGAAACCAGATAACGTTCAGACTTAAATGTGGGCGTGTGTGAACGCACCTTTCCCTAGAACTGTTAGTTAGTTAGTCCTTTATTTCGAACATACAGATTACATGGTAAAAAAACAAAACAAGAAACAAAATTTTATATAAATTTGTATTAATTCTGTAGCTTTCATTCTGTAGCTTTACAGTTAAAGGCTTTATATTCTCCAAAGGATTGTTTGACAACTGTAGAAAATCATTTCATTTTGATTTGTTTAAACACTTTTTGTTCTTTTTTTTTTTTTTTTAAAAAAGAGCACACACAAACATAAAGGAGTTTTTTAATGTAGCATCTATTTGAATGAATTTATTTGTTATCAAGAACCATTTACACTCCAAACAAATTTTTTTTATGACAAATGTTTATTGAAGTTGTGCTTTTCCTTGACTCCAAATGTGATTCATGATGACTGTGCCTTGACATCTTTTGTTTTTTTATTTTAGCAAATGAATTCCTTTTTTATGTAATGAAGGAAATGAAAAACTGACTCACTTTTGATGATCAATATGAAGTAAATAAACATTCATATCATTAAAAGTAAGTCCACAGACAGCCGTTCATCACAGCTAGAAACTCGTCACCGAAACAAAGTTTCACATGTTCATCTCTAAAACATGAAAGTCTTCTGGGGAACCAAGGTTGGATTCTGAAACCTAAATGTGTGCTACTACCAACTTTGTTTTCTCTGCAACACTACAGTTGAGTTACTGTATGTATATGGACATGCTTTCCCGGCACCCTCATTCTGTAGCTTTACAGTTAAAGGCTTTATATTCTCCAAAGGATTGTTTGACAAAGAGTGGCAGTCTCCTGTGCCACATATGGTAGCAAGCGACATTGCATCGACATAAATCTCATATCTTGTGCTAAACACACAGGGACAGACTCTAATTCTACTGATGTGCATCAAAACAAAGAGAACTTTCCACAACGTGTCGCTGATATTTTGTGATGAGTTTGGCGCCTCTGCTCTGCAGAGTGGACCTGAATGCATTTTGACATGTTTCTGTACCATTCAACTGCAAGGAACATGTAAAAAAAAATGTGTCTGCACTTTCTATTTTTGGAGATAAAATATTTATTTTTATTCATTGTTGGATAAAGTTTAATTTAGTGTGTCACACTTCAATCAGACTGTCTTCCAGTTCACACAAACTTTGAAGGTGAAAAGAAATAAAAGACAAAAAGAAAATGAAAAGATATGGTTTTATTAATGCAAGTTCCAAAATGCATTACAAATGTTTTTGTGTGTGTGTTGTGTGTGTGTGTGTGTTATTTTGGGAGTTTAGAAGTCTTATGAGTCATAATCCATTTTTGACTTCGGTTCGGTAGAGTTGTTTGGTCTAACCTCTCTTAAAAATCCGTCTTGCATCCACACCTTCATAGTTGTAACTCTGTTGGAGACAGAGGATGTCACTGTTAACATTCGGACATTTTTGACAGGAAATATCCAACCCCATTTGAGCTTTCAGGAAAGACTCCCCCAATATTTATAGACTAAAATCAGAGGCAGCCTCACCTGAATCATTTCGTCTCCTTGAATAATTCTGGTTGTTGTCAGCACTTTTCCGTTGTCCTTTCTGGTGAAATTCCCCTTTAACACGTCTCCTTCTTGTGTCCATGCACCCTTAAGGATTAAAGACATATCTTTAGATTGATAGTATTTGATAAAGTGCTATAAAAACAAAAGTTGTGCAAATTACTGCAATAAAAGCCAAGCTCTTAATGTTAAATTGAATAAAGCAGCACTTAGGGGAGTTTAGATAAAGTCTTGACACAGAATAATCCGTGGTACACCTGAGCCAAGGGATTGTTTGGCCCAAGTTTAGCTTCTGGCTAATGTAGTGTGCCGCTTTTGTTTACCGATAGTTCAGTTCCGTCTGCAAGGCTGTACTCAAAGGTGACCCCCAAGGTGAAGTCTATCTCGATGCTGCGGAAGTTACTGCTCTCCTTGACATGAAACTTGTCTCCAGTCTGTTCGATGGTTATTTTGAGGTTGTCGTGAGCAGCCAGTTTCCTCTTCACCATGTTAACTCCTGCCAACAGACACACGTTCGTCAGAATTTGAGAGTGCTCAGGGTGAAAACTCTTCATGCACAAGTGAAGATAATCATTGATGCAAACATGCATCAAACCACTTCCATTAATGCATCTACTTGAAAGCAAAAATATGTCATTTTTTTCCCCTCATAACTGAAAATTAATTCTATCCATGAACCTTTATCTGTTTTTGATTCTGTTGTAATTCATTCTGCATTCATTGTTAAAATAAACTACCTCAACAAGATTTAGCTGGGAGAAATCCTTACAGTACCCACCCATTTGTTCCATAAACTTCTCATAGTTTTCGCTGCGGTCAACTTTCCAGGTGCCGTTGAAGGTCATGGTGACGGTGAAGGTGAGCTGGACCACTCTGCAGAAAGGAGCGTCTTACTCCAAGTCTTCCGCTCCTTTTAAGCCGAGCAGCTTCTTATCTAATCACCTATCTAATTTGATGATGTGGCTGTTTTAAACTGGCGCTTTCTTGAGGCTCACATCTGCACTGTTTGCTTTTCGTATTAGTGAACTGCAAATTTCCTGTGGAACTTGAATTTGTGTTTACATAGGGTGGTGGAATCTAGTTAACTGCGTTGCCAGATTTTGCTGGGAGTTTGTAAAAATAGAGCATAAGAAACTGTTTAGGATATTATTTTTGCGCTCGAGCTCTTATGTGAAAAAGTCAAACTATTGCATTCTTGGTTTAATTGGGTTTTCCATATAATCTAAATTAAACATATCTCTACTAAACTCCAATATGCTGATGATCGTGAGCTATATCTAATCACTTTACTAAAGCTTTTTGTGGTCGTATTTTACCTTTGACCTCAATCTGGTCATTATCAATAAAAGGGACCTTTGATATTTAGGGTTAATATTCTACTAGTGTTAAATTTGGTGCATCAGTGACCTTATCTTAAACTTAAATTGATGTCTTTGAAAGTTTCTTTGAGTAAACAGTGAATGTAAGCTTTTTGTAATGTTTTATGGAATGTCGTAATGCATTTGACATGACTATATTAGGAAGTGACAAAGTGAGGAAATGAATTGTGTTGAACCTTTTCAGATTGACACAAATCACACATCAGAACATTATGTTGATGCACCTATGAGTTCATAGCATCTATCAAGAGGATGCTTTCATGGTCCAAGGTTTCCTGAGATCAGCACACGATTTTCATCTTCTCCTTAGCTGTTTTCTGTTGTCACTCATAGATTTTTGATCCTGATAGAGTTATGAGGGGTTAAAAAAACAGATAAGACCAAATAAACGTTATCTTGGTTTTTCTACTCTGATGAACCTTTGCTTGACCTTCACTTCGGTACAAATGCTTCTTATCACACAAAAGACCTTTCTACCATGCCTGAGGTCATAAAACTGTCAATTGAGCTAGGGGCTTCTCATGTCTTGTGGATGCTTATCTTTAACATGTTTATATCCCTTCTGGTTTTATCTGAGGTGTAGTATCAACTGTTTAGGACAGGGGTCCCCAACTGGCGGACCGTGATCTGGGTCCGGACCCCGAGAATATTTTATCCAGACCGCCAAGCAATTTTAATAAAAGTATGATTTTACACTCATTTACCTAAAGAGATTTTTGAACAAGCGCACGCAAGGACAGCTACGTTTGGACCAAGGTCCTTCAACCGGCAAAGAGTGGCATGCTAATGTTTACATAGTTGTCACTACTTTTTTTTTTTTTTTTTTTTTTAATTGTCAAAAAGTAGCACATACAAAGAATCATACAGTACATTCCATGTAATGAGCCAATACTGAGAATTACAGATAATGAATTTGAACTTGCCAGGGGGTAACAAAAGGAAGAGAAAAAAGAAAGGAAAAAACAAAAATAAATAAATAAAAAATGAAGATGTCAAACAGGTCCAGGCTTCAACTGTCTTAACAGCTTTTGCATTGGTACAGGATTCAATGTTTTTAATACACAAAACCCTTTCTTTGTGAAAAACATAAAACTCTGGTTTTTTGTTTGCAGATTTAGATTTATGTATATAATATTTAGCCATAATTATCAATAAATTAAGCAGATATATTTTTTCAGAATCAACCTTTTCTTGTACAAAATAACCAAAAACAACGTGTTCATATAATAACTTATAATTTGAACATATGCGTGTTGCTATAAAGCAAGTAAAGTCTTTCCAGAATGAACACGTGAATGTACAGTACCAGAAAACATGAGGTACATTTTCAGGCGACACATGGCAAAAAGAGTAATTAAAATCTATATCTTTTTTAAACTTTGTAAAAAAAAAAAGTGCTTTGCGTTGCGGGATAACATTTATGAATAATTTTAAAGGAAAGTTCCTTAATGTTATTACAAACAAAATATTTATTGGGCAATGTCCAAACTTTATCCCTCTGAATCTTACAACCAAATGTATTCCAATAGGAGATAACGTGGGGCTTAGTGATAATCTCGTTTAGAAATGGTGAACGAACATTTATGTTATTTTTACCTTTAGAAAAACAGATTTTTCCACAATACGAATCTGTTAATGCGGGTGGAGACCATGGTAAATTAAAAGAGGAAGTATAAGCTCCCAGCCCATGTCAGAGAGGCAGGTACAGTTTCTACCTTCAAAACTAGCCTTAAAACATTCCTATTTGGACAGGCGTTCTGCCAGACTAGCCAGTAATCATAGAATAATTAACATAATGCTCCCATACTGCTCTGAAGTTTGGGGAAATAATTATTATAATCACATACTTCTCCAATATATGCTTGAAATATAAATGATGAAATATGTATATTCTCTACATAATAACATAGAAGGCTGCTAGAAGTTAGAAGCTGGGAAAAGTATGTGCACTGGGCTCTGTCCTCTTTTCCATCTACTTCTCCTCTCCTCTACTTTTTTATTTACTTCTAATTGTATGCCTTTGTTGGTGTGCAGTATAATTCACGTTTTTCCTTCTCTCCGACTCCCCTGTGGGAGACCGGAGAGACATTGCAGTTTCCGGGAGACTTGTTGGGGATCCTGACGAAGCCCCCCCATCTGGATGAAGCCCCGTCACCATCCGTCACCATCCTGCATCTCTGAGTGGAGTGATTCCTGGTGGGTCGTCTGTCCTCCTGCTCCTGGTCGTGGTCTGCAGTTCTGCCTCATCTGGACTATGGACTTAATCATCATTGTCCCTCAGCTCTATATGAATGAACTCAGCTCTATATGAATGAACTCTACTCATATATGCAGTTTAGCAGCTAACTTTCTTTAACCGTTCTGGTATCGCCTGTCCGTCCTGGGATGGATCTCTCCCTCATGGGAATCCCTAAGGTTTCTCTTTTTTTTTCCTGACTCAGGTTTTTTTTAGGAGTTTTTCCTTACCGCGAGGGAGGGTCTAAGGACAGGGATGACCTGTTCTTTATAGTCTGTTTAGTTTTTACCTATTGTGCATATTTTATGACTTCATCTGTGCATCTGTAAAAACTGCAGGCATGAAGCCCAATGAGGCAAATTGAATTTGTGATATTGGGCTATATAAATAAAATTGAATTGAATTGAATTGAATTGTACAACAAATCAATTTGACACCACTAGGGATAGATCCTATGACTAATGCAAACTCTTCAGAAGAGATTATATATAGATTATATGTGGAAAGAAATTCATTGTAAGTCATTAAATTTCCATGTGGAGTTATCAGTTGCGTTACTAGAATAATGTTGTTTTCAAACCATTTTTGTAGAATCTGTCATTCCCTGGAGACTCATTGTTAAATTGACTTTGCTTTGATGTTAGTGATTTTTTGCTTCCTTTCTTTTATTCAGTGAATTCATGTTTAGCTTGTTGAGCATTAGATATGTTTCCTAATCTTCTTCTGTTCTGTTCAGCCTTGCTCTCTGTGTTGCTTCTGCTTTGTGTCACACTCGGTTTCTGTTAACAGTCACTGCAGCTGCTTCCTATTTGTTGTCTCTGTGTTGGCTTCTTTTGTCATTTACCAGATCCTCTCGTTCCCATTTATGTTCTCTTGCAGCAACGACTTCCTGGGTTTTAGAGTTTCTTTCCTCCCTCTGGTTATGCCTCAAGTCCCGCTGCAGTAAAAACGCTCTCCAGTTCCTAAAATCTAACCCTCTTCAGTGGGATCCTCTTTCCATCATCATATGTGATCATTTGGGCCACTGGGTCAAGCTATTCCACTTCCTCAACTTTTCTACTTAATGTCCTTTTAAAATGTGACTCTTCAGCTACAGCAAACTGTTTTTCTTTCAGGTGTTGGATATGTTTAGTATTAGTCTTCGGTAGCGGATGTCCCTGCAGGTTGTCAACTAGAGCCAAACAAGTCCCACGCCCCGGAATTTATAGCTGGTCCTTTTTCTAGTTTTTAAAACATTTGTCAGAATAGAGAAGTTATAGGAGTGTTCCTATAAATCATGCTCTTAAGTTTTTAAGACGTATTCTTGACTATACAAAATAAAAATTGAAAGTATTACAAACCGTTTCAGAAGTCTTCTCTAAAATCTCCTAGATGTTTAAAAGTACTGCAAGAAAATGTCAAGCAATTTTATGCTTTTTTTTTTAATCCTAGCTGGATTTTTATTAATTCTTTTAGAAACTGAACAAACCTACTGCTGGCATGCACTTCCACTGTCTTGAGTTGTTGCACTTAAGTCAAAGACTCACATACATGTTGTTTAAGAGTGTAGCAAAATTTTGAAAAATTCATAGTAGTTAATGGTTTTGGTAGTGGCTTCCAAATCTCCTTGTTTCCTCTGAACAATCCCATTCAACAAGATTGAATACAGGGACTGCAGTGATCTACATATCCACTAGAGGGAGCACTTTGCAAACACATCATTGTTTTCTTTACACCACTAAACGGCTATTTATAACATTTTTCTCCATTTAAGAATGTAAAAAAATATTTAAAAAAGAAATAATTATATATGAATATACATACACACACAGACATATATATATATATATATATATAATAGTAAATATTAACCATGCAAGGACTGAATAAAGCATTACTTAAAGCAAAATAAATGTTTTCACAGTTGTAACAGAACTCGCATTTGTTAGCTCACTAAAATATGAAACCTTACTTCACCTCATCTCAAATTAACAACCATTAAAAAGAGATTAGAATGTTTAAAGGTTTGCTACTATGTAGAAAGGAGGCATAAAGCGTGTGTCTGTGTGTAATGTGACTGCAGCCCACTTGCTAGCTTGCTTGTGGCATGTTTGATAAACTTCACTTGACCCAATTACCATTCCAAAATGTTAAGAATAATACTGTTACAGTTAAAATATTTCAAATGAATAAAGAGAAAAGACTTGTATTTCATGAAGTTATCTTTGTGCCACTACAATCAGAAAAGTCTCATTTTTATATCAAAATTTCTGAGATTGTAAACAAAATGTCCAGATTAAAAAATGTTCTTAGTAGCAAATAAAAAATAGTAAATGTTTACTTTCAAAATCTTCTTTGATTTCAAAATAAAATTTTGCATTTGTGATAACTGCTTTCAAATGTGTCAAATATCGCTTTCTCCCTATTTGAGCCACCAAACAGCTAATCACAGACCAGAGGGTTCATGTTTATTGGTCGAGATTCTATCCAATCAAGTGTCTTTGCCTTGCATTCACGGTGCTTGGAGGTAGACATGGACTTTGCATGAGTTCTGTTCGGCCAGGATTCTGCAGCCATGAATCATTCTGTTCTGGCCTGTTTCTATTCAAGCAGAAACCAGAGGAGCAGCAAAGCCAAAAAAAAAAAAACAAAACAAAACAAAACAACATGTTTTTAAAGCAAATATTGAATACTTTCATTTCTTACTTAGAAAGTTTTGTTTTAAAAACTGAACATTTTGCCTGAAATTTAACACATTTTGATTTTGTTCTCAATGTAGTGGCACAAATGTAACAATTTAATAAAATGTATGAAGGACATAATACCCAATTATAACTATGAAAAAAAGAAGACACGTGAGTTTAACCATAAATAAGTCTAGTATATTTTTTGGAGGTGAGCAATACATTTATAACAGTTTGAATTATCAACAAAGCAGAATGAATACAAAGGAACGCAAATCAAACAATAAATATGCAAACATTAAAAAAACATCTAAAACAACTGTGAAACAGAAAAATACATTTTATTTTGTAGTACCACTTGTAAAAGCAAAGTGAAACATAAGTGCAAAATAAAGGTGTTATCAGTGTTGTATTTAAAGGTTTTGTGAAAGACATTTAATGATTAAAAAATGCTTTGCACATTGTTCAGTGAAACTGTTTTTAATAGAATACTTTGAGATCATACTGTTTTTTAAACTTATAACCTTTGCTATAAATGGCTAATAATTACACATGTATATTGATTCCATAGCTTTGAGATGTAGTGCTTTATCTACTCTAACAATGTTCTTGATGCTTCTATAACCTTCAGAAAAAAATAGTTTTCTAAGTCACAAATTGTTACACATTTATTTTTTAGATTTACAAATAGTTTTCTTTTATAGCAATACAGGATGTCAATGTATTATGTCAAAGTTATGTTCTAATACATAATAATACTAAATAATCCATTAAAATGAAATGTTTTTATGGGTAAAAGTGATATGACACACAGGGTTCTCTGTGACGGTTTAAGGGTGTAAAACTGCTAAACAACAGCACCAAAGGTTTACTTTTTTATCAAAAACTTTTGGGAGTATTTGCAGTATTTTCATACTGCACAAATACTAGTAAACAGAGAGATCATGAGAGAAAACAAGTGAGCGAAGAATGTACAATAGAACCAAAAAAAAAAAAAAAAACATGTCTTTTTCCACTAAAAATACTGACATTTTTTGGACCAATAATACTTTAATAGTTTACCTAATATGTTTTGATCAATACTTCATCAAGTCACAAGACTGGAATGAAATGTTTGTGACTAAACCCTCGAGGGGAAGTGACGTTGTGCGTTGGTCGGTTATGCCTTGTCAGTGTCGCCGCTTTTCCTTGAAAGAAACCACACCTTCATTGGCTCCTTCTTCCCTTTCATGGTGATGGGGCCGCGGTACTCCAACTGAAACTGAGGATCCGCGTTCTCTGCACACTGCAAACACCTGAAACACAATGTTGAAATCACCACAAATCACCACACACTTATTTGATTGGTACATCTAAAACTAACTCTAGCCTCTCTCAAATACATACAGAGTATTAGGGCCATCCAAAAAAAAAAGTTAAATTAAAATGTATGAGTTTTTTTCTTCCAAGTGTACGATTATAAAACATTACAAATGTTTGTAAGTTTCTTTATTTGATTTATGGTTTATTAATGTTTTATTTATTGATGGGCAGCTGGCAGGATCTCTGCAGCCGGTGATGAGGTCATTGACATTCCTGCAGCTGTCCACTTCAGTCATTTCTTCCTCCACAAAGACAGGATCTCCTCCTCTTCTCTGTGGTGCTTCCACCCAAACAGACCTAGTTTTTGGAATTTTTTATGTTGTGCTAACGTAAAAGACTATTTTCATTCCACTCTGTTGTTTTGTGTTGAAATTGAAACGGGACGTTTCATTTGGAGAAGAGGGCGAATGCAACACTGTTTTCTTTCTTTCATAATTTTATGAGATTTAAAGCTGTAATTCAACGTTTTTTTTTTTTTTGCTTATAAAGTGGCCCTAATACTCAGTGGTACATATGCAATAAGCTGTTTTAGTCTTCATTTTCCTAACATGGAATTCTTAAACAGGATTTTTTTTTATTGGCTGACAAAGCCAGCATGCTTCCTTAAAAAGTTTTTTAAAAGTCATACAAAGGCTGGAAGTGCCAATACTGACCTGTAAGTGTACTCTGAGACGTTAATTTTTCCTTTTTCGCCAGTTGTTTCAGTACGGCTTGTGAGGTTGACTGTATTTCCAAACAGGCAATATCTGGGCATCCTCTGCCCAATCACCCCAGTTACCACTTCTCCTGTGTGGATGCCAATGGTGATCTGAAAAAGACAAAAAAAAAAAGAGAGAGAACGCACTATGATTCCTATAACTCCTTTAAACTAAAATAGAAATGATAGTGATATCTTCAGCCTACTGTTTACACAAAGAGTAGAATAAGTGCTTCAGCTTCAGATATAAAGTGTCACGAAGCTGGTTCACCATGGCACTTAATGGAGCAGTAAGGGAACAACGCGCATAAGAAAGTCAGTACACTAACAAACTAAAAATTAAAAATGGCCGAACAGACAACTAAAGTCTCCTTTAGAAAATCTTCATAAGAAAAACGTCAGTGGAAGCAAACAGAAGCCGATCCCGCTGCACCACGTTCCTGTTGACTAAAAGTTTGGAACTTTGCTGTCCTCCATGTTTGTCTCAAACAGCATGTGAAAGTGAAACCGTTTAACATAACTATCCAAATCTGGGTTTTCAAAAAAAGAACTCCATTTGGATAAACAATTCAAATCTTAACTGTTTTTTAAATGCACAAACATCAAATAAAGAATATATTCAGTATAAAAGGATGCCCTAAATTATCTACAGTAAATAGGGCTGACCTGCAAATCTGATGCTGGATCATAAATCACGATGTCTGCTTCTGTTCTTATGATAGAGTATTGTTTTTAATCACATGAATTTATGCATTCGCACCATCAGCATTCCTTCCGCTCTCAGCTTTCCTCCCTACTATTGCAGCAGTCATACGTCTTTTACGTCCCCCATAAATCCCACTTTTCTGAGTAGATGAAATTATAGGATCTTTTCAGATCTTTTTTGATTAATCTACTTCAAAAACAGTAAGAATAGTCATTTGGCAAGTCAAACTAAAACTAAACAAACCATTAAGAAAAAAAAAATCGACCTGAAAATAATAAAGACAAGACAAAGAAAGTGAGTCTTCCTTTTGGATTTTTTTCTCTACCAATTTTTCTGAAAGTAAAAAGGTACAACATTCAATGGGTGGATGGAAGACTTGCCAGGAATTTCTTCATGCATATAATTAGCTTCTTTTTTTTTTTTTTGCCTTCTTATAGCTATAATAAACATTTTTCAGCTCGTAAGCCCTTCGTGGTTTGTTGAGTGTCTGGGATCTACTTTTAGCTAATAGACAGTGAGACGATCGGAAAAAATATCTTTCACATTGCTTCTGTCAGTGCCATGCTCCAAAATAAACAATTCTCTGATTTTTTTAGAGGTAGAACATTTAAAGAATAACAATCCCTAAAAAGTCAGTAAAACAAAACGATGCTTGTTTGCCTTTTCCAACTTTTTCCACTAATTATCTTATTGTTAAAGCACAAAAAATACATCCAGATGCACAGAAACAAGTGAATTAATCAATTGAAAAGTTAGACAACTAATGTTTTGAAATAGAAAATCAATTTCTTTAAATAACAGGAAATAAATAAACAAGTTTGAAAAATCGGGGCAAAGGCCGCACCCAAGAACTAGAATTTTAGTAGTTTAGAGAATAGTTTTCATTACTACAATTGTTTTAGTGAACTATTTAAAAAAAATCTTTACTACTACGAATGCTACCATTAAAAAAAAGGATGATATACCATTAAAAAAGTAAATAAGACACATTTTTTCAAAATCTTTAGAAGCCATCCCAGTTTTTCTGATGCTAACATATTTACTCCCTTTTATGTTTCAGCCATAATACCACAAGTGATACATAGTTTTATGAGCTATTGAGTTAAAACATTCATCTTGTAAAAAAAATATAAGAGCTTTTCTTTGCAATTATTGTAATTATAAATGTTTGTTTTGCTTAAAATGCAAAAAAAAAAAAACTTAAAATTCAACAAATTATTCAAATTTTATGGTTTTTTTTATCTTGGTTCAGGGTGAAAGGTTACAATTCATGGAGGCAACACTTCAACTATGAATCGATTCGGTTATGAAACTATTATCCGTCCATCCCAGATCTACATTTTTGTTTTAGAAATGTTTCTCTTTACTACAAGAAACTAAACCAATATGTCTTTTATCATCAGACCAGCTTTAATGAAACACTCTTTAACTAATGTCAAATAAGATGGTGTCTAGCTAGGCATGCATTGTGATTTAGCTAATTTGTAGTGTTCCCTATATATTTAATTTTGGTGTGACATAACTTGCACACCGTATGACTTTTATCCAGTTGACCCTCGACACTATGCAAGTCAAAATGCTTCCAAATAGTTGCTTTAAGTAAAGTCAGGGTCAGTCAGATGACAAGATCTGGAAGGTCGGCCATGTTTGTGTGTTCTTCAAAACTGTCAGTGAAAAACATTTCACATTTAGTTTCGCTTGTTCCTTTTACTTTAAATCATATACATATTTTTGATTATTTAAAATTCATACAGGATCATTTATGGATCATAATTGATGCATCTAAAAATCAACTTTTTCCCACATCATTAGGTAAAAGTGTCAAAATCAAGATGTGCCAGCCTTCTATTTAGTAGAAATAGTGTATTGGAACACCTTTAAAAATCTGGTTTTCCTGCACGTGAACGGTACCACACCTGTACGGATTCATCATCCACTTTGACCTGTCCGGCGATCTCCATCATGTCAAGAGCAAGGTGGCATATTGACTTGGCGTGGTGCGTGCACGGCTCGCAGGGGGCCGCTCACTGTCATGTACTTATCACCAACTGTTTCCACCTGTTTAAAAAAACACAGGCGGTGTCATTTTCCACGGCATGGTGGTTTATTCCACTCCCTTTGCTTTTGCTGCAGCCGTATCTTCTCCCACCGTGTGACAAAGGACGTCACCTGAAAGCAACAAACCGAAACACCCAGAGATAAATGGGCGCTCATAGATCAGCTTTAAGACATCTAGAGCCTTTTTGAGTTCCAATAAAGCGCCGAGACCACCTAGCCATTCTGCTTGTTGAGTAAATATTACTTCTGCTGGTGACCCAGTGACTGAAGTCAATCGCCAGAAAATGCAGTGGTTTGTTTGACTTTTCAAAGTGCATTCTTTTCTGAAAGCCTGGAGTGTAAATCTGTACCAGGTCTATAAAATTCTCCAGCCTCTCTGTAAAACAGAGCTTAGAGGTTAGAGTTAGGTCACTTAAGTGGTCTCAATGTGGTCTAAATGTGAATAAAGTGAGAAAACCATTGGAAAACTAATAACAGTTTCATCTTTCTTTTCTAAATTAGCGACAAAAGTTTAGGTTGTGACCTTGTACACGTAGGGGTTTTTCCGAGAGTCTGTGAGGATGTCGAAGCGTGTGTAGACGTCGTTGAGCAGGTTGACTATCTTGATGGCCCCCTCGGCGGAGGCGTGCTTGCTGCAGAACGTGTTGAAGCCGACGATGCCGCTGAAGAGGATGGTCACGTTGTCGTAGCGCTTCGCTGGGACTGGCCGCTTGTGCCGCAGCTCGTTGGCAACAGATGGTGGGAGAACAGAGTACAGCAGTCTGGAAAAAAAAAAAAAAAAACAAGAGGGGGGCAATCATTTAGAAGGACACAGTTATGCTGAGTTTGAAGCGCAGCAATGCACCAGGTCTGCCAGACTAAATACCATCCTCTGGATCAGCAGTTTATTTGCTCTTCCCCCCACCTTTTGGTCACTTAACCATGCAAGCTGCTCTCACATGGGAGAGCGGTGTTTCTATGGTAACTGTTGGATCATGGCTGCCTTGTTAAAAGCAAAATAACTTTCCTGGTGCATCACAATGTCGAAAAGCGGGATCAATTCAAACATCGGCCTTGAATTCTTATCAAAATTCAGAGCCTGAGCCCCCTCTGAGACCAGAGAAGACTCAGAACAAAAATATGAAGATCCAAGAAAAGGAACTCTGTGTTTGGTAGAGAGGTTTTGCAAATAAAAACCACAGTCCACCTTTGTGATAATCTTCTTCCATCTCCTGCTCCTCAGTCAAATCAGTCCTCTCGCTAACAAGAACAGAGGAGGACTTTAGGGAAATATCTCACAGTAAAACAAAACATATAACCCAACACCATTGCCCCACACAGAACATGCACCAGAATGAGACGAGGAGCTGCATCTTACTGCTTTCTACTGAGTTATTATCGCCCCACAAGCTGGACTAATGAACGTCTGCTCCTTGTGTTAACAGCAGAGTTCCAGCACAGAGGCTATGAGGCTGACTCATAACACAAATGACACCAGTATAGCAGGTATTTATTCTAATGTCAAACAAAAAAGCTCTTAACAATGCTCTACAGAGTAATACATGTATACACTGAAGCATTTTATTGCAATGTAGAGTATCTGATTGGTTGTTGGGCAGCAGTGCTTTAATGGGGTTTTAAAAACCGTCCAAGCAAGCAAAGAGAAACAAAAAAAAGGTCGAAGCTGCAAGTATTTTTACAAAAACAAAACGATATACAAAGAAATAGAATTACTTCAGTAACAAAATAAGCTAGGTGAAATATATACATAAATAGAGTTGAAGCAAAATCAATGTGTTTTTTTTTTCCCAGTCAAAAATGGTCAAACCTATCAGTCTTCTTCTTTTCATCCTCCAGGGCGCGGAGAGTGTGCTGAAGGCGATCTGTCAAGATTTCCAGTTCTTGGGTCAGCTTGTACTCCTCCCGAAACTGCTCACCCAGCAGAACCAGGTCACGGGTGGCGTCATGCAGCGGGATGTCACTCAGGTACAGCCCCCTCCTTGTTAGATCATCCAAGTTCATAACACTAAGCACAAAACCAGAACCCAGCTTGAGAAAGAAAGCATAAAAATGTAGAAAAAAAACAAAACATTAAATAGAATAAAACTTAAAGGCTCCTGTTTTTGTAAGAGATATTTTATACTTTTGCTTTGTCAAAGCTGGATATAAATTTAACAAAGCACAGAGGAAGCACTATCCCAGCAAAGCCTGGTGCTTCAAAATTATTATCTGCTTGTAGGTTAAAAAAACACTTCTGGGCGCTCTCCCCCTTTGTACATTCCATCATTATCCACGTTAGCAAAAACATAAACACTCACCTGAGCACAGGTGTCGGCTCACCTTTGCACTAATAATATGCGTGACAGAATGAAAGGCTTTATGTGTGTCTGTTTGTACAATTAAGTCTGTTTGTTGCAGCTGCAGTTGTTTTGTGTACATTTTGACTAGTTTAAATGTGGAGACTATTTCAACCAACAGGTATATGTTTAATTACTGAGTGTGTGTAGACAGGCCCCGCCCATTCTAGTTTACTATTTAGACCTGGTTGTTTTAGGATGTTGCTTCCTTCTGTTGCCATCTTGTTTTGTCTCTAAACCCCTCTTTTACCCTCCCTCTTTTTCTTTTCCGTCCGGTGCAACAAAACAAAAACATAATCAATCATATCAACACTTCTAACCCAAGTCAGCTTATTTCTGTTGGGCATAAGCTTTGTTAAATGCCACTTCAAAGCATTTTAAGAGGGCAATATCTCTTGAGTTTTGCTTTCTTGTAGCCTAAATTTGAAAGAAAATACAAAGTGTAATAAAGAACTCCCAACATATTGAAGGAGGCATTGATCTATAGCAAACGTATCTTTCTTTATGAAGTTTTAAGCGTAAATCTATTTAGATAAATGTATAAATCAAAACTGTAGCCTTCAGTGTTTACACTCGAGAAGAAATATCCAAAGACAAAAGAAAACGCAAAAAAACAAATAGAATTTAATTAAAATAAATGATGAAAAAGGTTAATTAGCTTCTTTGAGTTGCTTTGTATAAATCAAACACATTATTTGGGTCAGTATTTTGCAGCCTCTACATGACCAGATGGCACAGTGGGTTTACCTGGGTGAGCAAAGAAAAAGGATGTTCTCTGCCTCTGGCAAGTAAATCATCTGCCCTTTCAATCTCAGACAGCTGATCTCCACCCCCGTCAGCTCATCCTCATTCTCCACCGTCTCCACATTAAGTAGGCCCTCCTGTCAGGATTACATCACATCAATATTTTATTACACTGTAACGTTCTTTTCTAAATCTAATACAAAACTGCTACGCAAATAAAGCTTCTTTTTTTTAAATCTTCATTTTTTAAATTAAATATTTTAGAGCTTTAAAAATGATCACAGTCCTCTGTCAAATTTACCTTACTCCGCAGAACAAAGACCGTGTTTATGTGGGAAAGAATTCCATGATAACTGAAGTCGATATGAGGCCGGACCAACGAAAACACTGATGGAAGGATGCAGCTGCCAGGCTGGAGCTAGGGTTTAAGAAACATGTCTTAGTTATAAAGGAAAACTGAAAACAGGAGAACAAATATGTAGGCCTTTTTCAATGGATTTACACTCTTTAAGTAGATGTAAAATATGCAAACCTGTGGCAGAACTCTGTAGATGGCATTCCCACATTGGGTGAGCATGAGGTCCTTGTCGAACATGAGGTGAAAAGGGAAGGCCTTGCAGAATGTGTAGGGGCTGATCCGAGTCTCCTGAGTGCCGTTCTCCTCAAAGCCATCGAGGTCTTCATTGAACGCCTCCTCCTCAGAGTCCTTCTCTTCAATCAGAAACTTGATGTGGTCACACTCTTCACTTTTTTGTTGAATCACCTGCAACAGGCAAAGTCAGTTCATTTAGGAAAATTAAGGTTAATTTAGGATATAAAAAAACCCTTTGTGGAGCATCTAATGTGGGTATCATTGCTCTTGTATCCAAATTATGGAATTAGGAGGTTAATAAATGATATTCTCTGGGTTTTATGGGCATCAGGCATGCTGACGTCAAGCTGCTGTCTCTGCACCCTGTTGCCACAGCAACAGAGGCTAATATTTCCAGAAAATTGGGTGTCACATTTAGAACATCTGCCATTTTCAGCTTTTTTTCTCCAATTTTTTTCTATTTATCTTAGTTTTACACGTGGAACCAAAGAAAAATAGGTTACCGACTATAGGACATTAGGTTTGAAAGAAAATGACTGATGAAATGAATAGTCAACTCCAGCAGGGAAACCTGCAGCTGCTGCCATTAAGGAGTACAACCCATGCTATTTAGTTAAACAGAAAAAAAAATGTAAACAAAGGATTTTAAATCAAATTACTTACAACAATACATCACCCAGATCTCACCTAATTTTCCTGTTGAGGTTACATGCAATTTTCATATAATCACTTTTTTTATTCTGCAACTGTTAAAAAGTTAATCCTAAAATGAGAAGAAGAAAGCCCCGCCCCCTCAAACAGCTGCCAGCCTACAGCGAGGAGCTCTTTAACTTAGATCTAAAAATATCCTCTGACTAACAGACAGACCCAAAAACTGAACTGCTGTCATAACACCATTTCCTTTTGGGTATTTGGGAGGTTTATGTTGTTTAATCTTTATATTATGGCATATTCAATTATGTTTTGTGACATAACCTGTCACAATCTGAACACAAAACACAACAGACGTGCTTCATAGAGACGGGGTTAGAAAACTGAGGGCATGTTCATTCTCTCCAGAGAGCAGAGGAGGGGGAACCGTAGTCCTGGGGCTGCCTTTGTGCACGAGAGAGAAACGGAAGGAAGGATGCTGCCTTCATCTCGATCTCTGTTCCGTGGATTTGTTGAGCGACAGTTTTAATGATACCAATTACAATATCTTGTAAGCCCTCCCTCTCGGAGTAGTAATGAAGAATCAAATTGTTTCCCTTCTCTGCATCCGTGCAGCGAAACGAGGGAGCTCTCATTCCGGGATAAATGGTACCCAAGTGATCGTGTAGTGCATCCAGATTCTGCAAATTAAGATAAAAGAAACATCTTTTCAGAACAGTTGTCTAAAGCTGCAAAAAGGTTCACAATCTTTAGAATATTATAAAAAAAATTGGGATGCAGAAAGAGGGGATCAAGATTTGGAAATAAGAGCTGTAGAGATGTTTAGACCTCTGAGTTGGTATCACAAAAATTCCTTAACCGTGTTATTCAACAGGTGTGTCATACTGTCACAATCAACAGAAACATTTTAGACCAGCACACCACACAAGAAGTTCTTGAGATTGTCCTTTATGTTGCTTTAACTTGAGGGAGATAAAAATGATCTAAAATCATTCTGTTTGAACTCAGAATTAGTCTATTTTGCTACAATCCACCACACTTAAATAATAAATGATCTCATAAAGAGTAAGAGATGACCAATAGAATCAGCTGGGGAATAAATCACACCAGGTTTTTTAAATGGTTTCATCTCCATCACTTGATCGGAGAGCTCTGTAAATTTGTTAACAGTTGATGCTGATGCTCAATCTTTGGGTTAGCTTTAAATATTTTTGATTCATGTTCTGTTTGGGAGTAAAAACATCCACATTTGCCCTTTTCCTAACATAAACAGACATATTTCTGTTGTGACTCTTTAATCAAAGGCCTGGAGTCTGGGTAGTATTGCAATGTACATCCCAACTGCACTAAATGGGAAAATATCATAAATTTATGTAAAACCAGACCTTACAGGACAGAGACAGCTCATTCTCCTTGTAGTAGAGTGTCTGCCCTCACATTGAAAGGTCGTGAGTTCAAATCCAGACTGAGTCATACCAAAGACTCTAGAAATGGGACCCAAGCGAAGCTGTGTCTGCAGCTCACCGCTCCCCAAGCAGATGGATCAAATGCGGAGAACAAATTTCACACACCCAGGAAGGTAAAAACCTTTAACTCTAAACCCCAAAATGCTACCAGTGCAGGTTTTGAAAACCACAGTTCAAACTATAAAAATGTAGTTTGCATATAAGAAAACTTATTTCCTTGAATAACACCATGGTATTGAGTCTTCATAATCTCATCTGATCAGAAAAACACCACACGAGAATTGTTTGTCACAAAGATCAGTGTCACTCTGAAATAAAAAAACTTCGGCATCAGCAACAATCCAATAGTCAAATCTTGATTTAATTATTTGACATCACAATTAAGTATATAAAGACATCTCTGTAGCCCAGTGAAGTCAAATATCACGTTGAGACCCATTTGGACCAAACGTGTCATGCAGTCATAACTATTGCAATCAGGAAATCAGGTAACACAAATGGCTTGATGTTTCATCTTAAGTCAAAGTGTACCGTATTAAAAAAAAAGAAAACTCAAGCTAGTGATATTATAATAAAGTTGAGCACAAATGCTTGGAAGTTGCCAGAAGTCAAAGTTCAACCAAGATGAACTATGAAGTTTTGTTCAGTATAGCAACAACAGCAGGAAATGCTTCAAATAAATAGGTTTCAAAGGAGAACAGAGTGTGTGATTTTAACAACAGATGCCATCGTTGTTGTGGGAGGCTTATAACACAGCTGTGCTCTACTCTTCCCTTGTGTACTTTTATTTTTACAGTTTGTTCAGCATTTTAGTTTAGTTTTATTACATAAACAGTAGTGTCACATGTAATTTGTTGTATCCCTGAGGGTATTGAATCCTAAAAAAAAAGATGAAATAGACACATATCATCTAAGAACTTCAATTTAAACATTATTTATTTATTTATGTGTTCCTAAACGACATGCTCTCTATTCAAAAAGAAAAAAACAAGTTGAGAATAAAATCAACAAAAAGGAAGGTCTGACTTGGGGCTGCATCAGCTCTGACCAGGAGGTCAGCGGTTCAATACACAGTTAATTAACACGGTACAGCTTGTGCTTAGAAAGGTTTGATTTAGATGGAAAGACCATAGAACTAAAGTTCATTTGTCTTTTTTACACACTTTTTTTTTTATTACAAATTAATCTGATAAAATATTCATTATTTTGTAAAATTGTAATTTCTGGTTAAATGAAAAAGGATCATTAATTTGCTTTTATCAATTCTAAAGCTCTGTCCACGCCACGAAAGAGCCAGGGTTTTAACTTAGGGAAAAGGTCATACGAGATGTAAAAACTGGTCTTTACTGGAATGTTCCAATCAAATTTTACTGAGGTTGTTTAATAAAATAAAAACAAATTCTTACCTGCAAGAATTCTCGAACATTAGAGCCCAGGACACGCAAAATAGTGTCATATCCTGATTCCTGGCAAAACACAAAAAACATCTGCCAAACAAACATCTGCAAGATGTCTCCAGCGTTGATCTCTGCAAACAAACGGTGACTAGCTAATATATATTTGAACCACAAATTTGTTTTTTTGTACTTTTTCTGAATTCACGTTTACTTACTTAAAACTTTACTTGCAGCTGCCACAAGATCATAGGTTTTGGCATCTTCGTAAATTATTCTAACAAGAAACTGACCCTCAATATCAAGCTGAGCCTCCCTCCTGCAATGAAAGCAACAGCATTACTCATGAGCTAAAGCAAATGTCACAGTCACAGTAAGTTAGTCACTATGTACAACTTGTTCAGTGACCAGCCTTTTTTGTTTTTAAAGCCTGCAACTTAAAGATCTTGCTTGTTGTTGTGAGTATTCAAGTGCTTTCCTCCTGACACATTTATTAATGAATACATATAACTTTAAAATGGCTGTTTGGATTTAAGAGGCACTACTAAATTAAAGCAAACAATCAATAATTATCATCTTTTTGTGTTTAAAACTGACAGGATTTATTTAGAGGGGTTTAAAAGAGAAAACAGAAAGGATTTAGAAGCCTGACCACTAACTAAGGTTTTATTACAATTTGTAGCAGCTGAATAAACAACCCAAACCTTGAAATGCTTTGAGGAGAGAATCAGAAAAAAAACAGCCTGACATTACTCATTTCATGAAAGCAAAAGGAACTGGGTCTGATATATTAGGCATTAAAATGATAGCAAGTGCTACTTTTATGTAGTTTTGGAAGCTTGTAGCTTGGAATAATCACTTTGAAGAAAATTTACACAACGGACGCTGCCTTTTTTCATTTTCACTTTCTTTTCTTAAGGGTCGGGTCAAGGCTAAGGCAGCTCATACAAAAGATGAAAAATAAACTTAGGCTGAGCCAAACATTTCAGCAAAACTAAAAAACATCATCCTCATTATACACAGGAATTTTTAGGAAAAATGTTTTTGAGAACACTTTTCATGCTCCGTGAACCCCCAAATGTATGCACATTTCAAACATAAAGCTGTAAACCCTATAAGGAGAGTAAGAATCAGATCCCATTAGGGACTTGTCGTCCAACCATCTGTACTTTATGTCTAAGTGTTCTCAGCTGGGGATGCCTTGAAGTGCACTGTTAGTTTTTGAGCAACCTATCAAAACAAAGAACAATCGGGGAGCGTTTTTTCTTCATTATTTGATGTTAGAGCTGCACAGCGGAGTTCATATCCTGTAAGCCAAGCCTGTCCAAACTCCTTGCAAAGAGAGCCGGTGAAAAAGTGAAAATGTGTGAGGACAAAACATTTTTGAACGGTTAAAATAGCATTAAATCTAAATGAACTATTTTGCTTTTTTCCCCAGTAGTTTTTTTCTTTTAATATTTCTGAACATAGAACAGAAATACTTTTTAACCAAAATTTCTGTAAATTTCCTATTTGAAGACAAAAACAAAATAAAGAAAAGGTCTGTCTGAAAAAAATAAAAAAAAACTTTTGTCATGTTGTTCACTAAAAATACTTTAAATATAAATCAAATGTACAGTGAAATCGTATTCAGAAGTACAAACCACTGTGATTTTGATCAAAGCACATCTGTTTACAGCAGACATTGTAGAAATGAGGAAGAATGTTTTTACAGTTTTACATTAAATAATTATAGAATTTAGCATATGAAAATCAAGGAATCGTACACACAGTTTTTAGAACATGCAGGAGGTTGCAAATTATTTTTGTATGACAGCAACCTGTGGGAAGTTGAATTTCTGGTATCATTTGGCCCACGGGCCAGACTTTGGACATGCCTGACGCAATTAATGGACAATTTAAAGTCACACTAATAAAGTGAACAACTGGCAAAAAGTTCAATAATGTTCAGCTTATAATGAACACTAATAAAGATGGTTAAAATATTATTTGACTGTTAACTTTATTAAAATAATATAAATTATATTTTAGTTTTTTATTAGGTCTGTGCACATTCAATTAACTCTAACCACAAAATTAAAAGCTAAAGTTAAAAATATATTATTATTATTATTATTTATTATTATTATTTATTTATTCATTTTTTCAGCACTGAATGAAGGTTCAGAAGGCTTGTTGTGTTCAAAGAAAAGGGTTTGTTTGTCCGGAGAAGGAAAACGGTAAGTGAACGCAACTCTCTTTCTATTCCCTCTGGATGCACCATACTGACTGAACGGACTGTTGGCTATTCGGGCCTGTTTTGTGTCCCTTTTTTGGTGCAATTTGGAGAAGAGGAACCCAAGTTCGCACATCAAAAAACTTACTTGATGTCTTCCCACACTTCCGGACCGTAGTTCCTTAAAACGAGGAGCTCCAGGGCGTGATTCACAAAACCATACTAGAATTGTATTAAGACAGACAGCGTAAGCATCATTCCAAAGACTTAAACGGTGTTCTGCTGATAGGAAAACATGTCGTTTAAAGAAAAAGAAAATTGTATAATTCTGCTATGAAAGTGCATGTAAATAACAGTAATCTCAGAAAACCGCTATTTGGGGTCTTCCGACCTAAAAGGCAGCCATAAAAGTCTCCGTAATATTTTATACATTTTGGAATAAACATATATTTTTTATCACCTACCATGTCGACTGCAGATGTTCTGCCGATTTATTTTCCAGTTAGAAACGCCGAAACAGGTAAAGCGTTCATCGTTTGGTACAGATGCTGAGCTTGTCGGTGTCCATCCCCCAGTAGAGTTGACAGATTTGAACAGACAGCTCGACTGTCCAACAGTATTGCGGAGATGGTGTGACGTAGGTGACTTGTAGCCAATCAGAATAAAGATGCTGATGATCTAGTGATGCAGATCAACCTGTGTTGGTTTCGAGACTCCATTTAGAACAGACACATGGAAAAATAAAATAAAATAAATGTTAAAATCATATTAGTATACTGAACGTTAATATTGGTTAAAACGTTAAAACCATAGAGGTTAAAACGAAAACATATATCCTAATGTTAAGTGAGAAAAGCGGAATGTTGTACCGGAAATAGCTGCATTTCCGCTTCCGTCAAAGAACCGGGAAAAACAAAAGCAGCCACCGTACAATCAAACGTCGATGTGCAGGAATATTTTTTCACGAGTCACGACACTGCGGCTAATACTTTGGGGGACTTTGGCTTAAATTAGGTAAAATAGATTTCTGTGAAAATAAAAACTTTTTTTTAACCTTTGATTTTGTTTACCGATACGATTAAAAGCAAAAGCTCATCAATGCCGTGTATTTTGTTTGATATTTACCATTTGTTATAATGTTATTATTGACAGCTTAAGTTAGAACGATATTACCTATCTGTTTATATTTATTTGGGCCCGTTTTCTCCCTTCACTTGTGTGTTTAGGGCACACAAACACCATAAATAGGAGGAGGATATATTTGGCTCTTATTTAGAAATTCCTGTTTTATTTCAGAATTGAAAATGCTTTTGTTTAAGCTAAAAGGATTTAAAATAGTTTCTACCGGTTTTGAATCTTATCCCATTGCTTAACTATTAAAATGTTATGAATTGAACTTAATTTACGTGGTGATATATAAAGCTCATAACTGAATGTCTTTCATTAATATTTTAGGATGAGCAAATGGGGAGACAGGCGAAGTGAGGGTGGAGCTGCTGTCAGACCTTTCAGTCCAATCCTCTGACTACGCGCTACAAACCTCGGCTGTGGGCCGTGTGAGCCCTCCTCTGTGTGGAAGCTCTTCCCTCGTCAGAGTATGGCCATGAGCTTTGCTCAGAGCTGTAAAGAGGTAAGCAAGACCCCCCAGTACTACATTACTCTCCTCTCCAGTCAGTGATGAGTTTGTGGAATGATAGCTGCCATGTTTTTGTCTTACTCCTTTATAGACTGTGCATGTTTTCGCACTTGAAAAAGAAAAGGCATCGCTGGGTCAGAGGATTTTCCTGGTTACCAGTTACAGTGAGCTGTGGCATTACTATAAGTATATACAGTTTTTCTTCCACATAAAAATGTTCAAGCTGCAGCATTATGTATTAAAGAAAAAAAAAATTACTAATTTAGTTTGTCGTTTTTTTTTTCCCTCCAAGGACTTACCCGCAGTCATTGATGCACTGTTATGAAGTGATACCAGAGGGGGCTGTCTGCAAACTTTACTTTGATCTGGAATTTCACAAGCCTTCAAACAGAGGAGCTGATGGAAAATCTATCGTCCTTTTGCTCATCAAGGTGAGGCACTTTTTCCTTTTCTTTTTAGTTTATGTTCGTGTTAAAATATTTCTCAATTAAATGTAATTATGTGTTGTGATTTTTCTTCTGCATGAGAACTTTACCCTAAATCTTTGTATTTGCAGTACGTCTGTGAAAAATTAATGGATATCTACGGGATTGAATGCTCTGAGAAAAATGTCCTGAACCTTGACTCCAGCACAGAGGATAAATTCAGTCGACATCTTATTTTCATCCTTCCCAATGCTGCTTTCAAAGACAACATTCATGTTGGTACGTCCAGCCTTATGTGGGTAGAATCATTCAGCTATCTTGAATGAATAAAACTTTATTTCTATCGCACTTTACAATGCCATCAGGATACCAAGGTGCTTTACTATAAAAAGGGAGATAAAAGAAAATTTGAAATTGAGTAGATTATGGAAAAAAAAACACATTAAAATCACAACAGGCAATAAAATACATGAAAGACAAACAAAAAATCAATAAAGTGAGTTCAGGGAATCAAGGCCACCATCTACTTAGTATTAATACTAATTCTAAAAAGTTACATTTTTAGTTGACTTTTTAAACTGTTTTGGTCTAAAATCATGCAAAGTTCGAGAGGAAAATATTCCATAACTGAGAGCCGGAAACAGAAAAAGCATGGTCATCCCAGTTTTTCTGACATGACTTGGACACATTGAGCAGACATTAAGTAGGCCTTAAAACTGTCAAAGCTCTTTACCTTCTAATGGAGACTTGGGGTCCAATACATCCATCTGTCCTTCTGTCCGTCCGTCCATCCATCCATCCATCCATTTATGCATCCAAGCACCCGAGCAAAGATGCCCAGACCTCTCTTCCAGGACTTCCTCCAGCTCCTCTGGGGGGATTCTGAGGCTCTGGACTAGATGCCCGAGCCACCTCAACTGACTCCTCTCATCGTGGTGGAGCAGTGCTTCTATTCCAAGTGTCTTTGATTGGCTGAACTTCTCCCCCTATTTTGAAGGGATGGATGGAAACTTGTGTGTCCAGTGCTTAAAGTATATTTTTTAATGATTTTAGAATAACTTTTTTGGCATGAACAAGAGTACAGCATTAAGTATTAAGAATATTTGTAAGATACACTAATTACCTGAGTCATCTAAAAAGTATTTTTCTCAGTTGTTTTCTTTTTAACAACTTGTAAAAAGTTGATACTAAATGTAAAATTTCATTCAGTCAATTACCATCTGATTGAAAAGTTAGCATTGTACGAGGAAACCAATAAAGTCTTCTATTGTCTCTGAAGTGGAAGCGGCTTCTAAATTCTTATTTATTTCTTCTAGATTATAAAACAAATTAAACAGTTTTCTTGCTGCTTGTTTGGCTCTTTTAGCAGACACATTTCATACACTTCTCATTTAATTTAGCTAATTGAGCAGGCATTATTTAACAAAGTACTTCACAGCTTTTTTTGGATAAAATGTTTTATTTTTTCTGTGAATGCATAAACATTTATGAGACATTTGGCTGAGATACAAACCCATCAGCAATTCCTGAGTCAATCCTGTGCTGAGCATTGGTTTTTTTATTGAATTGAAAAAGAAAATTATAATATTGCTTCTGGAGTAAATTTGCTTGTTTTTAATGTTTTTTTTCTTAAGGAAAGTTTGTCAGTTCAATTCTTCAACCTGCTCTGAACAAAATCAAGAGCGATGTTGGAAACGGAGTGAAATCCTCCACCAAAAGCAGTGAAACCTGGTCTGCTGTTTACAATTTGCAACATTTTATCAATTTTAGTTTTATTTTTTTGTAATATCTGTGTTTTTTTTTTCTCTTTAAGTGCTGCAAGTGTGACCCAAGTTTCTGAGAGGGAAACGGCAGATAAGGAAGGAGGGGGTGCGAGTCCACAGATTAAAAGGCGTAAGATGGTGGATCGAGACCTCAGTTTCCTTCTGATAAAAAACAAAGACGGCAAAGATGGCCTGTTTGGTGATCTTGGTAATTACAGTCTTTAGAGGATCGGTTTTGTACAATCCTTTATTTACTCAGTTTATTTGTTATTTTATACTTGTATTAGCACGTTTCATTTTAGTTTACAGTAACTTCTCCAAGAAGAAGATTTTATACCATACTTTAAGTGGGTGTTTTAAAAGGATTCAGGAGACGTTTGTTAGTTGATTTTTGCGCAACCTTTCACCCTGTTATCACACAGGAAGTAGCTCTTACAAATGAGGAATTGAAAACAATTGTACAAAAAGTGTATTTCTATTGGATTGTATGTCGGGTCAATGTTTGGAATCTTTTTCCATGATTTTTCCATGTAAACCTTGATAATTGTGTTAATAAAAAGTGTCTTGGTGGCTCGGGGAAGTTCAGGACTTGAAGGAATAAAAAAGAGAGATTTATAAGAAAACGTATTTCAATGTTTGCACAGGGGTTTACACCAAGAACAGAAACTTCCGCCTGTACAAGTCGTCAAAAGTGGGGAAGAATGCTGCCTTCACTGTGGCAGAAGACAACAAGTTTATTCCTCAACCAGAGAAGGGAATTTCTGCTGAGCAAAATATCTTTCTGGCATCTTTAGTATGTAATTTGAGGTACAGTACACAATTTTATAATTTTTTTCGACTATTTTTTAGTTTTATTTTTAAACAATAACCTTTATTCCTCAATGTCAACAGCTTTACGGGTCAGAAAATTCTTACCTGGAGTGTTGCGGAAAGCAGTGATGCTAAAATCTCGTCATCAACTTCTCAGCAGGGATCAGATCTTGTTCCAGGTAACATTATTTCTCATTTACCTCAAACCTTTTTCAATGAGGTCTTATTTTCTTAACTGCTATGTTTGAGGTTCTACTTTTTCTGCAGACAAGCTCAAACATGTTGTGGAAACTCGCTGCTCTGTGATTACGCTACACACAATGTTTTGTACAAAGACTGATTTAAGTTCAGTTTTCTGTTTGGAAAACATTTTTTTCAGTTGTTAGCAATTGTTAAAAATAAACACTCAGATGAGCTGGACCCTCATTTTGATCAGATTTAGTTTTAGATTATGACCCTCTCAAATCCCTCAGATCCTGCTGGTGCTCCCAAAGGACAAAACAAAAGTCAGCCTGGCTGAGAACGGGAGAACTTCATCCACCGTGAAAGTTTTTAAGAAAAAAAATCAAGCTTCACTTTAGAGATTTTTTTTAAACATTTCCTCAAGTCTTTATTTGAATTTATTGTCAGTTTTTGTATAGAAAGTGTATTTTTTTTTTTATTTCCAGTTTTGCTACTAATTTTATTTTTATTAAGCACTAGGGTGTTCTGTAACAGGAACAGGGCTCTATAGATAAAGCTGAACTGAATTTAAGTTTACGGTTGTTTTACATTTTTTAAAGGGCTTTTTTGTTCCCACTACCCATAGGTCCTTTTTCTGGCTGCTCAGTTTCTCCTTACCCAGAAGTGGACAAATATGTACAGAATGTGGTCCAAAAAGAGGAGATACAAGGAAGTAAGTCTCTTAGAGTTGCGCAAAAGTTTGTTTCATTTCTTCTTAATCCTCTATGATTCCTCTGTTTAGGTATAAAAGAAAATCGGCAGCTTTTAGAATGAACATACAGCCTTAGATAATATTTTTGGCCTTTAGAGTTAATTAAACTAGATGTCCTAAACGCATTAGAGAAAAACATATTATGAACATGGTGACAGTTTAAATTAGTGTTGTGCAATATGAAAAAAGAAGTATATACTGATATAAATTATTTCTATCACAATAACCATATATATCATATCAGCATATGCCACAATAGAGTATATTTGTAGTATTCTCAGACTGTCTCAGGCAATATGGTGATATATTTGGCATAATAATTGATCAAGTTGGGTTGAAACAATATAAACAATAGAAGGGAAATGACATGAAAGACACTTTCTGTCGCCCACATGATACGTATCGCCGTATTGGCCAAATATATTTGTACATACATCTTTTAGTTTGCAACTAAATGCCACAGTTGTAAATAAGAATATTGTTCTTAATCTGTACTGCCTGGATAAATAAAAGCTAAAAAAGATTAAAAAGTAACCGAGTGTAACAAAATAGGGTCATTTAGGTTCCTAAAAAATCCTAATAATCTCAAATCTATAACAAACTTTAAAAGGTTTTTGTTTGAATGCACATTTGGTGTGAGAGGCCTTAAATTAAATTTCTGTTGTGGTTTTGGCTAAAATGTTAGTTTATCAAAGTAAAGCATTTAGGACTTCAATATCTTTATTTCAGTCTTTTATTCTTGCAGACATCAGGAGATGGAACTACTTTGCAGCAGAACAGCTTCTCGTCTACGATATTGCGAAATACCGCTGGTGTGAGAATGTGGGCAGGTTTCACAAAAGCAACAACATAATGTATGTACTCAGTGTCGTGCAGCCTGAGCTTGTGTGTGTGTGTGTGTGTGTGTGTGCAGCTATTTTTTTTTTATGAATCACTGTCACCTGCAGGATTGTTGTGGATTTAAAAGAGGAGGTCTGGTACCAGAAGTGTCACGATCCAGACTGCAGAAACTTTAGGTCTTCAAGTAAGTTACAGAAAATCTGTTTAAAATAGTATATATATATATATATATATTTTTAGTTACATTTCATTTAACTGTTTCAGGTTACCCACTTCCGCAGGAGATCTGCATCAGCTACATCCTGAACCTGGTTAGTGGACGAAAACATCCTGAAAGTTTAAACTTAACTAACCCTCTCTGTGATGACATCTGTTGTTTTTTTACAGGATGAAGAGGACCAGGTTTACCTTATGGATGAAGCTGGAAACTTTGAGCTTAGTCAGGTACTGAACCAGCGCAGAGAGCCTTCAGCAGAGGAAACTGAGATCGCGTGGGAAGATGACCAGGATGACCAAGACTTTTCAGAGAGTCTGATCAACTTTGAACAAAACTTTGGTGAAATCTCCGACCAGCTGCTTCTCACTGCAGACTCAGATGTTCAGTAGAGGAGCATCTAAGAATATTATTCTTACTGCATTACTAATAAACAGTATAATTTGTCATTTTTGTAAAACTGAACTGATGTTGATATCTAAAGCAGATTTAAACTATTTTATAAGTGTGTGTCTGTATTACTGATTAGTTTATTTTAAAGCCATGTGTTCAGGGCCGGCCCTGGATATCTGCTGGAGGGGGTGCCAAACTACCATGACCAGTCTATATATTATTACACTTCTACACATCACTCATTTCTTGTCAAATGAAAAACACAAATAAAACAACTCAAAGTTTGACATAATTTTGTATAGTTCTGCGCCACTCTTTGCCTGACACTGCCGCTGTCTAAACTAGATGGAGGGTGGGGTGTTTCTACTGTTCTCTAAAATCACTTTTTGCCTAGGCGGGGGGTGGGCTGAAACGGCTTTTCAATGAAGCACACTTGAGAATGTAAAGTTTAAAAAGGCTTTATTCATGTCAATGGACAAAAGCAGATCCTATGCTTTACACTAAACTGCACTTATTTCAAAAATGATCCTTGAATCTCCATGGAAACTCGTCCTATAATGGCAAAGTGCAGTAAAATTCCCCACTGAAAACATTTAAAAATCACCACAGATGAGATGAAGACGACGATCCACCAATGACCCACAATGAATTCATTCAAATTAAACACAATTGTCTCCGTATTACATATTATTCTAACCAAATGTGCAATATACAAATGGCAGTGAGGGAACTTTGTTCCACAGCCTGTGGCACTGAAATGTGAAAGGGCACTGTGAAGAGGTCTCGTCATGTAGAGTACATTAGCAACACTGAATATCTTACATGCATCATTAGATAAAAACAACCCAAAAGGCACAGAAATCCCAGACGCAGTTAATTGTGCTTTAAAGCAGACGAATGATGTCAGCTGTTTGACCTGCAGCAGTGAGACAGGAATGCAGGAGATCCGAGCGTCAGGAAAGACGCCCCGCACACAAACACGCTTTACCAGCACAAACACTATTTACAGCTGTGTAAGTTGTGAATTTAAATAGATTTCCAAAACTTTAAATATTTTGATACATAAATAGTTTATATCAGTTACTGTAAAATCTTTAGTTTACTTTCAAAAAAGAAATATTTTCAGGACTTTTCTGACCGTACAGAGTGAATTTGTGGCAGTAAAAAGCACTTCTTTATTCCTTTGAACCCCTTTAGCCCATATTTTCTAAAATTATTACTTTACACTAAAACTAATAGGTAGGTGGTATTTATTTTCCCAAATTTGTTTAAAACTTCTGCACAATTCCTTAGACAGTCCTGACAAAAAGAATGCAGCCTGTCCTCTGACTCAATGATCTGTTTACCTCTCCACAGAGAAAATATTCATTTCACCTCACATCTTTATTTTGGCATAAAGTTCATCAATCTGTTCCCTGAAGCAGTTTCGCAGCTCAGTCCTTTTGGCCTTCAGCGTTGGAGTCAGAAGGCCGTTTTGGACAGAAAACATTTCGGTGTGCAACGCGATATCTCGAACCTGCAGACAGAAAATTCAGATTTTCTCCTAAAAAATGTGATTTTAAAGTAAGGTTATATCAAAAACTAAACTGGATTTAAAAGTTAAAGCTCTAGCAATTCACTAAATGGAAACAAAACTGAACAGATGAAAGAAATACAACAGCTACCTGCTCAAAAGACTTGAGTCCTGCTTCTTTGCCCAAAGTGAGAATGTCCTCAAGAATGGCGGCCTTCACATCCTATAGAGCAGAGAAACGTCAGCGTGCTGTCTGCAGAGCTCTACATTCACATCATCACTGTTCGCAACAGACCTTGTTTTTGCACAAGTCAGAATACGTTCCTTCAAAGCCTTTCTTCTGGCCCCAAATGGGTAAAAAGTCTGGATCAGGCACCACTATCCCCACCAGACACGCCTTTAAAGAAATCATAAATAAGACCAAACGGTGTTTACACAGAAACCGATTCAGTCTCTTCACCGGGCGTTTGGGACGGACTCATCACTCACCTGTAAACTGTCACCGTGGACAAATATTTGGGCCACTGGATCGCTGCGGTTGTAGACTGTTTCTATTTTCTCCGGAGCGATGTACTCGCCTTGTGCCAGCTTGAAGATGTGCTTCTTCCTGTCGATGATCTTTAGAGTTCCGTTCTGAGACACACCACAGGAGAAGACCACATTACGTCTGGAAAACACTAACAGCCAGACTCCATGTAAACTTTTCTTTGCTTACAGGAAGCCATTTGGCAATGTCTCCAGTGTGCAGCCATCCATCCTTGTCGATGGCCTCTGCGGTTCTGTCGGGGTCTTTCAGGTACCCCAGAAAAACATTTGGTCCTTTGACACACACCTACAGCATATTCACAAGCGTTTGTTAGTTATAGAAAGCCAAATGATGTGTTTATGATTACAAATTTGTTGTTGTTTCTTTGGTTTTCTTGTCAGCTTTGTGGCAGGTTATCGTTTTGTTTGAAATATACTCAAAAATGTATTTTATTGACATATAAATACTAGAGTGGGAATCTTGAAGCATCTCACGATTTGATTGAATTACAATTCAGTGAGCAATCATTAGATTATTAAACGATTCCATTATGAAACAGTTACCAATGCATCCCAGATCTGTTTTTTTCTGAAACGTTTCTCTGTAGTACAAGACACTGGACCAATATTTCTTATTTTTCTCTCCACCAAAGTGCATTTTTAAGTAAAGACAAGATCAGTATGTACCTGTTTAACTTTTATTGAGAACATAAAAATTCTGACATTTTGATCATCAATAATCTTTCACAGCATCAATAGGGAAACATTTTCCCTGAACTCAACAAATTTAAATAAGATAATCTTACATTTTATCATCAGACCAGTTTTAACGAAATGCTCTTTAACTCACGTCAAACACAATCAATAGTGTCAATATAGACTTTGATTTGGCAAATTCCTTGTGCTCTCTACTTATTTAATTTTGGTGTGACATAAAATATGCACCGCATAAATTTTATCCAATTCCAAATGGCCACTAAAGCGAAGTCAGAGTCAGTCGGATGATGAGCATCCGCTTGATGAGCATCATATAAACTCGATTGTCGATTATGTGAAATTGATAAAATGATTCAGAATCATATTTAGATCACAATTGAAAGTAGTTTTCAGAGGGTTCAAGGTCTGTGAGATGTTTTTTCAAGATTTCTTTTAAGTTAGAAGTCAGAAGCAGTTAACTTTTTTTAAAGTCATTTTTTTAAGTTAATATGCATAATATAATATTTTTAAACACAATCTAAAGAAACAAAGCCCTTTTTTAGTAATACTTTAAAAAAGAAACAAATCAAAAATCCCTAAAATGTAGGTTAAATTGGATTCGGTTTAAATATAATATATATATATATATATATATTTATTTATTTATTTATTAACCTTTATTTAACCAGGAAGTCCCATTGAGATTAAGGAATCTCTTTTGCAAGGGAGTCCTGGCCAAGAGGCGACAAAAAACAAATCAGGTGCAGTTAAAAATAATAAAAAAATTAATAAAAAATAAATAAATAAAAACATTTAATTTAAAACAGTTGCAGATAAAATAATCATTAATCAAATATTCATCCATCTGATCAATCCCCTCTTTGAAAACTCATTAATATTTTATCGCACCCATAAAATAATATTCTTTTATGGGTTACTGTTATTTTTACTGAGGGATTATATAATCTTATAAAGTATGTTTAACATTTGTTCATTTTAAAGGACTAATTATGTGTAGGGATGTAACGTATCACAAAAGTCAAGGTTCAGATTTGAATCATTTTCAGAGCAGTTAAAAAAATAAAAACAACAGTAAAGAGTTAGCAGCTGTGCTCTTCTTTGGAACAACCTCTGGATGATTTCATGGAGACATCCACTGATGCTTTTGAGCAACTCTTTAAAATAAATAAATCTGATCTCTCATCATCTCATCTCTCCTCGTCCTCTGTGATGAGGTTTAAAAAAAGTTTTGACGGAAGCTCCTCCCACATGCGGCATGAGCGTCAGGTTAACCCACTTTTGGACAAAAGTCAGACAATAACTTTGGTGCATGTTAAAATAAAGACAATGAACGCAAATTTGACATGCGAATTTGTGTTGAAGGTGAATGTACATTTGATTTTGCACAAGGTGGGGCACACATGTACACTTGTGCACTGAACCGTGGTTAGTGATCATCCGTGAACTGTTACACCACTTGTGTGAAAACTGTTATACATGACCAAACAAATTAGGTTTCAGAATCAACATAAATATATAAACATTTCATCAAACTGTATAAAAAATGAACTGTTAAAGGAAATTACATCAATTTTGTATTTTGATAGTCAATCCCAGCTTTAAATATTGTGATTTGGTAAATGCGTAAGATAATACTGTCTCTCACCTCTCCTTCTCCGTTGGCTGCCAGGTAATTCATTTCAGCCACATCCACCAATTTTATTGCATTGCAAGGTAAAGGAGGCCCGACATGACCTGATGGCATAATATTACTTTCAGAGTGCTGAGCTCCACAGCATACTTCCTGACTTTCGTATAACTACAGTAGGAAAGCAGTTTTCTCTGTGCAAAGACTAAACAATCAAATTTGGTGAGGCTTTGAACCTCCTACCTGCTGACCAGTCTCCAGGCATCGACATGGAACACCCAGCTGTGCATTCAGTTTGCCCGTAACCTTCATAAAACTGTTGAAATCAGAAAACAAGAGTTAGTAAAATAAAATGGCCATCAGCTAAAGGGATGAGACCGGACTCACCTGACAGCCGAGAGCAGCTCTTAGGAAGGTCAGGATGGTGGGGGACACTGGTGCGGCTCCAGTGATCATAAGTCTCACACGACCCCCCAGACTCGCCTGCAGACAGCAAACACAGAGAAGTTTAGTCAACAGAGGCGTGTTTTTTTTTTTTTTTTATTCAGGTGCATTCAGCTGAATCTAGAGGAGTGTCCATATCCAGGCCTCAAGGGCCACTGACCTTCTTGTTTTCTCTCTGTCCTACCGGCTGCTGATTGCCAGGACCAGATGTTAGTAAAAGAAGCCCTCCCAAGTCAAGGATTTGGACAAATGTTTGCCTTTACCTGCACTTTCTTGAAGATGAGTTTGTCCCACATGCTGTCCGTTCTAACCACTCCGTTCTTCAGCTCCGACTCTTTCCTTCTGAACGCAAAGTCCAGCATCCATCTCTTCAGGGGAGTATTGGCCTGACTGAAGACCTGAGGGAACAAGAAGAGGAAACTCCAGCTGTAAGAACAAATGTGTCTGCCTCACATGTGCAGATGTAGAAGAGCTAAGATCTAAAACTAAATAATCAACGGATCTTGATTTACAGACCTTGTCAAACATGCGGTTGAGGAGACGAGGGACCACGGGAAAGACTGTTGGCTGCAGAGTCTTCAGGTCGTCCATCAAGAGTCGGATGTCCCCCTGGAAGTAGCCTATTCTTGCTCCATGGATGAGGACAACACCCTGAGGACACAGATTTCATTCAGCTGCTGCAAACAAACCCAGCTGGACAGACCTCCTTTGACCACAAGAGTGCACTGTTGTTAAAAAAAACACACCACAACCAAATGCTGTTATTGTGGATCAAACGCTGGTCGGCTTTACCTCTTCCTACTCCCTTTCAAGCAATCACTCAAACTTTATTTAACCGTTTTAACATTTAATGGATTCAATGTGCAAATATCTCTATTAATATTTCAAACAGATTTGATATATCTATGTATTTTTACTGTCTTTTTCCTTGTTTTGATTCCTTTAAATAAACCAATACTGTTTTGTCTTTTACTTTAACTTTTAAAAAGAAAGAAAAAAAATCTTTGTTTTTTCCCAGATTAAGCTGGCACTTTTGTTGACTCGTCTTTGTTTGAACAGGGAGCTCTTTGGTGGATTGCTTAGCAAAAGTTTGGGAGGAAATTGTTGACATTCAGGGTGTGGGTTTAAATAGAATAAAGTTACTGGCAAAGTGAAAGAAAAAAAAAAGTGCTCAATGTGAGAATCCCCACAACATACCTGCACAACCCTCTCAAACATGTGGGCGAGGGGGAGGTAGGATATATGAATGTCATGTAGGTTCAGCATGCAGTGTACCTGCAGAGGAGACACACAACACACACGAAAAAAACATGCAAGTGTACACGTCACACACCGCAGATACTGTACCTCCACCACCCTCTCAAACATGTGAGCCAGAGGGAGGAAGGAGATGAGCACGTCTTTTGGACTGGCTTTTAGTGTGGCCTGAGCAACATCAGACACCAAGGAGTGGATGAGAGAGGTCAGCACGGAACAGGAAGAGCATCAGAGAGGGTTTATATGTTTAAATAGACAGCTATAAAGAAAAAACAAGATAACGATGGATGCCTGAAAAGGTAAATTGTAAAAGCTACGTTCACACCGGGCACGTGATGCACGTTCAATAACGTGTTAAATTATTGTTCACACTGGATAAGCAGGGACGGGCTTCTTCTTCTATGTTTTTTTTTTTTTGTTTTTGTTTTTTTTTTACTAGTGCGTGTCTGTCACCTACAGTTGAAAGAAGCTTGGTTTGAAAAGCTGAAGAGGTGGAAATCACCTGATTCTTGCTCCTGGCTTTTTCCCCCCACAGCTTTATTCTGATATATGAATGACTTTGTATCAAATGATTCCATCTAGGCACAAAGAATAATAATTAATTTTTCCACCATGATCTATTTTGAAATGGTTGTCACTTTCGTGAATTAAAAGGGACACCATCCATGCATCACTGCCAAATTTGAGATTCTAATTGGTCAAAGTTTGACCTGGTTTAACTATCAACAAGCATTTAGTGGCTGCGCGTTTTGTACATAGAGCCCCAAAACAGTATTCAAAATGTGCCGAGTTACGTGCCATTGCGAGAGTTTTGGATGCAGAAGCGTGAAAGCGCATTTACATGCTTTCTATTGTATGTAGAGTCCAAAACAGTCTTAAAAATGTGAGTATTGATGAATAAATCAAGATTTTTTACCCTTTAATCACCCAATCTAGACAAAATCAACTAAAAAACATGTTTTTTCTGCTGCTTATTTCCTTGAAGGAGTAATACACACAATGTTTTTATATATTTTCTAAACGGCCTGAAAGGCCTGAAATGCACATATACCGGAACGTGTGTTTACTCAAACTTTACTTTAGAAGTGTTTGCTTGAACGCGCGTTGCCAAAGGCAGTGTGATTGTAGCTTTAGCAAATTAATTACATAATATCACTGTATAAAGCTTATCCAAAGAGGACAAAGAGCTTTAAATAAAATAGTGGATCAATACTTTTGAAAATTTATTATTGGCTAAGAAAGAAGTGAAACAGGTTCATGAAGAGCTGGTGAAGAAGGGTGTGTCTTTAGGGAGAGTTTACCTGTGTAATTTTAATGAAGGCTGCAGTGTTGGAGATGATGTTTTGATGTGTCAGCATTGCACCCTTAGGGTCCCCTGAATTAAAGCAAAATGGTAAAAAAAAAAAAAAAAAAAACAAGATAATTAAGTGGAATGGAGAGTGTGAATGAGTTATGAGGTTCTCTAAATGTTAGAACTTTTTTTTTCTTTTTTCTAGATACCTGTGGTTCCAGATGTGAAGCAGACGATAGCAAGGTCGTTTGGTTTGGGAAGCTGCGTGTAAAACAGAGTTTGGTTGTAATTGCTGCTGTGCTGAGGTGGAAAAATGTTTTGTCTTTTATCTGGAATTCAACAAGTTGTTACTTACCACAGGCTTCTGTGGGTTAGCCTTACCAATGGCCTGAAAGACATCAAGTTTTAAAGTATTAGATGTTTTAATGGGTTTTCATTTGTCTTTTTATTGCAAATATTGATGTGCCAAGATGTTTCATTAGTGTGTAACTTATATTGCACTGTCATTCTGTTTTTGTATTGTTACTGCAAACCAGGTCGTCATTGTACACAAGAAATTGTAATTGAACTAATATACTTATGCAGTTATATTTATCAGTATAGATTTAATATTTTTCTTTCTTTCTTATTTTTTTTTTTTTACCTCAAACTGCTTCAAACTCATAATGGCGACGCCGTTCTCCTGCCCACGCGCCTCCAACTCACTGTCGAAAGCCTCCATGAGAACAATAGTCTTCACTGTTTTTCCTTGTCCTTTGACACAGTCCAGAATCATCCGAGCCTTCTCCGGGACGTCACAGATCACTGTGGAGATGACCGCTGAGGGACACAAGTCATTGAATTATTTATTCATCGCCCTTGTGGGGTGCTGCATCTGCTTTGATTAGTGTTGAAGCTTAGTCTGGGATGAAGGTGTTTTGTAAACCTCTGTCCAGGATGTAACCAATAGACTCTGTGCCCAGGGTGTCGTACAGAGGAACCACCACCAAGGAGTATGTGTAGCATGCCAGTTCTGAAATGGTCCACTGCAGGGATAAAATAGCAAGTATGAGACATTTACATTTTGTTGTAAAAATACAACAATATCAGTCAGTTTAAAAAATGTGGTCTTAACCATCCCATCCAAAAAAATATTCCAGTAAAAACACATCACAGCCTGGATAAAATTTAAAACTTTTGAATGCAATTCCAGCATGTTTTTGTATACAGTACAGAAATAATGCATGTAAATTTAACCTTGCAAAATAGCTTCTGGAGAACTGGAAAGTCATTGATAAAAATCAGAATTAATGTTCATTAACTAAAGTTAAGCATTTGACTGTCAAAGACAACTTACAAAAGTGTAGAATATGGTGGCCCCAAAGTCCAAATTACATCAACAAATCAGACAAAAACATATTAAAGATTCACAACGATCTTTAAAATAGCAAAACAAATGATGAAAAAAAGATTACTTTTTAAAAATCGAGACTCAAGAAACCAAAACCTAAGAACAAAAGTATTTTATTTCCAGAAATCAAAATGAAATGTTAAAAAAAGAAAGCAAAATGAAAAAAATGAAAAAAACAAAAAGGTAAGGACTATAGGCCATCACTGATTGGATGATGGTGTTTGGAGATGCAGGAGAACAGAAGGACGTTTTGTCTGAATTGTGGTTAAGAGTTGATTGAGCAATCACTGAACTTTAGCAGTGGTTGTGGTCAAACGCTTAAAGAAATATTGTCATGAAAGACATGCTAAGTAACTTCTGGTTGAAAAGATGAACAAATGTCATCATCCGATCAGTGATGTCCCATACCGTTTCTGGATTTTTATTTAGTTTAATTACTTTTTAAAACATTTTCAGGAAATTAATTTTGCTTTCTGAAAATTCTTTTTTACTTTTTGTTTAATCTTTTTTGTAATTATGTTTTGTTTTATTGTGATTTTTTTTATAGTTTCTGAAATTTTGTTTTGATTTCTAAAAAGTAATTCTGCTTTTTATGAATACGTTTTCTTTTTTAAGTGGCATTGTAATAATTTTCTTTATTTATTTATTGCGTTAAGCAATTTTTTGATGTGATTTGAACTTCAATGCTACCGTAGCAGAAACCTTGATCAAAGACCAAAAACTGTTACAACTCTCAAATCACAAACTAGGGTAGTGCTTTTGCTAACCATTAGCCTTCTAAAAATGAGCTTTCTTTCGGTGTGACATTAAATGGTTTTGAAGCAATAACTCTTAATAGACGACTATCCATCTGGGGTTTACTCACAATTAACATGAATGTCCCTCAACACTCATTTCCTTCATTAGACTTACCGGTAGTTTAGGTTCAACTAATTTGAGATAAATCTCACATTTGGTAACACTTCAGATATGGTGCTACAAAACACTCAATATAATGTTTACAAAGATAGTTAATACATTTGTGAAGCTTTTACAGTTTATTGTTTATTAATATGGCCTTTGTAGATAATGGTCTCACCTTAAATGTTAATAATTCTTACTACGTATGTTAATAAACCTATTTTGGCTTATTGTGCTAATAAATGTCTTACTAACACCTCACAAACACATTAATAATGGTTGTTAATGTATTAATAAAGCTTGTTAAGAAATCTTGTTGAAAAGTGTTACCATATTTTCGAACCCTCCAGGATTTTGTGGCAGATATTTATGATTGTTGCGGTCTAAAACGCCTGATGTTCCGGCAGCTTTTGTGAAAAGTTGGAGCAAAAGTTGTGATGTTTTTTTTTAACATATATATTTTTGAAAAGCACCTAAAAATGTTAATTGTAAAACAAAATTAAAGCACCATCATCATATACAATCTTGTTGTGCTGTCATTTAACTTCAATAGAACTGTGAAACATAAAATGAACGTATTGATTTAAACATACTTTAGAATAAAATGACATTTTCCACTGCACACCCTTAGTGGACCCCTGCCCCTAACCCGCCATGTGCTTGCCAGTACTTGACGCACCCCCACCCACCCCACCTCGGGTGGGTAACCATTCACGAGCATCTTGAAGAGAAAAAAGTCTGAAAAAACAAAAGAGAGATAATAAAAGAGAGCAAGGCTCGCGAAAGGAAACCATAAGGGAAACAGTCACGAAACTACAATGTCATCCATGCCTGCTGTCACGGTAGATCAGTCAAAGTTGCAGTAAAGTTGCAGTGAAAATAAAAAGTTGCAAGGTGTGCAACAAATCGCGGGGTTTGCTTGAATTTGCGCTAATAGTTGCGATCGCAACATTGCAAAATCCTGGAGGGTCTGTATTTCTTAACCAACAAAGACTATTTTAGGAACTGTTTAAGTCAGGTTTGGGAGGGACTGTCATAATATAATTAAAAAAAGATTAGTCAAGAATTTATTTTTTATAATCTCTATGAAGAACATTAGGAACCTCTGCAAATGTTCCGAGATGTTTAGTAAATCCTTCACAGTATGTAGTCAACAGTTGCAGCTCAGTGAGATCCAACCTTTATCCGTCATTTCACACTGCTTTTTAGTACAAGGATGTCATACAAGTGCAAATGGAATGAAGAGGCGAGCGTCACCTCTGGTCTGTTCTGGGAAAAGATGCCGATGAATTTGTCTCCTGTGTTAGAGTGTCCTCTGTGTAGGAGAGCAGAGCCAATGTTCTCCGCTCTGTCCACCACCTGAGAGGAAACAGCACAGCATTATATTGGAGTCAAACTCATACTGACGTTGACCCATCTTAGCTTCAGAGTAGTATGCCTGTAGTCTGAACTAAGTACACAACAGGGGTTAAAGAATGAATGTTTATTCTTGAATGTCCATGGTACACATGCAGGGAGAGGCTAGTTTTGCTTTTTGGACTGTTTACTAGCGCGCGTCAGCCACCTGGATTGAGGCTTGGAGCGAAATGTCAAAGCGGTGCAACTCTGGCTAATCTTGCTCCAGGCTTTTTATTTCACCGCCTTTCTCCGATAAATGAAACACTTGGTGTCATAATTCCAGCTGGGCACAAACAGTCATTGTCAAACGGTTCTTTAAAAAATCACTTTCATTGGTTACATTTTGTAGACGTGCTTCAAACTTACTGCAAGATGCCTTAACTCCACAACTGCCAATGTTTTTCTGGACTTTATTTGTTGCCACATAATGGAAAACAAGGATGAGGTTGAGCGAGTAGCTTGGGGTTGTATGTTTTGGAGAGCTCTAAAGAGGCACCAGCAAGCATGTCGCCGTGTCTGGTTTCACCAGATCTTTTGAGAAGGGAAAAGTAACACTGGGGGATCTTTTTATTATTTTCTTGTATAAAATATGAAATACATCACGAGCCCATGGAGCTAGAGCGATCGTGCTCGCAATGATGGCACATGCGGTGGCACTCCGTCTGCGGGACAGCAAACTGGCGGTGGGCAAGCACCGAGCTCTGCTGTCCAGGGACCAGCAGCTCGAGCAGTCGAGTCCGCTAGCCCTGCTGTAGTCTGGGCAGCAAAGCTCCTTAGCTAGCTACTCTGTCCACTGGGCAGTCGGCTAGAGAAGCAGGCGTGATCGCTCCAGCTTCATGGGTTCTGTGACAAGGTGGCCCGTCCAGTGTGTATCCTGCCTTCACACAACAGTAATTAAAACAATGGATGGTAGGTCTAGACAAAACTCATCGCATTTTTCTACCCTTTGATCAAGTCACTGAAAATATCACGTGCCCAAAGTTGAGTCCCTGATTGTGCATCAACCTCATCTGACATCCAAATCACGCCCAAGACCTCAGATCACGTGTCTACATTGACTTAACATTGACACCTGACGCCCTTGCCGCGAGAATCCCATTCGGTGCAGCATTAGTCTTACCTCCTGATAGGACTGCCACTCATACGGCTGGTTTGGTTTTCTTGACCCAAGACAAGGTCCATTATCTGCACCACAAAAAAACAGTTTTCTCTCTACTCAGTTTGAAGGAACGTGGCTTTGCTTTGTTGATGCACTGAATCCTCTTACTTGACACTCTGAGGCCTCGCTGGAACACTTCATATAGTGTGCGTGCATCACTGTAATAGTGTGTCATGTAGTCGTCGTTGTTGTCGTTAAGCACTGATCTTCGAGCATGTTCTCCACCCTAGAAAATACAACATCTGACTTACAGCTTTCTCTTTCAGTGGTCTTAAAGTAAATAATTTGCACAAAGAACACTCTTCAGCCACATTTAACTTTAGAGCTAGCAATAAGTCTTCCTTATTTTAAAATATTATCTGAAAATCTGCTGTGAAAAAGTTTCTGGAGCTCCAATAACATTTTTGTGGAATGAGCTGAACTGGCTAGTTTCATTTTGTACTCTATAGTGCACAAAATGTTTCATACCAGGTGATTTTATCCAGCTACAAGTGAAAGGACCAGAACTCAGATTAAAAACAAAAAAAAAAAAAGATCAGTCACTTACTGGGATTTCTACTGACTGCAATCCAAGATCACATGGCGGTTTGAGGGCTTTGGGTCGGGTGGCAAACCAGTAGGTGGTGATGGCGGCGAAGGCCCCCATTCCCATGAGCGCGTTTGTGGGGAAGCCTCGAACATACTGCCGAAAGTCATCCAGCTCGGGAATCCGCAGCTGTCTCAGGACTTCCTGAGCCTGCATGACTGCACTGACTGTCCAGGGAGAGAGAGAAAGAAAGAAAGAAAGAAGAGCATCAGACAGATGCATTTCAGCTTAATCACACAACTCAAACGTTTAGTTTAAAACAATAGCCAAAGCTTTTTCCATGAACTGGTTTGTTAGTAGACAATTTAAGTCACCAGAGACTTTCTGCTTTGTCCTTTCTGACCTTCATGCTGATTTGAATGTTTTTACTGCGCCAGTTGCCACAACCACCCCTTTAAAATTCTGCAGTTAGTAAAGTTACAGCTGAAAATGAAATTCCATCTCAAATGATTAATTTATAGAAAGTTAGCCTTTACATTAACTTAGCAGCAAACTTAAGTGAAAATACTAAAGCAGTTAAAGAAACAAATAAAGACTAGAGACTTACATTTTTCACATAATCTTTTTTCTAACTTTAGAACAAACACCCCAGTGATTTCTTTGAATGAAAAAAGGTGGTTTGTTGCGGACCAAGCTATGTCAGAAAAACAACTCCAAATAACTATACTTCCACTGCCATGCCTTAAGATTAATAAAAGGTGATTGTTCTATGCTGCTTCACTGAGCAAGTATCTCACTTTGTTGCAATAACATTTGTACCCAAGTGCTTTACCATCTGACTTTTTATTATACAACTCTGTTAAAATTAAGCTGTGGTTTCTTAGGCTAAATAGGTTGTTTCCTCTTTAAAACAGTTTAGCAAGCCAGACGACGCAGATGAGACTTCTGCTTTATAAAGATACATGCTCACGCATACTCAGAATATCAGTTAATCAAGTCCATTTTACTATCAACCCCTGGCTAAATGTATCTGGTCATTTCTAATGGAAGCAGCAGCGCTCCTGCTGTCAGTTTTCTTTCCTGCTCTTGTTTTTGTTAAACATGTTGTTGCGTGTCATGTGTTGTGATTCTTCTACTTTTGTTTATCAAATTTAAAGCCCCGATAAAGACCAAAGTCACAAATAAGGAGCATGACTCGGCTCACATTTTCTAATCCTAAACCTCAGTGCTGCTGACACCACAAACAGATGTTGGACCTCTGGTGTCTGGAATGAAGAAAAGTCTTCAGCTTGTGGATTTTTTGGAGATGAGCTCACTAGGACTCCGGAGCCTCCCTCTATAAGGATTTGAACATATGGGGCTGTGTTTATAAAATGTTGATTTTGCAGACAGATAAGTCCTGTTTAAAGGATCGATTGAAGTTACTAACTAAAATAAATTATTGGAGCCAAAAGCAAAAAAAATATATAACTAGTAACAATTTGCCACTAAATTAGACCCAAACTTAAACTAAACTAAGACAAAATATATTAAATGAGTGGGTATATTATCTTATCTGGAAACTCAGATCTGACCTCTAAATTGAAGGTAAATGATGTGAACATCCACCATGAAGGTAACAATTGACTTCTCACCTACTTCTATTATTAACATCAACCTCATGACAAATTGGGGCAGCGCCAGCTTGGATAAAGTCCTATGGAAAAGATGTCAAACAAACTAAAAATAAAGTGAAACAAATATAACAGACTGTGCTGAATAAGGATTTGTTGTAAATCTACGTGAGACCACAGAGTGCATTCAATGGTGATCCAGCTCTCCATGCAATCAACAACAGAACATGTCAGTTGTGAAAGGACAGAAAGAAACTAAAGGCAAAACAAATGTGTGCCTCAGTATAGCAGGTGCTACTGTAAACCGGCAAGAGAGCACATCATGTCCAGATCTGTTTTCAATGCAGCTAAAACGATTTTTTCAAAAGCTCAGAGTTGATCATAAAGGCAGAATTTAGCTTTTGGTGTCAGTACTTACAGTTCTATAGAACGTGATCACGGAAAGTCCTGACTGCGCACAGCAGGAAGATATGGTTTTCTGAAAGGCTCGTTGCTGCTGCAGTTGCTATTAGAAGGACGCACACTGACCTCTAATAGACCTCTGAAGTTCTCACAACTATGAATAGCAGAGACCACGCCCCTTTCCAGACAGAAACAGACGCACGAGACGCTGCTGCCCGCTCACCACACAGCACAAGGGCACTGTGCAGGTTAATCAAAAGCCACAAAGACTTTACTGTTTTTGTTTTTATTGTATACCTAATGCACACAAAGACTTCCACCTCTCGTATACACTGAAGCATCCGCGGCATAAACGTCCAACGACTCAATCAGTTATGACGCTGTTCGGCATCAAGTTAGACAAGACTGACACAGTTTATAAAATGTATACAACCTGATTTTTTCACTGACCTGCTTTTTCACATGAATGAGAGAATAATTAGAGGCTTAAGTAGGTTGGGTGCACAGAGCACCGATAACAGTAATAATTTTATCCCTTTATAAAAATGCATACATTTTAGAGAGGTACAATAACAGCAGTGTTATACTGATATTAGCAGACAGCTGCATAATTTTTGGTTAAAATTATTATTTCAGCCAAAGTGTAAAGAAAGACTGGGTTTCTGTCAACCCAGTATTTTAAATATTGATAAATATTTACCAACATTTAATTCAATCATTTAAATGTGTATGTATCTATGGATGGATGGATGAGGAAACTGTACAAAAATATAAATAATATATATATATATATATATATATATATATATACACACATATATACAAAAAGTGATCACAGGAAAAATAAAAAAAGTATCTGCAAAAAAAAAGAATCATAGAAAAACCTAAAAAGTAACTGCAAACAAATAATGCGATGCAAACGGGAAAGCTACAACGGAAGTCGATTATCGGGGATTGTTTTTGCTGACGGACACGCCAGAAGTGGACTGGTTTTTGCTACATGCAGTGCTGCAAGAAGAATATTTAAGACATCTCCTGATTTTGTTAACCAAGTATTATATTCACTAAACTACTTTTATCAACAAAGCTCCTAATTTTTACTGATTTATAGGCCCAAATTAGTTTTTACATAAAATTTATTTCCCCCAGTACACACACACAAACATATCTTGCTTAGCTTTAAAATTTAACATAGTTTTATTTTTGAGTGCGTATCCCTCCTGGCATTTATTCTGAACAATTGATCTACAGTTTATAATTCCTTGTTTCTGACTGTATGTCATTTGTGTTTTGAATTTAAAAAAACTGTTTCAAGAAAAAGGAGGAAAAGAAGGGTAGTACGAATTGAAAATAATCGAGAAAGTAAGTGAAGATGTTCTTGTTCAATGTACATCTACCATGTACAATGTAAAAACAATTTAAGTATGTTATTTGATTAAACCACATAGTTCTAGGTTTGAAGGTAAATCATATTACATCAAATTTTTAGGTTCCAGTTACTTTTTTAATTTTTACTGCAATCCCTTTTTTTTGCTGATACTTTTTATTTTTGCTGCGATCACTTTTTTGTTGGCAAATATATATTTATTTTTTTTTTTATGTCTTTTTTTGTTTGCCTTTTCTTTTTTTTGTGGGCAGGCTCAGGGATGACCTTGTGAATTGGGCGGAACCGACCGAGATCGAGTTGTTTCACTTCCGTGTATTAAAATGGTCCACAAAAATGACTCATATTTCATAAATAATGTGTTTTTCTCCAAATGGAGAATTATTGAAAAATAGTGTCAAATAAGTAACTATTTCATTTGTTTTTATCACTAGTTAAATAGTTGTACTTTGGAATTACTAGTTATGCTTAAAACCGCTTATATCAAGGATATTGACTTGATATTAATAAGGTTGGAGGCATAGGGGAAGCTGTAGGGACAGGGGAAGAATTTGGATTAGGCCTTACTTGTTAATAAACTTATTGTATCTTAAACCTAGATACCAAATGCAGAGCTTTATTTGTGTAATACTTTTTGAATAAATTCATTGTTTTTTTAAATGTATTCACATTTGCATCGTGTTTATAGAAAAAAAAAAGTCAAATGTAGAAAAATTATGGAAAAATGTAGTCTCACCAAAGATAAAATTGCTGTTTGGACTGAACAACAAGGACTTTTAGAATTTTTCTCTTTAAACAGATAAAGAACAAATTTTTAATCTAATTTCTGATGTGAAAAAAAAGTGGAAAAACCTCTTCTAACAAATGCACAAATACGCATCAACTTTACAAAAACATTTTGTACATTTTTTCCAAAGACATATTGTAACCATTAAATAATGTAATGATAATTTTACTTCAGTTATAACTTCTGAAAAGGTGGAAGGACAGTAACCCCCACCCCACCTGTTTCAGGTGGGCAATAGTAGAACATGCAGACTGTCACGCTTGACCGCCAAAAGGTAGAAGGTACGCCCGGTACTAGTTCTCCCGCAGCCCCCGCCCACCCCCATTACTTCTGTTCTCCATACTTGGCCTGGGAGGACGGGAAGCCAATTGGAGAGCAGGTTTAGCAGTCACCCCACACCAGAGCAAGCCAACACAAGACGCAAGAAAAGGGGGGAGGAGGGAGGTGGGCAGGGCAGCAGGGTCATTTGACACATAACACAACATGAAGACAAACTAAGTCAGATTGCAGCTCCGCTGTTCATTAACTGATTGACCCAAAACCCCTAGCAACGGAGTCCCGATGCCAAAGCACAGAGAGGGACCGCCCCGCTGTTTCTCTGAAGTGAAGAGATATCTGTGTGAAAGTGAGCAGCAGCTCCACATCATGTCAAACATAACTACCAAGTATTTCATCTGATTGTTTGTACCTTATGAACTATTTGTTAACACACAGAGCCTTTACACAGCAGAATTCAAACCATGTTAGATGCTATAAATCAGTTACTTTTAAAAAAACTTTAAAGGACTTAGAGTAACTGATGACAACAATAAGCAATTTTTAATTTTTATGACTTTTCATTCTCCACAAAACATCTCTGATGTCAGCTGTGAGTCATGTTTCACTGGGAAAAGAATTTAGGAATTTACTATTTCCTCCCTTCGGTCTTAAACTTGGGAACACATTTCTAAGCAATGTGTTGCACAAGTATTTGTTGATTTTAGTGATAACGGTCCCATTCCAATCATCTTTTAATCTATTGTAAAAGCGTACCCAGTGATCATTAAATTATAACAGTGCTGTTTTACTCAAAATGAAAAGAAAAAAGTAATTTTCTAAGAATTTCTGCAGAGTGGTATTAGTTAATCAGAAAGTCACCTCCGAGTCGTGAGCAGGAGTACTGGTTGGCGTGGAGTAAGCCCATCTCCAATTCCCATCATCTACCTGTTTAGACTTTCTTCCTCTAGCCTACAGTCCCTCACACCCACAGACAATCATTACCAAATGTACAGTTTTGACCCTGATGGCAGCTTAGACGAGGAAAACGGAGACGTACATGGATCTAGTGGTCGACAAGTGGATGCATCAGAGGGAACCAAGGAGCTAACAGCCTGCTGATTATAGCTTCTACATCACAAGCTTATTCAGACAGGCTTTTTCCATATGCTCCTGATTCACAACGATTTGAATAAAGAAATACTTTGTAATTGTGATTCTTGCTTAATTTTTCTCACATCATGAGAAAATTGGCACAAGAAGATGTTAAAACCACCAAAAACACAACTTTTATCAGCGTAGGTCTTTAAAGAGACTTCATTTCTTTCGGCTACATTGCGATAATTGATCACGTCACATTACTTTGAATATTGTGTAGTCATAGGTGCATGTGTCCCAATTGTGTAAAAGAAGCATCTATTAGAAGATAAATACAAACTGGATTTACTGGCACCCCCTAAAGGAGTCGGTTCACGAGTACAATCCATATGTATCAATGAAAGTCATTCTCAGCTCGCTCAGACAAGGAGGGGCAACTGACACGCCGCAACAAGTAGCGGATCAAGAGGCGGGAGGAGCTGGTGCAACTTGAGTAACGTCTTTTCAGGGTTCTGCGAGTCTTCGTCTGACTCAGAACCACGGTGTCATGAAGCCGAGGATGACCTTTGACAAGATAACCAGCATGAAGACGAAAAGTCCTGACCCTACGATTGAAAGCACACACCCCCCGTCACGTAGGCGGACGGCGGAGAAATATATAGTCGGGGGCGTGGAGTGGGACAAAGGTCGCACACCTGTCAGCAACAAGCAGCATCGGAGAATCAGCATGACACTGGTACAGGAGAGTGAAAACCAGCTCGGCTCTGAACCTTTTGACATGTAGAGTGATTATGTTGTATTGATCTGAGAAACAGAATAATTAAATCAATTATTTATACTTATTAAGCTTTGATGCATTATCATTAGCCACTACAAATAAATACTTGAGAAGCAAAAATGAGCTCTAAAAATTGTGTTTCTTCTTATCGCTTTCACAGTGAAGGTACAGTATGCAGAGGAGTTGCACTTTAACAAGCAAGCTGGATGAACAGAATAAGTATTCATGCTGTCACTCTGCTAAACCGCTGAGCAGCTGACATGGCATGGCACAAAAGCAGGTCTGTTGACTTCGATGAAAGCCCTTCAAGTCAAAATCAAGTCACTTTTGAAAAAAACCTGATAAAATGACACACCCAAATCTTCTTCTGTTAAAAAAATGAGATCATTTTTCTTCTTTTTGTCTAAGGTGAAGGCACACCCCTGATTATTTTTTAACTCCCACTCGATTTTTTTTTTTTAAATTTCCATTCAGTGAAGGATGCAACTATACAGGCTTTTGGAACAAGATAACACTTGAGACCTCAGATTCCTGCTTTAGAAGTTCCACGTCGATGCTAAATGTTGTGTAAACATCAGATTTTACTGCCTGCTGGCAAACCCAAAACACAAGTCGGCTGATGCTGGTATTCTCAAATGACGAAATAAGTGACGGCAGTCAGTCCACACTCACTGGTGCCCCGTGCTCCTGAACGGGCGTATAATTGCATATTTGCGGCCACTTTAATGTCAGTCATGTGTGACTGCGCAGAATGGTCAAAACAGCAGCGGAAAAAGCACTTCCTTAAACCTGCGTTCCAAAGTCCTGAGTAAGAGGAGTTTGTAAGACAATGCTCCCAGCATGAGTTGCATCTCTGTCTACCAGCACTGTCAGACAAAATAGGGAGTTGGCAAGAGAGAGCAAAGGATTCTGAAAGATGATCAAAACATCTAAAAACACGTATCAATCACTCCTAAAAGGTGTTTTTGTGTCTCCACTCTCAGAGGAACATTTCTAATCTCTTAAATATCTACAGTACATATAAACAAGGGGAGCAAAGATAGCCTGATAAAAACTAATAGTTGAGTTTCAGAACTTTGAACAGGTCGTCATGTTACAGCCATGAATTAGAGCAATTCCCTGATTGAATGAGGATACACTGAGTGACAATTAAATTAAACTAAATTAAGATTAAATAGCTATTTGGAATAAATGCATTCACACTCTCTAGGTTCAGTCTGAAAAATTATAAATACAGAAAAAAAAGAAACTACTTTTTTCAGTGTTGCAGATAAAATTCCACATATTTAAAGACTCACCCCAAAAAAAATTGTGCTATTGGTGCTTTTAACTTGTTCTTGTAGCATTTTTTGTCATAGCGGAAGACATAGATAAAATAATTTGACTTTTTTTTTTTGCTATGCTAATGTTAGTTTGGGTTTGTGAGGTGTTATAAGCTAGCGATAGCGAGTGTAAACAAAGGGCTGATGGGAAATGATCATAGCTAACTTCATGCAAATGGTCCTGCCCACAATCTTTGTAATGAACTACTGCTGAACTGCAGAAAATATGTCTTAAAATATTAAACCAAAAATGGTATAATCATAAATAAAAGACTGCTGGGAACAATTTTACGTTAAAAAATATAGTTGCAGGGAGACTTTAAATATCATGTGTTGTTTTTCTTTAAATATTTGTTTTTGTTGTATTTTATTTTTTATAGTTTATATTAATGCTGGAAAATATTTGCAAAATTCATTTATATATAGTCATACAAACATGAGCAAAATCTGTAAAAAAGAAAAAATGTAAAAATCTGTGTCATTTCCCAGAACATAATTTGTGCAGAGCAGCAGCAGTTCATTTTAAATTTGCCTCTGAGCTCCGGGCACGGTGACTGAAGCAGAGTAAACCTGCCCCTACTTCCCATTATTCATTTGTTTGCACCCTCAAGCTTATGGCCCTTCACATCTTCACCTTAACATTACCAGTGTAACAAAACAATATAGCAATATTGAAGCTATCCAGTGTTTTTAACCAGATGCCAGATCGGAGGAGGAGAACAAAGACGTACATTGATCTAGTCGTCAACAAGTAGATGCATCAGAATGGAGAACATGGAGCTTGCTATTGTAGGTTCTATTTCACTGCTACAAACTAATTTAAAATTATTTTTTTGCTTCTGTCCCCTATTCACCACGATTTGATTAAAAAATACTTTGAAATACCATTTTGGGCTTGCTTTTCCTTATATATGTCTGAAATTGTCTGAAAAATTATACAAAAAAAAGCTAAAAACAAATCATACAAATCATTTGTATAACTATACTTTTGTTGTTTTCTAGTTATAAACTTATGAATATTTATGATTTATCATGATCAAATAACAAATTAATATTGTACTGATCATTTAATTTGTACAATTATATAATTGACTAATTACCACATAAACAGGTAACTATTTCAATGAGCATTACAGGGGCAGCAGCAGCTTGTAAATCTCCCTTACCTGGTTTGGACCTTCAATGCTGCAAATGTGTCTGCAGACACAACCCAGTGTCCAACCCAGTGTCCTGCCATACTCCTGTTCTGAAATTTCTGATGGTTGCCTAGCAACACCATCTTACAATATTATTGGATGAAAATAGCAATGTGGTCCATTCTATGCTTGAACATGTTTGTTTTGACTATTTCACCGCCCACAACTGCAAAATACCCCAAAACAAAAAACATGTATCGAACTTATTTTAATGAGAAATATGCTAATTTTACGACAGTGACGTAGCCTTTTTTTTTCTTAGATGCGTCACAATATTTTTTTTTTTTTTTGTTTAAAACAGTTATTTTTACAAGAGAAAACTAAATGATAACATGAATGTCGGCCACACTGTAAACACACGTGAGCGAGCACGCGCGCACACAAAGCCACACGCGCGTATGAACAAAGTGGCGGGATGCCATCGCATGAACAATAAGATAATAGTCCCTCAGTGTTTTCTTCATTTAAAAGCGAACGCAACTACACACGTAAGGGCGCGCGCGCTCATTTAACATTTCAATAAAGACAACGAGAGGGAAGAAGCAGGAAAGTTTCACGACAAAAGTAACAATAGACACTGGATATGTAATCATCTCTGGCACTACGTGTCCATGTCTGGCTCGTGAGCAGCCTCGTTCACTCCCATTCTGCTGCTGAGCTAGCTTAATGAAAGACTCCCACGCGGCGTTTTAACACGAAACCACTGCCGCCCCACACAGACACAGACGCAGTGTAACGAGGACATCGTGAAATGAACGGAAATGATGATGAGACAGACGCTGTAGACAAACTGGCTTCGCTTCTGTTCTATTTAAAGCGCGAACAAAAGCAGCTGCTCTTTTAAAGGCTCGAACCCGGCTGCTGTTTTCTGAGAAAACCACACTAAACACAACCTTTCACACATGTACCCCGACATATGTTAGCTTTTAGGTGGCTAATGTTGTACTGACCTGTAGACAGCGGCACACTTTATCGAGATTCTCCAGGAGGAACAGGAGCGGCAAAGTTGCCAGATCTGATCTTTGATTTCCAGCGCGAGCTTAAACCATAGTTTACAGTCAATGGCTAAAACGTCAAACCCGGTAGTTCCTCAAAGAAGGAAACTGTTATTATCATCACAACATGTCACTTAATAACAGCAAAGAATTTAGGGTAAAGTCAGTCATATTGTTATTTTGGTTATAAAATTATTTCTGAAGTGAAGGATATTTATATTTTACCCTATTAATAAATTATTCAAATTAATCGTTCAGTTAATTTTATCTTTTAAACAAACAACATAAAAGATGTTTTCTGACAACCCTGAAAAATTGATGAAATACAGCAATAACACGTTCAAAACATTAACTTCAGATGAAACCCAATTAAGGGGAAATCCTCCGGATCTGGCAACACCAGCCACAGACTTGACTGTTTGGTTTCGCTGGTGAAGATTTCAGCCAATAGAAGGCACGTTTACATTGCTGCCCCGACTACTTTGTGAGAAGACGCCGCTCATTGGCTAAAGGGGAGTGCAGTCGTCGTGCATGTGGCGTCTCTGTACACAGCTGCATCAATCCAAAGTGACGTGAGAGAACTGTTGTTCTAGACGTCAGTGGATACTTTTTGCGCTCAGTCTACAAAATTATCATACAACATTGTAATACAATATCATAAATTTGCCACTGGATAAAACTTGAACACAAATTTTGATAGAGTTGCTCCTGCTAAAGAACAAAACAGTTGTAGCAACTAATTTTCCTCTAAAAAAAGTTTATTAAGCTTTGTTTGGTGTTGAATTAATTAAAATTCAATTTAAGATCAAACAGACCTTTCTTTAGAATTTTGTGTTATATTGTCTTTAAATATTGCAGATTTCCCTTAGAAATAAGTTTTATTTTATTTTATTTTATTTTATTTTATTTTATTTTATTTTATTTTATTTTATTTTATTTTATTTTATTTTATTTTTATTAGAACTTAAAAAAAATATTTTACTCGGAAACCATGGGTAGAATAAAAAGAAATAAAATGAAAAATAAATAAGAGTAAGAATAAATCAACCAAAACAAAGGAAAAAAAATCACTATCCAATACAAAAAGATGTAATTTTGTACAACTTGTTTACTTCTAAAAGTTCCTTTTTTTATACAACTCTGCATGTCTATGAAATGTGTTGAAGAAGCATACCAAAATTGTAAAACCTTATATATAAGTAAATAAATAAATAATAATTTCAGTGAGTAATAGTTTCTTGTCTTGATTTTTTTTTTACTGTTTTTTATAATAAAAGAGAGGTAGTATTCACTTAAGAAATTTGAAACTAATGCATATTAAAATATGAAGAAAATCCAGATATCATTTGCCACATAACTTTTTTTCTGAATGTTTTGGAAACGTGAAAATATTGATGAAACAACACAGCTACAGTTTGCGAAACAAAATTACTCATTGCTTACAAAACAGAGGAAAGCTTGATTACAAATAAATTCTTTTTGTGACTATAAAAGCAATAATTTAAAAAGTTATTATTAATTATGCCTAAAAAGGTGTCAATCACATAAAACTGTTTCATCCGCTGTAATAATACTTAAATATGACTAAAACATAAATCCATTTTTGTCTGTGTTCCCTGCAAGCTTGTTATATACTGATAATTGAAGTCTGAAAAATCTCATGTTAATCAATCTCCACAATTATGACTGCATTTGCTCAATCAAGATTTGCAAACGTTTGATAAAGCTAAGTGAAAAAATAATTTGGATTTTTTTTTTTTTTTTTTTTTTAAGATCCCCAAATACGAAAATTTCTTTGTGCTAATAGTTCCAATAGTCTCCTAAAACAGGAAAGTTATAAACTGACTGAATCAATGCCTGAGGAAATGTTTAAACTTTGGTAGTTCCTAAAATGTACCACAAGAGGGCGCACTTGCGCGCCTTAGTCAAAAGACAGCAATTTTTGGCTGAAACTTTTGACTTTCTTTAAGAAAATACTCAAAGCATGCTATAGCTAAACAAAGCACATCACATTTTCAGGAAAATATATGTATTCCGTTATAAATAAAACTTAAAAAAGACACATCTGAAAAAGAGCTTATCTTTTTTAAGAATTTCCAAGATGAATACTCCAAAACGTATTCATGAGACGTTCCTTCTTTAATCGTTTGGTAAAAAATAAAAATATTTAGAAACACTAATGCTTTGAGCATAATACGTATTATTTTCAGTGAAGGGATCTTGTTCTGACGGTTATGTGCTTGCGCGTTTTTTTTCCCATTGGGGCCGTTTTTTCTGCACCGTGCAGTCTGAGCTCAGTGGGGACCGTGTGAACTGCCACAGTTCAGGCTGAGGGGGGCGCACCGACCCAAAGGATTGTCTTCAGCGGAGGTCACCACGGGTCAGAGCGCAGTGCCAGACAACACCCGAGTTCACAGTGGAGGCGACCGCCGCTGATGTTGGCAGATGATTCAAACCTGTAGGTTCATTTATAGTTTCCTTGTTTGTTTTGGCTGCCATGAACATCCGGGATAAATCATGTCTGGATTAACTCACACACTTTTATTTAAAAAAAGAAAGAGGAACAAGTCGAGGAAATACGACTGAAGATAAAGTTGAGTAAAATAACTTTGAAAAATTCCAAATTATTATTACTTTAGTATTTATGCATGCCAGACCACATTGATATTTGATTCGTTTTTTAACTAAAATAAGTTAAAACATTTTCCTAAAGTAATACTGCCTCCATGGATGCAACATCCTCCACAACAATAAATGTTCTCTTTAGACATGCACGGACTGATTTAGACTTTTCTAAGTTTGGTATACAAATGCTTTTTTGTTTGTTTGTTTGTTTTAAAATAAAAATAAAAAAGTTTTTTCAATTTTCTTGTAATAAAAATGTTTTATAAACACCATCCATCAAATTAAAAGGTTCATTAGGAACAGAAAGTACTGCAAAAAATAAATTATTTTGAAATTACGGACTAAGAGCAGATTGACAGCTTGTATTTGTCATTAAATTACGCGTTTTTCTTCTTATATAATAATAAAAACGTTGGACCCTTTAAAAAAGTCTTAAAATATTTTTATGTTTTACTTTAAAAAAAAAAAACAAATAGAATGAAACGGCAAATCAAAAACATCATTTCTATATCAGTTTAAAAAGAGTTTGGAATGCGGCCGCCTTTGGCCCAACACGCACTTAGCGGCCAAGCCAGGATTACGCAGTTAAAATTGAGGGGATACATTACTTTCTGATATAAGAAACCCATCCACTGTATTTAAATTGAATCTAAAAACAGTTTAAAAGCATAAAAGCTATAAATAAAATGCTACAATTAATGTCAAGTGTGTCTGAAAGAAAGTTACGCGCATGATTGAATGGAGCTTGTGCTCCAAAGAGCGCAAATCTTTACTCAAAAGGATTAAACGTAAACGTGGACATTCAGAATATTTTAAATATTGTTTAGTTTTGTTACGTTTAAAAAGTCACAGTTTTGGTTCAAAGAAAAAAAGGGGAATGGTTGGAAAAAGCGGGACTTGTGCTATAGTCTTTTGATTTATTCTGGCGCAACACAATAGTCTGCCAGCAAAGACTTCCAGTGTTTAACTCAGTTCTCTTAAAAAAAAAAAAACTAAAAACACACAAGTCCGTCCATATTTCAAAGGACAAACACATAAAAAGTGTTAAAAACTCCACACTCAAGTAATTGGATTTTATGCCCCCGTCCCTCTCACTCGCGCCTTTCTCTCCATGGTGCTCTCAAAACTCTCCAAAAGCCTCAGATGTCGTGCGAGCTTTGCTTTCTTCAATCTCTGCCGCTTTTAATTCGTCGACATCACTCACAGGATCAAATATACCCAAGCATGGAGAAGTTTCCAGATTAAAACATTCCCAGTCACAAACGGAGCAGACTGTCGTGACGCATGAGAGCAGTCTGAATCCGTGAGAGGGAGCGCACACAATAAACCTGTTGTGGACCTTGCTGTGAAAATATGTTTGAAGAAAAACAGCCAATTGTTGTATGAAATGTATTCAAGTATAAAATAATGCCCTTTGTTTGGGGCAAAAAACTTGAGCAATGTGAGGGTACAAAAGTCCCCTGTGGCATTTACTCGCAGCCTTTGTGCAGTTTGCGCTTTGGCGTCTCCACTTGGCGCATTCCCCAGGCCCCTTTAAACGCGATTGTTTCTTTCATTCTAATGACATTTACCGGATCAAAACATGCTGTTAATTCGATCAGAAAGCTTCACCCTTCATAACAATGGCAGTATAATTTCTCCCAAAGTTTGTTAAGTTGACCGAAATTAGGCAAATGAATAGAGGTCTCCGGGCTACCCATCTTGCAGGTGACGGGAATAATGCGCGCTCACACCAGCTGCATTCTTCTTTATTTCTCCCTTTCTTTCACAGCATTATTAAAATTTAGGCCAATGAAACTATTCATTCGACTGAATAGACATTTTCTTATAGGATAATAGGATACAAATTGAGCCTCTCCAAAGAGTCTCCAGTGGTGGGTAACCCTCGTGTGCCAGAGGCTGCTGGAGACGCTGGCCTTGACGCAGACGACGCTCGTGTGCCAGGGCTAATCACACACCTGCCGCGGAGTCCAGCAAAATAAAGAATGTAAACAAAAAGCTTGCCATCTCTCATAAAAGATGGACGTGTCACCAAGTCGTGTGAGAAACGCCGAGAACAAACGGGGGGACTCCGTCTCCAAAAGATCTCCCCTGAACTTGGCGGAACAGCCTATTAAAGGCTTACTTAATTACTTTAATGGTACTGGACAGGCCTTAAAACTCGTACCGGGCTTGGATGAAAGTTAGGGTGGCTTGCTGAGAATTGTAAACATGCGATCGTGTGAGAAACGCGAGCTTGAAGAAAAAGGGATTCATTTTTTGCCCGCTTTGTCTCGAGCGCGCACAGTGCGCTCCGCCGGATCAGGCGAGTCCAACGCTCTCGTATTATTTCCCGCCTGCGTTATTGCTATGCAAATAATATTCCAACAGCAATCACGTGTCTTTTAGACAGCCACGTGGATTAACAAAGCAGGTTTGCTCCCCCCGTTGAGTTTTTTTTAAAACAATTTCTTTAACTGATCCTAAACGCACACATTTACCCAATGCGCAGCTCTAATCCTGTGGAATAATTTACACAGTGAATGACAGACTCTCTTAGAAGCCTCCTTTATAAGCAACAGCACCGATCCCTATATCCAGTCTTCTCAACCTTCAACCTGACCAACACACCTCATCCATACGTTCAACTGGAGGGATTTTTCAAAGTTTTGCCAGAAATTCCTCGATGGCATCCAAGATGAAGGACAGGAAGGTACGCGCTCCGTGTGCGCACACAGGAGTTACATACTTTGGCAAACTTGTCTGATTTTTACAATGTTTATTTTTTTAACTTGTACACCTCGTTTTGACTAAAAATAATCCGAAATACCACTTGTAACATTTTTACGCCCAATGGAAAAATAGTAGCATGTTTTGCGCGCGCAACAGAGGAATTTCCGTGCGCCTTTTGAAATTTAACGCTGTGAAATTATTGAGCTAAAGTAATGCAAGTTTAAATAAAACATTTTAAATTTCTAAAACAAATGTTGTATTTACTATTTGTTAACTGTAATTGGTCTATCGGGGGCACAATTGTCCACTGAGCGCTTTGGAACGGTCACACGCGCGCTGCGCAAAAATCCGTCCGACATGGCTCTTAAGCAGGAGCTCAGTTTGTTTCGGAGGTGTCTGGAGGGGGATTTTGCTTTGTTTTCTGTATTTATCAAACAAATACGCTTCAAATATGCAATGTTCTTATTCGTGTTTTCACAGAGAACTCCAATCTCTCACAAAGTGATCGAGAAAAGAAGACGGGACCGCATCAACCGCTGCCTGAACGAGCTTGGAAAAACCGTTCCAATGGCTCTGGCAAAACAGGTGTGAAAATATATTCTTTGCTATTTATGTCTGACAGCTTTTATGATTAAAAAAATGTCTGAAAATGAGTGGCACCCTTCCTTAAGGCGCGCTCACTTGGAAGTGTTAATGCTTAAAGTTGGACTTGTTTGACGCGCATTTCGGCAGAACTCTGGAAAACTGGAGAAAGCGGAAATCTTGGAGATGACGGTCCAGTACCTTCGAGCGCTCCACTCAGCAGATTTCCCGCGCGGGAGAGAAAAGGGTTAGTAACTTTACCCATCATTACGCATGATGTTTAACCATCACAGAAGCAGGATCTTAACCTCTCCGCTCTTTGGTTTAATTCCAGGAGAGCTGTTGGCCGAATTTGCCAACTACTTCCACTATGGATACCACGAGTGCATGAAGAATCTGGTGCATTACCTGACCACAGAGGACAGAGCAGAAACAAAAGATATCAAGTACGCGCGGATTCTTGCGTTTCTACAGTCAAAGTCTCGTGTGGTCACTGAGCCCGTCTTTGGCTCCGTGGGCGCACTTGTGGAACCGTCTGACTATCTGAGCCAGCTCCACTCCTCGCCGGAGCACCAAAACCACAGCCCCTCCGAATACCAACAGTGCCCGCCAGGGGCCTTCTCGTGGCACGGCTCCGCCCGGAGCCAGAGCATATCCTACCCAACGGTGCCTCTCTCTTCTCACACTCAGCAGCACGGAGGATACTTGTCACCGGGGCTCGATCATCACTATTTTAACTTCTTGGGCCACACTCACGCGAACGCATTCAGTCTGCACAGCGCGCAGCACGCCATGTAAATACTTCAGACTTTTTGTTACTTGATTTTATTTTATTTATGCTGTAGATCATGTACATGTTGTGAATAAATACAATATTTCTTACTAAAAATGTTTCCCCGTCTTAATATTTACAACCCAACATCAAGACTGTGCGTAAAATGTAAACTCGTTTTAAATTAGGCCAATCCAAGGAGGGAAAATGTTTAAGTTGATCAGCAGTTTTGTAAAACCCAGGAGAAAAAAATCATAAATACCGCACTTTTCTGATCATATTTTTAAAAAAGAAAAGAATCTGAAGTAAAACAGCATTTCAAGAATGCTTCCATAGTCTAATAATGAGCCGATTAGAGCAAAATGGTTGGTGTATTTTTAGGGTACAACAAAATTTGTGATAATTCTTTTTTCCAAATACTCTACACGAATTAATATCCTGCTTTAAAAGATGAATTTCTAGTGTTGGTGAGTGTAGATCTCACCTGAATTTGTGTTGAAAAAAACAAAATTCTTCATACCAAAATCCACAGTTAAAACAAAAGAAAACAAAACATCTGTTAAGTCAAAGGGCGAGTCTTTAACCCTAGAGCACCATCAGGTAATTTTCACCGGACCCAAAGTATTTACATTATTTTAAATTTGTTGCATTTTTGAGTGTCATGGGTCCCTGTTAAGTCTCACATGACCCAGGAATGAGTGGACCAAAGGCAAAGTGTACAGTATCCTTGTTTATCTTTTTAGGATTTTTTTTCTCATAAAATTCCTACTTTTTCAGTCATTTTCAAGCATGTTCATAGCATCTTCTTTTTACCCCCCCTTGCATAAAGTGCAAATTGAAATAAAATAAAGCTACTGTAATTCGTCATGTGTTGTCATATCTTGATCTATTTTTTATGAAAAATACTTTTTTATTGGGTATTTTACAATGGGTAAAAATTACCTGGCAAAAGTGATGGTGTAACTTTTTATAGCGAAAGTGTTCTAGGGTTAAGAGGACAGCAGATGAATTTATGATGACATAAGGTTGCCCCACTTTAACTGCTGAGAAAACTCTATTTTTCTACGGGTGAGTGTCGCTGTTCAGAAGGATTAAATGTTTTCAAGTTTTCCAAAGTGTTTTACATTTTGTGTTTTGCAGACAGACAAAAGAGTACTGAGACATGTGCAGCTTTATCTGACATAAATGGGGTTTTGAAGAGGACCCAAACTTTGATTAAAAAATATAATGATAATAATAAACCTTGAAATAAACTTGAGTTAATTTTCATCCCAATTCTTGAGTTATTTGTATTAGGGTATATTTTTGGGTAACTTTTTGGAGATTCATACATTTTTTGCTTTGATTTTAAACTATTTTAAGTTATTTTATTTTCTCGTTTTTCCTGAGCTCTTTTTTGTTTTTATGCAAAGTTAAACCCCAAAAAAGCTGCCTCTTTTAACATTGGGGTTGGGTTAAAAAAAGCCTAACTGGACTTTTTAGTGTGTTTAAAAAAAGAGCAAAACATAACAAAACCCTGAACTGGGAGAGGAAACACAACAAAAGATACAAATCTAACCAAAACAAAAGGGTTAATCCTCATATTATGCATATGGTCTTGAACAGAAATGTCAGATTTGAATGTAAACAGTAAAAAACAAATTCTGCATCAAACTTCCCAGTAAAGTGGAGATCAGCGGAAAGACAATCAAGAAGATGATCAGACTTCTATGGTCAGGAGTCTTTTCAATAGTATTTATGTTAAAGGCAGAAGAAGGAGGGGGTGGTGTGTGTGTGTGTGTGTGTGTGTGGGGGGGGGGTTATAGTGCGACAGAAGCTTCATCCTTGAGTGATTGTGAAGGAAAAATAACCAACACCATGAAATTAAAAGATTGAGGGTTAGAAAGATCCTCAAAGTTCAAATGAACACAAACATGAAGTGATGCATTAAACTAGCAGAAATTCACCTTTTGTTGATGTGGCGATGCCAGAGAGGGTGGACGTAATCAATCATTTCTCAGAGTGGGTCGGAGGACTGACGGGTGGATGGATAAGCTCATGATAATCGCCTGGATGGCTGGATAAACCCACATTAACCAGTCCCTGACCAAAAAGAGAAGCAACAAGAGGAACTGAAAGACAGTGTCCACGCAGACGGAAAAGTGACAATACCATCAAGGAGAAAAGGGATTTGGAGGCAATTCTTGGATCCCCACAGCTTCAAATCCTGACTCTAAACAAGAAAAAAGAAAAAAGTCAGCTGCCTGTGAAAGATTTCACCACATCACATCACATGAATAATAATAAACTGAGCAGGAATAAAAACAGACTCCAGACTATTTATTGTCATGCAAAAATCAGCTGCAGTGGTTCTACTTCTCCTTTGAGAATGTTGATCTTTTGCATTAACATCATGCTCTGAACATTAACAATCTATCTTTTCAATACATATTCTTTGACGGATGCCATGAAACCAACAAACGCCAACTTTTAAACTTGCGCTAACTAGAAGTTTTAAGAATAAAAAATGGTAGGGACATTTTGTTCCAAACATACTCTGAGAAATTACACCTTAATAATCATGGATTCCCTTTTAAAACACAAATTTTTCATCACGTTTGTAATGAAACTTTTAATTAATCCTGCATAGAGCTTGCAGAAGAAATTATTTATTTTCTACAAAAGGCAATGAAGAATAGAAGGAAATGTTTTTTGAAAATGTGTGGCCCTGTAATTTAGAACCGTTTGTCACAAGAGAACGTTTGAACGTAACTATTTTTCACCCGCATCGCATTTGTGAAGAAATCCTGAATTTACTTGTATGTAAAATAAGTAACATAAAATTTGAAGGGAGAGACAACTTTAACAGACCAAAAATGTTTTAATGTTTAATGCGGCTGCACGGTGGTGCAGCGGTTAGCGCTGTTGCCTCTCTGTAAGAAGGCCCTGATTCAAGTCCCGGCTGGAGGACCTGAAACAAAAACACCAACAGGAGACTTTTCTGCCTGGAGTTTGCATGTCCTTCCTGTGAGTTTTCTCCAGGGACTCCAGTTTCCTCCAACCAGCCAAAACTATGCTTTACAGATTAATTGGTTACTCTAACTTACCCGTAGGTGTGAATGCGAGTGTGGCGCTGTGACAGACTGGCGACCTGTCCCTGGTGTACTCTGCCTTTGCCCAGGTCAGGCCACCCCATGATTCCGAAAGGGACAAAGTAGGTTTAGAAAATGATGATCGTGGTCTAAATATATAGGCTTTTCTCTTTTGACTCTTGTTTCAGTATGTAACTGACTGACTGGAATTGAATCGGAACTGTTGGTCAGATTCCATTATCAAATGAACAGTTTAGAAATGTGAGAGTTCTGACTCTAAGGTTGGGTCAACCAGGGTTTGCTTTTTAGATAATTGTTGAAAAAATGGTGAGTATTGATTTTATGTTTCAGGTAAGGGGTCTGCAACATGCAGCTTGGAAACACATGTGGCTTTTTTGTGCCTCTGGTTAAAAAAAAAACTAAACGTTTTATAATTTGAAAAAAGTAATTGTAAAGTAAAAATAAGTAAATCGTAAAGTAAGGAAAAAAGTAAAATTAGTTTATTTAATTCATTCTCAAACAATTGGAAGACAGTACGTATCGTTGCACGAGGTTTCTGACGATGGTGGACGTGATTCTCCAACAATCCTTTTTAGTTTATCAAAGTAGTACCAAAGAATTCTGACCGATTTTTGAACAGCAGAGAACAGAAAATCAAGCATGAACAACATATTATATATAGGTAGATTTCCTATTTCTGAACAAATTAAAACATTGTGAGTGAGCTTTTTAATAATGGATTGGATTATTATCCCTTCTCTCCTCATTTATACTTTGTGATTTGTATTTATTAATTTATTTGACAGGGGCATTGCACATTAAAAAGCATTGCTGCCAGTGCACCAGAGTTAGCCCGTGAGCTATTTTTCATCTGCTGTTCCCGGACTGATGGTAAAATTCCTATAAAAACATAAAATTAGAAACAAAATGCAATACAAACATCAAGAGAAAAAAACAGTTAAAACACATTTTAAAAAGTGAAATGAACAGCCAAAACAAAATGATTTAAAAAAGGAACAGACATAAGAAAATAAATCATAACAATGAAATGTAAAATGGGCTGTGATGGTAAGCATGCATGAAAACACCATACCAACTTATAGTGTAAGTATTTTTTCTCTTTATAGAGTATTTAAAAAATGCTTGTTTTGTTATTTTAACTTGTCTGCCCCTGCAAATCCCTCCATTATTATTACTTTTTATCTCAAAACGAGATTTTGGTTTTGCGCCAAGTGAAAGAAAAAAAAAAAGAGGGATTGCATGATATTTCAGTGGTCATTATAAGTGCTGAAAAATACTGATTTCAACAAACACAACTGAATAAGCGTCACTGTAATGCAGCTAGTTTGTTAAATTTATTAATAATTATGTAATTTTCATATTATTTTGTGCCAAATATTAAAAATAAGACATCAATTTTTGTCTGGATTTTGTGCTTTTATCTAAAGAAAGGAAGTACAGCAACTTCAAACTTAATTTAAACACATTTTAAAACATTATCTGAAAAAAGAAGTTAGTTGTAAAAAATTTTTGTCATTACATTTTGTAAATATCCATTTTTATTGGTAATATATAAGACAAGCTGAACAATTACTGCAGCGACTCAAAAATCAGAAGTATGTCCACTTATACGGAGACATCAAATCCTGGACCAGATCTTCACAGCAGAAGCAACTCCTGTGAAATCCAACCCAAATGTCGACATACATGGACGCCAGGTCCTAAGAGGTTAAGAGGAGACACTCCTTCCATGATGACATTTTGGTTAACGTTTCATTTTTACAACATTTTACTATCTTGAGCCATTTTTTAAAATAAAGTGTAGAGTCACAAGGATGCTGGGGCCTATCCCAGGGTCTTCTTAAGGCTTCAGGGAACCTGAAGAAATGCCTTGAAATGTTATCAGACCATTGCAGACTCACACACCGATACCCAAACAACAATATAGAGTGATCCATTAACCTATAAAGCTCCACAAGGAGAACCTCCACACTAAACAAATGTGAGGAGATTTGAGCTACGGCCTTCTTGCTATGAGGCAAGAGTGCTTAGAATCAGTACAGTAGCCCAGCATTTATAGATATTGAAATAACATTAAAAAAAAAGATGTGTGAATACAAAAATAACATTCCCTTGCGTATTTGTTAAATGTGCAAAATGTAATGGAGATGGAAATTATTAAATGTGTGTTGATATCTTCAAACATGTTCAAGCCAAAATCCAACATTTAAAATTTTGCCTTCCTTTGCTAAAAATGTAACAAAAATTTACTCTGATTTTTAATTTAAAATACTTTTTAAAAATTATTTACGCATGCCCACGTTTCTGCTGTTTTACAAGACATGCCTGAGAAAGGAGTTCTGTCTGTCTTTGAGATTCTGAAATCTCTTCATGTTGAAATTTGTTGCACTTGTGCTGCTGTGATGGGTGACACCTGTGGGGTGTGGCTCTGCTATTAAGGCTCCTTTTTAAATAGGAGTGGGCGGGGCTGCCCATCAGTGCCAGATTCTTGTGGGTGGCAAGGGTGACTGCTGGGCCCACACTGTTTGTGCGTCAGTTGTGAGCCATCGGGGTAAATTTGTTTTTACTTTTTGCTAATCATGTTTGTTTTTTATTGTCTTTTAAATGATTTTAATGTATGTATTCTATGACAGGGCTACGGTATCTGAAGGCAGACCCACAGGGTATATGACTGTGTGTGGGTGCTTGATACCACAGGTATGCGGCATTTTTATTGATTTAATATTTTGAAGAACTGGGTATTTTAACAACCTATTGATTTGTTTTTATTGTTTCTGTTCCCCAGTCAGCGTACCGCTACCTGCTGTCCTTTTATAGTTTGTTTTATTCCAGACGCAGACTAACTGCTTTTAAACTTTTTAGTATTTTTATTCTTTGGTCACTTCCGGGTCTGTGATTTCTGTTTCAGCCGATTGTTTTATTGCATGTTGTGTATTTTGTAATTTTATTGGTTTTTATCTTTTTAAACTGTGTGTTTTGTGTTTGCAGCAAGTGCTGCCCTACATTTGTTTTATTTCGGCTAGTGACAGCAATAGGAACCTATCCAAGACCATAAATGTTGTGATCAATAAATATTGTCAATTTATTTGAACACACCTGTCTCGGATGCTTTTATAATTTATGGTTTCACTTGTAACAGCTGCTGTGAAAACGCAAATGAACGTGTAACATATTATCAGAAATCGTTCGTCTGGCTGATGCAGAACATTATCTTTTATACATAATCATACACTGATAAAAACATTTTCCCTGAAGTTACTAGACAGACACAGTATGTTGTGATACTATTGTTTTATTCAGCTGAATAAAGTAAAAGTGGGATATAAATAATTATTGCTTGGAAAATAATTTGAGCTAAAAGTTATTTTTAGTAATTATAAGTAAGTCTTTGACTCCAAGCATGTCCAAAGTGTGGCGCTTGGGCCACAGCCACATGCTCATGTCTAAATTTCTGCAGCCTTCTGTCATAAAATCAATAAGATGTAGCCCCCATTAGTAACTAGGATTTCTTGATTGTGATTGGTTACATTCTGTTATTATAAACCTGTGGCTGCTTGGCCTTCAGAGCTTTAAGGGTTAAACAAGAGGAACAGATGTATTAGTTTCTGTGATCAAAACTGCAGTTATTTCACTTCTAAATACGATAACTATTTGTGTTATTTTCCTGTTCGCATGATCTGAATTTAGAAGTTTACAGAGCATATGTTATGAATATTTATAATATTTGTTTTCCCAACAATCTATACGTCATAAATACAGTGTTTTCATATCCGTCATTTCCTCAGTAACTGCCTTGCAAGCATGCCTGCTCCGTACCAAACCACCTAGTTAAAAGTGTTGTACCTGACGTTGAGACAGACAATAAAATTGGTCGTTGAAATATGAAGTTGTAGTGAGTGAACTATCCCAACAGGGATTAAAAAGTACAGGACTTTCAAATTAAAGGAACCCCTCTGAAAACTGAAATCAATGGAATCGTCTCTCAAAATTCTGGGAACATTTCCATTTTAGAAACCCCTTGCATGAAAGACACTCATTTTGCCAAAGCCCTTTTGATCTCTGCATCTTCATGAACACTAAAGTCAGGATTTGCTGAGCTCTCAGCAGCAAGTCTCCCGCTGCGGTGTGTTTGTGCTGCCGGGACATGGAGGGTCTACAGTGGTGTCACGAGAGCCGAGCCGATGGGCTGCACAAGCAGTGAGAAAACCAACAGTTCCCGACACTTATTTGCTGGGTGGTAATCACAGCACTGGAACCCGTCCGGCTCACTTGGAACGGTCGCCTGATCCACTACATGAAAAGATCCAGAGTGGGGGGTGGGGAGAGGCGCGAGAACAGAAGCAGAAACTGTGTGAGAGGGAGCCCCGATTGTACGAGAAGGGGGAGAAGGGATGAAGATCATTCCCACAGCAGATAGCGCTATCTCACAGGGTTTTAAGGGCCCCCTTTCTGTACACCCCACTCCTCCCTCCCTCCCTTTCCGTCACCTATAATGCCAAAACTTGGCAGCCAACCCAGCACATGAGCAACAGTTTCCCATCAGAGAAGAGGCAGTCATCCCACTGGCTTGGCACCAGCCACGTCTGAAGAATGACGGGCACAGTAAGACGACAGCAGACATGAATGGAGTCTCTTTGAGAGAAAAAAAACAACACTCATCCGTGGCCTTTGATCGTCTAGAAACAAAGACAACAGAAAGTGAAAATGGTTTGATACGTTTTTAAAATAGTAAACAAGCTATTTTATTTACTTATTTTTTTAGTAATGAGTATTTTCATCCATTTTCTTGATAAAACTTAATTGGAAATCTTGTTTCTGCCCCCTGCTAAGGGATGAGACATTCACCTTTTAGCTCTTGGCACAAGTCTCTGTGTGCTCACCAGCAATGCCACCAGATTATGCAAATCTGGTGGAGATTTCCTATTCACGGCTACCACTATTTGGAGCAAAGATATTGGAGCCAAAAATGAATAGAGTGATAAAAGAGGTAGTGTTTTCAAGGCAAGAAAGAACAGAGGGGTCAGATTCATTTCTCAAATAAATGGACACAAGATGAACGTCGCAACAAAGCGTCCCACTGGGGATCAGCAGTCCGGTCCCGACCTGCACGCTTTCTTGATGTTGTCCTCTTGTTGGTTTGATTTTAATGCTGGAGTACAGTACTGCCACCGTGACCGTAAACAGGCACAGAGCAGCAAAGCACCATGGGAACTGCCCAACAAGCGTGCAACAGCCCACTATAGAAAAGGGTTTAAATGAACAAAGTTGGATGAAAGTCTTTTTTTTTATTCATGGGAAAAATAGCAGTCTTGTTAACTTGCACAGTTAAGGCATCATTTGCCAAGACGAGGTGCAGTTCTTTGTTTTTGGGGGACAAAAGGGTTGGGAGTGTGTGTTTTAGAGTGGAACTGTGTGCTTCACAAGGGTGGGTTTGGTTATATGGCGTGCCACAACAAGGGCCACTTTTGTCACAGCCACAGACAGTGTGACATTGGAAAGTGCTCAAGATAAATCAGGTGATTTTGCATGGTAGTTAGACAAAGAGCTCCATACATAGTCGTTCCTGAGCAAATGTGGAGGGAGTTGTGTTTGGAGCAAAAGTGCCACCATGTGAGTAATTTCACAAGACGTCTCTAATGGAGTGGCATAACCTGTAATTGAAGGCTTTTTGTGAAACATTAGTGGCATTAAATGTTACACCATCAATAAATTATTCAAATTAGGAATAATATTCCTAATAGAGACACTCAGGACCAAGACAGATATAAAAGGATACATTTTGGTACAGATTTTAAAAAGCAGGAAATATGTGACAAACATTTTTTTACTTGATTTTTACTTGAAATTTATTTCATGTTTTGTCGTTATAAAAATAATTATAGACACATTGTCCCACAACAACCAGCTTTTTAGAAAACAGGTCTTATATATTTATCTGAACCCGTAATTTCTCATCCTTTATTGCAGTGGTACCCATTTTTTTTCCAAACAGCTTTATGTTACTGGGCTTGCACGGTGGTGCAGTTGTTCGCTCTCTTGCCAAACAGCAAGAGGGCCCCCGTTCAAGTCCCATCCAGAGAACTTGAAACCCAACCACCAACTGGGGACCTTTCTATGTGGAACTTGCATGTTCTGCCTGTACATGTGTGGGTTTTCTGCGGGGACTTTTGTTTCCACCTACCGTCCAAAATAATGCTTCATAGGTTAATTGGTTACTCTAAATTGTCCGTAGTGTGAATGTGTGTGTGTGATTGTGGCTCTGGGACAGGCTGGTAACATGTCAAGGTTGTATCCTCCCTTTGCCCATGAGTGGCCGGGTAAGGCTCCAGAAACCCCAAAAGAGATCAGTCACAAGCTGACCTGAATTAGGTCTTTTTTTTTTTTTTGTTTTTAGCTTCTAGTTTTCCTTAACTTTTGAGGGTAACGTTTATATTCATCCTCTGTAAAATGTCTGCAGCTGCTCTGAAATTTATTTGTATTCCAGATTTTGTGTAGGAATTATTCAAATGTGACATCAATTTTCCCTTAATCCATAATTGTCTAAGTGGAAGCTAAAAATCGGAGGCCAAGTTCAGCCTTGTCTGACATTTAAGGTGTGATGGGTAAAAAACAAAGGTTAAAAAAGGTCACTAAAATGGATATTTTCTGAATGTAACCATAAATCCACTCTTTGAACAATTTTATTAGCAGCATCTTTGTAACATAGCACAGCTGGTTGCTGAATATAATGCAGAGTGTATAGGAACAACTGTCCCAGTAAATTCATATTTTGAGCAAAGGCTCCCTGTTTTTGTTGTTTCAATACAGCTTTCTTTTTTTATAAGTTAAAGGATCTTTTTCTGTTATTTTGAGACCGCCGCTTCACTGGTTAAGGCTGAGTTGACTTAGATGGCTTTGCTTGACTGTACAGAAAACTCAGCAGTGAAGACTTCACTACTGAACACTACAGTGAAGTGTTAAAGCAGTCAACGTAAATCAGCTGATTCTGTGTCAGAATTGTTCACACCAGCATGAAAGACACTTTTCTCAGCTGATTCATGTTGATCTTGAGTCAAAGCGTTAGGATAGGTCAAAGAATGTGTTTTGTATTGGTGCTACCTACGACATCTACGCTGTTACAGACTTAAGTACAAAATATACACAAGTTCAGAAGTTAGGTACATTAAGTATGAACTTTATAAAAAAAATTCTATTGTCTTTCACACTCTTGAAATTTCTTCCTCCAACTCTCACTTTCCGATGCTTTATTATATGTTCGGGGTAGAAAACAAAAGCCCTGAGAGGAATCGAGAGGATCATTAGGAAGACCGCTGGCTGCTCTCTTTTCTCACATTGCAGGGCTACTCAGATCAGAGGAGCCCACTCAGGAAACACTCCACGATAGAACTGTTGATGTTGAACAGACAGCAAATACAGGAACTAAAGAAAAGTTATGTTTCACCTGAACTGCAACATTTTCTACGTATCATGGGATTAATCTTTTCATTTATCTTTTTGTTCAAGCGAAAACAAATTATTTTATTTATTTATCTAGTTTTGAATTTTGAAAAAAATGAGCATTTATCGGAAAAAATGTTTTTAAGCTTGGAGGAGGTGGTTTTTGATTCGTCTTGAAATTGACACATTGTGCAAAACTGCAACTGAAGCACTTTTTAAAAAAAATTAAATGAGTCACATGACCAACAACTGGATACCACGCCACAAGAGGTCCCACAGCATCACACAGCTCATCAAAAGTTGAGTGTATCATGCAGAATCTTTGGATCCTCCGCTCCTCTGTTAAACCACCACCCAGTTGTGCTTCATCTGTAGCCGCTCCTACATAGCTCACTTCTTTCAGGCCAGAATAAGATGCAGATGTCTCCTTTGATAGATAATAATGAGAGCTAGTACCAAGGCAGAAACTCGAATGTATCTGATGTGAATCAAAGTATTGTTCACATCTGTCGCCATGTTTTTTTGAATGACTTATCGTGTGAGTTGGTTTGTGTTTATTCATATAATTTGATGATTTATTGAAAACAGGGTATTTCTGAAATTGTGTTTTTTCTACAATTCTAGAATTTCAATAAAGTGTTGCGCATATGTGTTATGGAAACACAGATATTGACTGTTAAAATGAAATGCATTGTAAAAAGAAAAAAAACATGTCATTTTTGGGGGGGTCTCAGTGTTTTTTTTTTTTTTTTTTTTTTTATTCTATGCATTGGCATATGGCAGTTTTATTATATTTTTGGCACTTAAAGGGGTCCTACCGTGAAAATTCTACTTTTGAGGTTTTAAATGCATTTTACCTCACTATAAAGGACCTCAAAACGGCATTTTGACCCGTTCATGCATTTAAGAGTAATCCTCCAAAAACCTGTGCTTTCTTTCAGCCCTCCTATACCCACAAAAACGAGCGGTTGCGACCGTGCTGACGTAAAATCGATGCCAACAGCTCCCTCCAGGAAGTTTGTGCTGCAAGCCCCGCCCCCAAACTACAATGATTGAAAACTCTTGATTGAAAAGATCTTTTGTCACGTGGTTTTGTTTACAGACTTTTGGTCAAGCCGAGGAGGCTCGGAGAGGCTGGCTCAAGGATGACGTCATGAAATGGGCGGGACTGACAAGAAGCGAAAGGCGGTGCTTCAGAAATCGAGTCGTTTTACTTCCGGGTATTAAAACGGTCCAAAAAATGACTCATAATTCGTAAAGAATTTGTTTTTTAGTGTTCCCAATGTAATATATGATCATATACGGTATATGGATTTATTGAAATTTCTCAATATGAAGATCTGAAACGTAAAATTATTGCAATCTCCAAAATCAAGATTTATGAGCAATCAGAAAGTGCTTTGTTGGCTTACTTATTTCATTAATATGTCAAAACTATGTTGTTTTTCAGACTTGATAACAGCCACAGAGTGAGTCAAAAAAAAATGTTCTTCCATTGGCAGATTCTCTTTAAACAAGCAAAAAGAATGTGCAAAAATGGTCATACTGAGAACTATTGTTTGAAGAAACACATGTTTTCTTAAACTAAGATTAATTTGCTTTTGAAAATCTTTCTTCATAATGTTATTTTTTTTGGGGAAGAACAGTTTTTTCTTGAAACAACTTACTTTCTGAAACTTCAGCTTTTGCAGTGAAGGAACTCCCTGCTTTCAACTTCAATCACGTGTATTTGTAAACTGCATTCACGTGTGATGATGTTTTTAAGAAAGCCTTTGGGGCTGGTTCCCTCCTGTCATGATGCAACGCTTCAGTGGCGTGTGGAGGATATGAAAACCGACAACGTCAATCACGAGAGTGCAACACAGCGGTCTTTGGGAATTTGACCAGCGCAGTGGTCAGGCCGTTCCATCTGAGGCACCTGACAAATTTGACGCCCCAGTCAACTCCTGCTGGATCCAATAAGAAAAGGCAAATAATACCCAGAGGTGCTAATGTGCTCCCTGTGCGCTTGGCTGGACTCAAGAGGGTTGAGCGTACCATGCTCACCCCTTTTGTCCCGCAGAAGGACGGACACTCTTAAGTATTAAGATTCTCCTGGGAGCCAGCGTTGGGCCAGAGAGGGTGGAGCCCGGGTCTCTGCAGGTCACCCGAGGTCACCGTGTGAGTAACCACTCCAATGAAAGAAATAAGGTGAAAAACTTGGTTGGACCCAGTTAGACTTCTTTCAGGGGTCAGTAAGAGTTCAGACTGAATGTGAGACTCAGAATGTCTATAAACTCCTAACATGTATAAGTATTATTTGTTTACCGTCTTAAAAAAAGAAACTCAGAATAAAAATGAAACATTATAAACACAAATTTTCAAAATCAATTTTCATTATTTAAAGAGAAAAAGCAGTTTGGTTAACTATACATTAAGAATGAAAACTTTCAGACCTCTGTTGACCTCACTGTGACCTTTTGTCATGGCAGTGTGGCCGTATTTGGTTTTGTTCTGTGTATTTTGTCAGAGTGGGACCTCTTTGTGTTTTGTGGATCTTTGTGTTTCTTTCTTTTGATTTCCTTCAGGTGTGGTGCTGGAGGTGGCTCCAATTGGCCCAAACCAGGTGGAGCCACCTTTAAAAGCAACTTGAGGACCTCCAGCCTGGGAGAAGGGAGCAGGGCAGCAACCTGTCTCCACTGCAGCTCAGTGTTCTTATCCACCTGTTTTAGTTTTGTGCACACTTTCTAGTCTGTTTGGTGTTCTGTTTTGGTCCCACTCTGTTGTTTGGTGTATGTGTAGTTTGTTAGTTTAGTTAAGTGAAGCTGTAGGGGTGAACTGCCATTTTCTTTAGTAAATCTTTTCTCTTGTTTATGTTAGTCCAGGGAGGTTAGTGTTTGTCATTCTTTTATGGTTTCTTTTGCAGGTAAGATCCCTGGATTGAGTTAGTTGGAGTTTTGTTTGTTATTTTGGCCTTGGTTCACCCTGAAGACTTTTGCTTCACTTTTGAGTTGTTGGTTGGTCTTTTTCTTGTAAATAAATGTGTTATATTTTTACGGAGACATGTGTTTTTGTTACACATTTTCCTTTATTTTACTTTTATGTTGCGCCCTAGACCCCTAGACAAATGAGGCGTAACACCTTTCACAACTAAGTGCATGAGAAACAACAGACTTCAGAACAAGAACATGAATTTCATATGAAATAAAGTGCGCTGATGGCAGAAAAAAAAACTTTCTAATGTGACCAATGCATTTTATTTCTGTTTTCTTGATTTTATTAATTTTTTTATCTGATTTCCCTTTTAGTTCATTGTCATATTCACGCCGGGGTTTACTAATCATCATTCAGCTCAGCTGTTCTGACATCCTCCCTCAGCATGTGTATGTCCAGGTCATGCATCTCACCTTGTTTGTGACTTGGTTGAAATTCATATAATAGTTTTACATGTGCAGTTATTCTTGCGGCGGTAAGGAAGTCGACTCCCGATCAGAAGATTTCAGATTGATTCCCACCTTGCCTCTAGTGGAAAGTTGGAACCAGCTGTCTGCCCGTTTGTGACAGTTAGTCATAAAATATAAACAATAGCGAATTGCTAAACTAAACAGAATAAATATAATGATTATCCCTGTCCTTAGACCCTACCTCCCGGCATAAAAAAAAACTCCTAAAAAAAAAACTGATTCAGAAAAAAAGAAGAAACCCTTAGGGATGCCAACATGAGGGAGAGATCCTATCCCAGGACAGACAGGCGATTTACCAGGACTATTTAAGAAAAATTTATTTATCTAACTCTACAACTATATGTTTTAAATATCATAGCAGATGGGCTTCATCCAGATGGGCTTCATCCAGATGGGCTGAAGGACAGCTGAGGATGCGAGACGTGCCAGGGTCGAGGCCCACTGCCAGGAACAGAAGCACCGAGTCTCCTGGAAACTGAAATCTCTCCCACTCTCCCTGGAGGGGAGTGGGAAAGAGAGAAGAGCATACGAATCACACTGCACCATCAAAGACATATAGAAAAAATTGAAATATAAATAATAAAAAAATATAGGAGAGAGAAGTAGAGGAAAATAGGGGACAGAACCCCAGCACACCATACTTTCCCCAGCTAGCAGCCTTCTATGATAAAATGTAGAGAATCTACATGTTTTCAGGATTTCAAGCATATATTGGAGAAGTCTGTAAATTATAGTGATTATTTCCCCAAAGTTCATTACAGTAGGGGAGCAGTATGTTAAATATTCTCTGATTACTAGCTAGCCTGGCATCAGGCCTGTCCAAAGAGGAATGTTTTAAGCCTAGGTTTGAATGTAGAAACTGTGCTGGCGTCTCTGACATGACCTGGGAGCGTATTCCAGAGAACAGGGGCTTGGTGGCTGAAGGTTCTACCTCCAACTGTACTTTTAGAATTTCTAGGAACTGCAAGCAGTCCTGCATTTTTTGGGTGAAGTGTTCTGATTGTAAAGACTATATATGAGTTAAACTAAATTTATTTGCTTTTGGATCATTTATTTTTTGTTAGTTAAATTAAAATGTTCTCATTTGGAAATTTTCTGAGAATATTTCCATTTACAAACCTAAAAGCTAGGTTTGTGTTTCTCAGGTGGTTTGGCAGAGATTTTTTTTACACAGAATGTCCTTCCTGGCACAACCCTGTGTTTATCCGGGCTGGGGACAGGCACAGGGAGACACAGACTTGGGGCTCCATGCAGCTACACAGTAAACTAAAGAGTCTGCTCAAGGAAACCAAACCTCAATATCACTGTAATGGATCATTTTAGGCCCATCTCCAAACTCCTTTTTTTATCCAAAGTCCTAGAGAAAGCCGTCCACACACAACTGCAGTCTTTCCTGGTTAGACACAGTGTGTTGGCAGTCTTCCAATCAGGTTTTAAGAGTCTTCACAGCACAGAAGCTGCTCTGCTGAAGGTCTTTAACAACATTCTCAGAGTAACTGACACGGGAGATCATGCAATCCTTGTTTTATTGGATTTATCGGCTGCTTTTGACACAGTAGATCACAAGATCCTGCTGTCAAGGCTCCAAAATGTCGTGGGGGTTGGTGGTGCCATTCTCACCTGGTTCAAATCATACCAGGGAGACCGAACCATGAGCATGAGCCTATCTAAATTTACCTCAGACACAGCTCCATTATCCTTTGGGGTTCCACAGGGCTCAATGTCAGGACTAGTTTTGTTTTCTATCTATTTTCTTCCTCTGGGGTCTATCATCCTTTCATTTCTATGCTGATGATAGCCAAATTTACCTCCCAATGAACAAGAACGACTCCTCTCTTAAACAGTTAATGTCATGATTACATGAAATCAGAACATGGCTGGAGAGCAGCTTCTTGAGTTCTAATGAGAAGAAAACTCATGATAATTGGCCCTTGCAATTGCTGTGACCCCTCCATTCTGGACCCGGGCCCCATGGCTCAATATTTTAGACACTCTGTCAAAAATGTGGGTTTTATTCTGGATAGTGATTTTAATCTTGACTGTCACATCACTTCCGTGGTGAAGCAAAGCTTTTTCCACCTGAGGCGGTTATCTGCAGTCAAACTATTTTTAACTGTGCAGGACTTTGAGACAGTGATCCACACTTTTATTGCATCTCAGCTGGATTATTGTAATTCACTTTTATTCGGTTAGCCAGTCCTCTCTTTCACGGTTGCAGCTGGTTCAAAATGCTGCTGCTCGTATGCTGGTTTGCGCACGAAAGAGAGAACACATCACACCTATCCTGGCTTCTCTCCACTGGCAGCCAGTGCATTTTAGGGTTCAGTTTAAGATTCTTTTATTTGTTTTTAAACCTTTGAATGGTCTTGCCCAGCTTACATGTCAGAGCTTCTCTCTCCCTACACTCCTCCCTGGTGCCTCCGGTCTGCTGATCAGTTTCTCCTGGAGGTACTGAAGGATAAGAGGAAGTGTAGAGGGGATCAAGACTTTTCCATTTGTACCCCGAAGCTCTGGAACGCTCTGCCTGTTAACATTTGCGATGCGTCGTCTCTCCCCATTTTTAAAATTAAGCTTGAAACCTATTTTTACAGCTAAGCTTTTAATGATCCATGAGACTCTGCTCTGTTTTTACTTTATTTTTTCTCTGTTTTAATCTGTTTTTACTGTATTGGCTTTTATTTTTAGTTGCTTTATGCTTATATTTTATCTATTAGTGTTCTTGGTGTTTTAGTTTACAGCGCTTTGTAGCAGTCTGACTGTGTTAAAGCGCTTTATAAATAAAGTTGATTTGATTTGAAGGACCCAGACTGGAGGAAGTTCATTGCACACTCTGGGTATGAGCTTCATCCAGCATGGGTCATAAATGAATAAAATAAACACAATTTAAAGGGGCCATACTTTTAAAAATCAACTTTTTGAACTTTTAAGTGTATTTTACTGTTCACTTCTCACTATAAACAACCCCAAAAGGGTATTTTGATCCATTCACGCATTTCTGAGTAATCATCTAAAAACTTGTGCTTTCAGAGAACATTCTGGTGAGTAATCTACATGACATGTTGGGCTGGATCTTGAACATATTCAAGAATGACACAAGCAGAAGCGGATATTGGGAAGACGGCAGGAGAAAGGGAGCAGACTGTTTTAGACAAATAACAATAGGATAGCAACCATACCATACAAAATTACTTTTAGCTCGGTAACAGATCCTCAATTTTACAAGCTTCGTGTTTATGGTTGTTGGACAACACTTGTTTGGTGAAAATAAAGTAAAAAAGCACAATGTCAAGCCTTTCTGAAAATGTTTTTGAGCCGTAAAAATTGTAAAGGGCGAAAATGTTAATACTTCAGTATCACATATTTAATAGTGACTTTTTCCTAACTGTTAACTGTGAAAAAATGCACAAAGAAACGCAAATGTTTTTGTAACCCCAAAAAAGCAAAACAGAAACCCCACAGTAGAGGTAGAAATAGGAGATTAAAACAACCGTGGAACAAACCAACTTTTGTGAGGAGGAGACACCCACAGATAACTTTCTGAATGGCAGCTTATACTTCTCTCTTTCTCTTCCCACCCTGACACAGGAGAGGAGAGAAAAGGGACTAACAAGATGCACATTTTACACAGAAAACTGTTATTGTTCCCTTTCTAATCTGGCCTAGCATCTCAGAGGAGGACTTCAGCAGAGAGTAGGGCTTTAATGGGAGGACGACAGCCAACACATAGACAAGGGGGGGGGGGGGGGGGGGCTTTATACGGGGGATCAGTTGGGAAGTGTAGAATGGATTTGTTTCTTTTTTCTAAGGGGGGAACTTTGTATTTGACTGTTGATTGTATCTGTCTTTCAGTGGCCTGATCCCCGTGGGCTGTGACAGGGAGATGCTTCTGTATGTGTCCATTTATGTGTTTGTGAGGCAAAGACAGACCGACGGTGGGATCTACCCGTCCTCTTTCCTACAGCTGCAGCTCAGCGGATTAGCCGTCATCCACAAGGCAACATTACACAAGTAGCCTTTGAACAAAAGTCATGGATACTATTAATGATATGGTAATCCGTAATGGAGCTACCTCCCAGTAGTGATTATACTGACATGGGAAGAATGTCCAAGAGTCCTGGACGTAGCAAACCAACCCATTGGCTTTTGTTGGTCTGAATCCTGCACCTACATCCACATCCTATCCTCCCTCACACACAGGCCCCCGACTCACACAAACAGCCCTCTGCTTTTTTGACACCCTTCCCTCCTCCCCGATCACCCAATGAATAAAAATGAAAACCCAAAAATGGATAGTCAGAAAGAGAAGGAGGGAAGGGGTGGTGGCGGAGGCCCGAAAAACAAAGTGTGTTGGCCTGGATCAGCCGGGGGCTTCTTCCTATGTGGTTCCCACACACTGGCTGAGGCGCGTCCCTCTCCCTGCTCGATCCAGCCTGCCACCCCAATGACTGAGCGGGGACCACACAAACACTAAATGATTTCATGATTTAATCTGGAGCGTTTGTGGAAAGGATGAGAGTTGTGTCTGCGCTCCCCTTTTCTTTTTGTGGGTCCTGCAACCCACTGTGGAGGGTGCACTGGAGATGGAGGGAGGGTGGGGAGAGGCCACTGTTTACTTGGGTAAATGCTGGACAGGCTGGGCCACAGCAGGGGTGTTAAGCCCTAAAAAAAATGTTTCTCTTTAGATACAATTACCAATTTCTGTGTTCTCTCCAGCCACTAATCCACTGGGATGTTGGTCCACTTTCTAAGATGAACACACTGAGCATGTGCACCCATTCCATCTTAGGAATCTACTTTAGAAATGTGTTTTCATTGGAAAAAAAAAAAAAAAACGTGGACTACATCTTACAAAAATCCCCCAAAAATCAGAGAATATTACATTTTTACACTGAAATTTTAGCTTTACAGTCAATGAAAAATCTGCATATTATGAATAAAGCAATCATGTATTTTCTGAAGATTTGAATGGATAAAAATAATAAAACCCCAATCAACATAATATGGGAAGCACAATGATTTTTAGATGTACATCAATTGGTCAATCAATTAAAAATAAATAAAACAGAGTGTTCAGTCAGAAAATGCGTTCATTGTTCATTTTCAGCAAGTGACTCCTAAATTGTTTCATAAAAAGTAAAAATGCGAGACAAATCAATAAAAACTTTACATACAGATAAAAACAGGAAAATGATAAAATACTAATGGCCTAAGAGTTCGCCCACTCTTAGTTTTTTCCAAGTTTGTCATCAACTTGCTGTCTTGAAGATGTACTGTACCTTTTTAGTTAATAATTGGTCCAGATTGAATATAATCAATGTCTCAATAAATTGGAGAATATTTTTTCAACAAAAAAAACGCAGTAGTTTATTTATCATAATGGTACAAATAACAAAATTGCAAAGAGAAATCGACCCCTGTGGCTCTTTAAGTGTTGGAGGTTGCAGATCTACAGAAGCTGAAAACGGCCTGTACTACTTTTTTTTTCTTCTTTGTTTTCTCAGTATAGCGAGGTCCACTACCTTGTTAGAACGAGAAAACAAAGTTTGTTTTTAGTCTAATTTCTATTTCTTGGCAGATCTATGCTCTTTAAACATCTTAATTCAGCCTCATGCACCAGCCCCTCCCTTAATTTTACCCCAATCCCAAACAATCAAAAATTGACAGATAAACAGAATTCAGGTCTGCTGAGTGTTTCTGCATGGTGCGTTCACTGACTTCTGGATAGTGGCAGCAAAACAAAGCAGTTTATCGGAGAAAACGTCGAGCATCTGCCCTGAACCATATATAATCACTTGAGTAAATAGTATCAGTATTTTTTCTTTAAAGCTGCTTTGTTTAGCTGAGAATTGTATAAAAATGGCAAAAACGTAGTAGCGGACTGAGTTGGGCCGAGTGGCTGTTTGGTCCTCTAATGTCTGGCGGTCATTGAACACATCATGCGCAGATTCTCATCTCCCCTGTGATCTGTCAATCAGCCTGTTCAGAGGTTTGGGGGAAATAAAGGGAGTAAGGCTGGTGCATGGGACGGATTGAAGGCGTTTGGGGAGTGTAGACCCACTAATAAATAATTAGATAAATAAACAATAATCCATTAATACATTAAAAATAACTAACTTTTTTTTTCAAGAAAACAAAGTTCCTTTTCTCGTGACAACGAGATATTATCTTGTTATCACGAGAAAACAATCCAAAAAAAAGTAGGGCAGGCCGCTTTCAGCTTCCATACAGACCTTAATCCTAGCAGCTCACTTTTGGATCTTCAGTTTGTCCTTTATCTCTGTGCTTCCTTCAGGTCCTTCAGGAATCACACTGAACTGTACATTGATAGAAGTATAACAGAGAATCCTTCAGATTTACACATTTCCTAAATTCATGATTTCTTGATTTTTCAGCAGATTACGTTCTTACAAAAGATTGAAAATAATTCGCAGTTAATGCAGAATAAACTCTGAATCAAACATTAAAGCATCTGTCTGTCATGTATTTGTGAAAAGTCGCAATCTGGATTTGAACCTGGGGACCTGAGGGGCAGTAGTGGAAATATAGGGGGCATGATGCTCCATTTTGTTGGACAAACATTCTAGTTATTTGCTTAAAACATGATGGTAGTTATGCAAATTAAAGACCTACTACCAAGATTATTGTGTTTTTGGTGCTTTTAACATGGTCTTGTAGCATTTTTCTAATGATGGAGGACAATTTACAAAAAATAAAATTAAAATTCAATTTCTGAGTATTTCCACAAACTTTCTCTTGCTTCACTCCATTTCAATGCATTCACTTGAAGACAAATAGATCCATGAACATATTTGTTTTCCTTGTCTGAGCTGGAATCTGGCTCAAAATTCCAAATCTGTATATCTTTAATATTGCTCGCCATTTTTGTTGCAGCCATAATGTTGGATGAGAGGTGTGAGAGGCTGTATGACAGCAGGAGAGAGTGTAAACAAAGGGATTATGGGAAGTGAGGGCAGGCTTACTTTGTCCAAGGATCCCACCCAAAATTTAGAGTGCAAATTTTTAAGGAACTTCTGCCTCTCTGCAGAAATTATGCCCTAGAAAACAGCACAGGTTTTTTGATTTTCGATATATACAGCTAAATTATAATTTATAGACCACTGGGAACCAGTGTTGGGCATCTCACTTCAAAAAAGTAATTAGTTATAGTTACTAGTTACTTCTCCCAAAAAGTAATTGAGTTAGTAACTCAATTACTGCATCTTCAAAGTAATTAGTTACTTGGCAAAGTAACTCGTTTTAAATTTCTCTTTAAATATGGTAATATTTTGTATTTTTTCCTGCGTTACAAATAAAAAAAATAATTTACATTCAATAATAGATGATAACCGACAATAGTATACTGGTATAGTTTTCCAATGGAGTCATATTGTCTAAGTTTAGGATACACATGAGAGAGGGTTTAGGAAAGAATTTTCAATATTTATTTGTCAGAATTATCCACAAAACACTGCAAAAAGTGGTATATAAAAAATGTAACTTCACACAAAAAAGGTAAACGTTTCAACTATTAACATACTTCAAGTATCTTACCTACAACTATAATTAAACAAAATGGCTTAAAAAACTGAAAGTGCAAAACAATAAATAATTATAAATAACTGTCAAGTAACAAAATCTCTGCTGTCTTTATTTATATCACACCACAACTTTAACATTGTCTTTATAAAATTTTAACAACAATACACGCAAAATATAAATATCAACAATAATAAACTTAGATAAAACCAAACTTTGTATAAAAATAAAAGTAAAGGTTCCAAGTATCAACATAACACAAGTATCCTAACAAGAATATTTAGGAGCACAGTAACAATACTTTATGTCTGATCATTTAAACATTCTTTTATTGCACCTTAACCTGAACTTTAACAATGCCACCAGCATAAGCAGCCAGTTGAATGGTTTCAATGCTTTAATTTTTGAACCACTGATTGTAGCGCAAAAGTAGCAACTTGTCAAATCTTTGGTCTGAGAGCCTGTTCCTCTTTGGTGAAAAGACAAGTTTTTGGACAGACATGCACACACAGATCAACGTGGATAGACTCCGGTGCGGGGTGAGGAGTTTCGGGAGTTAAAAAAACTACAACAGGGGCAGAGAGCAGCTCATCTTAGCAGAAACAGGGGGTCATATTTATAAAACACACACAACACAGACAGACACGAGCGCGCACAGATCAACGCAGTGAGCAGACTCTGGAGCGAGTGCGGGGCTGCGCGGATTTTGGGAGAGAAAAAGAGATGCAGAGAGCTGCTTCTCTTAGCAGAAATATGGGTTAATAATTTTAGTTTATTAATTTACCTACACACACACACACCTGCGTGCGCACAGACACACACAAAACAGAGACGCACGCGCGCGCACACAGATCAATACAGTGTGCCGACAGAGCGGGTGGGCGGGGTTTTGGGTGTAAAGCAACTGCGGAGAGGCAGGGAGCAGTTTTTCGTCGCAGAAACATGGGTTAATGTCTTTAGGCTATGAAATTATCAACCATGATGGAAAAAACAAAAAACATCTCTAGCAGAAGCGCCTGTGGACCGCCGAGGAAAAATGGACGTCTGGTGTGAACTAAAGAGCGGAGCGGAAGCGGCGCGGACTCCGCTCTCCGCTTCGCAGCGCTTCCGCGTCCAGTGGTTACTGGCTCATGCGCGCGAGCTAGTATCCGCCCACTTGACACTTTAACCAATCACGATCTCGCATTCGAGATCTCCCTCCGCATTACACAAGCAACTTTCGGGTGCGAAGCGCCCAGCTCCAGCAAGATCATCAACACTTTGAAGTAACGCGCCGCGATTTACACGAAGTAACTATAACGGCGTTACAGCGAGGATGAAAGTAATTAGTTAGATTACTAAATTACTTGATTTATAACGCCGTTAGTAACGCCGTTATACTTAAACGGCGTTAGTCCCAACACTGCTGGGAACCCTTTTGCTAAAGATTAAAAGATGATCAAAGTAGGACTTGAAATATGCATAATTATATGTAACTTTGGGGACTTAAACAATAAATTATCTCAAATTGATTTTTAGAAACAATATATGGTATAAATAGTATATACATATATATATAATAAATATATATTTATATATATATATAAATATATATATATATATATATAATATATATAATATAATATATATATATATATATATATATATATATATATATAAACATTGAAAATATTTAGTATATCAAATAAACTCTGTAGAAATAACCTCTTTTTCATGCTTGATGTTTGCTGTTATTTAGTAACATCATTATAAACAAGGATCTTGCACTACTTTTCTGAAAACCTCCAAATGAGGCAAATTGAAAAGGGAACATCTAAAAAATGTCCCTTCTCAGCCATCAGGCTGTCTCTAGCCTCTTTGTAACAGCTCTGTCCTTGCTTGACTGATATGTCAAAGTTGAGGACACAACGGAAAGTAGAGAATGAAAATACCACACAGGCACTGACACAGGGATCAATCCGCTTGGACTGACTTAGCATTTCTCCATTTTGAATAAAAATGAGTGCGCTAGACGGTGGAGCAGTTTGATTAGAGGAATCCCTAAGTCTTTCCAAAAACCTTCTTTCTGTCTTCCTTCAACTGGCAGAAGAAAAGTCTTCTTTCTCTCCTTTCAGAGGTCCCCTGGTACCCCGGCCTTTTTCCTCACTGTTGGTTTTACAAAATCCCCATTCACAACAACCCTTGTCACCTGTCAGCTAAGCCAGGCTGGTTTGCTAGGTCTTTATCCCCAGCACATAAACTCACACATGCACAGAGGCCGTCTCCCAGCCCCCACTCCCATTAATGCACATACCGTCTACATTCATACAGATACATAGATCTGCAAATCCTAACGGCACACACGCCCACCCACTCACCGGTGCTCACACGCTGAAACCGCATGTCTGAGAGCCGCTTCTGTCGTACTTTAAAATTCATTACCCTGTTCACTTGCAGGAACACACCATTGGATTATTCACAAATGTGCTTTCAAAATAAGGGCAGAGATTTATTGTGATTGTTACCAACTCTGGAAAAACCCACCAAAAAAAGATTGGAAAAACCTGAGAATGAATCCAGAAAAGTATTTTTTTAAAGCTACATATTGTCTGTCAAGACAACTGAACTTAAACTTCTTTACTTTAATGAAAGTCACAACACAATTTAATCCTTATGTTTGTGGTATTATTTAGAGCCAAAATCAGTTTAAAGCTAAAATTATATCAAAATTGATACTTTTTTAAACTATGAAACTAGTTAAATAAGGAAAGCAATTGAAATAAGTATGAACATCTATTTTAGATTTTATTACTATATTGATTGATCATATTATTTACAATATCTCAACTTAATTGTTGCCATTTGAAGTTATTTTATAAAACAGTGGAGATATTTTTGCATTTAAACCGACCAAGAAAATGTTCTTTTACCAGCTATAAGTAAAGAATAGTTTAGTCTAAAATTGCCTCTGTTCTTGTGACTTTTTCATCAATTTTTTTGTTTTTGGTAAACTTTGGTTTTACATAATTTTGGAATCTGTGAGACAATCTACAGGTTTCTAGTCTGACTTCAGATCGTAAGTACCGGTATGTTACTTTTATTGAGGTAGTTCCACTTTAAACAAAATATTTTGGGATGAAAATGCACAAAAGCAATGTTTTCTGTTATTCTGCAGATAAAAGTCGTGATTTCTTTGAAAAATATTGTTTTTGATATTTTGCAATGTCACTGGGATGACTAGAAATTTGAAGAGCCTGAAACCCATTCCATAATGACAACAGTTCAAAAGGGCAAGACATGTTTGACAAAGTCAAACCAGAGGGTGGTCATCCTGTCCAGCCTCTGATCCACAGCCCGCCGTGCCCTCAGCGGCTGTTGGTCATTAAACTGCTGACCAGAGCGCTGGACACTGAGGATCGCCACCCACACAAGAGGGTCAAGGGTCAATCAGGCTTCTCTCTGGCCACCAAATCGAGATGGAAGCACACACAGCAACTTATCCCTCCAACCAGTCATTGATGCTTTATCAGGCACCTAAACACAGAAGCACAACCACACAAACACACACACATCTACCAACACTGGAAAACAAATTGATTTATCAGGGGCCTTGAGGTCTTTACAACATAATCTACTGCAGAGACTCTCAGATAATCTGAAAGTAACTTTCAATAGAGACTAGATGCTATGAAGACATAATGATGGACTGAACATTTAGTGGGTGCTGGTATCTATAAGGGGCAATTTAGGAGCATTAAAGAACTCACACTACTCACATTCGATCCACTCTTAGTCTTTTTGTAGTCCTAATGATAAGAATAACAACAACTTTGGACTAAATGCTGAAAGTAAATTATTTTGTTCTGTGTTTTTGGTTGTCATCAGGTATTTTGTGAGCAACCTATTGCAACTTAACAATTATGCATTTTACAACATCTCTTTGACAATTTCTTGTTTTTTGACATTTAAGATATTCTAACATGTTTCTTATCTTTGCTCCAAAACTTTTCAAGCTTTCATCAAAAACAGCAATTGAGAGTTTTTGTCTCATTAAGATCTAAAAAAAAAAATTAAATGTGTCAGTTATTTCCTCCATACACTTCACAACAGAAAAACTTAATTTGACACTTTAAATTCGACTGGTTCAATTTTATAAATATCAAAGTTCAGTAACAAATTAGCCTGGCCTTCATCATCATCATTTTAGAAACAATGAAGAATTTCTGTATGCTCTATGACTAAGTGCCAGATTTTATGAGGATTTATTAAGAACGGCCAACTTATACTAAGTTTGTATTCTTATTTTGTTCACATTTTGTTCAAAAATGATTATTTTCCATGTATTATGCTAGTTTTTGTCACTGTAATCAATATAAACTACAATTAAAAGTAAAATATATATACAAACCATTTGTTTAGGACTAGCAAAGAAAATATTTATTATTGGGCTGTACATTTTTTAATTTAAAAGTATTTCTATCTATTACTTAGTTGTAAGCTTATTTTTCCTCAGTCTTTACTTGTGGGAAACTCCTTGTTTCTAGATTTTGATTTATCTTGTTAAGTAAAAATTGCTTACTACATGGACAAATAATTTAACTACTTTCAAGTGATTTCTTCATACGGTTCTCTTGTTACTCTTTTTGCAGTGTTGAATAACCCATTTTTTTCTAATTTGATTTATCAAAAACATAAATCATGATGTCCTAACAGGTAAATAATAAAATCTTTTCTGCAGCCGTGGGTTGTTTTTAAAATTATGGCTTTAATGGTTGAAAGAAGCAAGAAAACAGAAACAAATACAAAATTAAATCCATGTAACAGCAATAATGTAGTTTGCATTCAAGGCCAAACATCTTAAGGAGGACTAGAAATGTTTATATACTAATCGTGTTAGAGTTTTTTGATGATCAAAATATTAAAAAAGGCAAGAAGAGTAAAAACAAATAAAAAATATGGAACAACTAAACACATAGTAGTAATTTTAAGTGATATTGTAATGTTTTTATTATTTTTTTTCTCTCAGTTTTGCAGACAGTCATGGTCATGTTGGTGAAATCTCAGTTTAAAGTCTTTATTTTTCTCTTACAGGACAGCGTTGCTTAATATTGAGCCTTTTACTGTCACAGTTTGACTGTTCTTAAGCAATAAAAAACATTGTGGTCAAAATCCACTGTTATGTATGAATATTATATGATCATGAATGTGCTAATTAGTTTCTTTTAATAGAATTATTTCCTCTACCACCTCTAAAAAGTACAAAATGCTGCATCTTTACTCCAGCAGACCAAACAATAATATAAAAGTTGCTTGTACTTTAGCATCTTGTAAGAAGGCCAGTTTCTCCTTTTAGTTCTGAATCTGAACTCTTTGTTTTAGAGGAGATCTGAAGTGTTATTGCATTGATAAACAATGACAATAACTTGTTGAGGAACCTTGTAGCTTTATTCATCAGCTTTAACTTAATTTGCAAACACACAGAACTGAGAGCAGATAAAAAGGCAGTCACTTGAATCATTCTGCATAGGGAACTATATTCAGTGCTTATTAAACATATCACAACAGACCCTAAACTTTAGAATAACCAACCGGTCCATGTGAGATGTACTCAGTCTAATGAACAACTAATAACCATGTTATAGGCCCACTAACATTAAAATTGTGTTTTTGGTGTGTATACATGTTCTTGTGGCATTTTTCTCATGATGGAGGACATATATAAAGAAAATTAAGCTTAAATTTGCATTTGACTTCTTTTAAATTCTTATTTGTTATGTAGAGTATACAGTGGGCAGGTTACAAGCTCCCCGCCAAAACCTTAGAAATCTCTTAATTTAACCTCATAATCATAAGAAGTTCACTTAAAACACTTTTCAAAGTAGATCAAAAGATGACTTTTGAGACACTTCTTTCAGGTGCTAAGTGTTTGCTCCCACCAGTTTTAACCTTTTTTATAAATCTTTACTTTAAAATTACTTATCAAGTGGAGTCATTTTTTTGTTCAATTTTTTTTAACACTATACACATCTAAGGTTGTTTAAAAAAAATACCTTACTGGTTGACCTTTTTCAATGTTCATCTCGCTCAATAACTCCCTAAATCCTGAAAATGGACTGTAGCTAAAGCCTTATTTATCCAATTTAGGGAGTCTAATCTGTGACAGCTGCCTGCTCTGCTGCTCCTCAGCTGGAGGAATAACAGTGATGCTTTTGTACCCGGCCACATCTATCAGCAGTACATTAACATGTCAGTGGAAGTCCTTGTAAATGTGATCGTCTCACAGGTGTTTAAAAAGTGTGAGTGATATGTAGACCAACAATCTTTTTCCTGAATATTTGCCTCTCCTTAACACTTCTTTAATGGTTGCTAAAGAGGCCCAAATCCTGGAAAGGCCAAAATCAAAAGGAGATGATTTATTTGTCCTGTTCATTATATCTTTCAGAATAATAGTGTGATGGAAATCTGCAGCGTCACTGTGTGGATGACGCAACAGCCAGCACAGGTGATGATCATCATCACCTGATGATGAACTGATTAAAAAGGAAGCTGTGAGAGTCTTCGCGAGAGCATTCTGCCAGAGCTGCCAGCCACTCAACCTTGCGGGGAGGGTGCCGCTCGCTGCTGTTTAGGGCTGCCGGCGGTGAAGACAGGTAGAGAGGAGGAGCTGTTCCAGCGCAAGGAGGGGAGGCTGGACGCCTCCTTTAGAAAGAACAGGGCCGGGACTAGGAGTGAGCTGGTTGCCGGTGCTCCATCCTCATCTTCCTGCCACCACGTGACATTGCAGCCCAGACGCTGATCATCTCCGCCGCCCGGAGCAGTCATACCCCGGGAGCCGGACGGCGCTGAAGCTTAGACCCCGGGGAGGGGTCTCGTCAGCTGGACGAGCTAAGTAGCACTTCCTCACACACGCCTATTTTAAAGACTCTTGTTTTAAAGCATCTGATGATTTTATGGAGAGGGTTTGCCGCATGAATTTTAGTTCCCTTTTAGTTCTGGGTGTTTGCATGCAGTTCTAGTGCCTCGGCTAGAGGGTGTTTTATTGTTGCTGTGAAGTTGAACTTGTCACTGTGTTTTACGGAATTCTATTTATTCTGCAGGCTTCCCTCTTCCACTGTTAGGTGCTGCTGTTTTAGTGTTTTAATAAAGCCCATTATATTTTTACAAACGTGTCTTGTGATTCCTGGCTTCTGACTGACAGGATTATTCCTTGTCTTGGAACCCCCACAAAACATTACACTGGTGTCAGAAGTGGGATCCATCCAAAATGTCAGAGCCAGCGAATGAACCAGCAGAGTCTGGTTCAGGTGGAGAAGCTAACCCAGTCTTAACGAATATCACTACCAATATTCATGCAGAGACCTTTTCAGGCTCCGGGCGGGATTGGTCAGACTGGGTTGAGCAATTTGAAATCGCAGCTGATTTAAATAACTGGGATGACTCAATAAAATTAAAATTTATGAGTCTTCTTCTTTCAGGCCGTGCACGTGAAGTATATAGCGGCATATCAGCCTCTGCCAAAGCTAATTATACTGCATTAAAAGAAGCAATGGCCGGTGTTTAGACCCTAGTGACAGCGATGATTGGAATAGGGCCGCTTTTTCTTCGCGCATGAGACTGCCGAATGAAACTGTTCGGAGTTCGGTGCGGCCCTCGACGTTTGAGCCACAAAAGCTTATCCATCTGTGGACATGATACACAAGACATGTTGGCCAAAGATCATTTTATTGCACATGTGGGAAGTGGAGACTTGCGTGTCACACTGCGAAGCGTTAAACCTGCCACCCTCGAGGCTGCCATTGGTCTGGCAGCAGAATTAGAACTTATCAGAGACCTGGAAAAAAACAGTGGTGCCACTGACGCTAGAGTGCGCGCGTCGTGGCGGATAAAAGTTCCAACGATGAACGTGTTGATGCCTTGGTGAAGGTGGTTGAAAGTCTGAAGCAGGAAGTAAAATCTCTGCACTCGGCAGTTAAAACTTTAACAGAACCATCTGAAGCAGTTCCCTGCCGTCGCGTGAACACCACGCTATTCTTTCTGTAGTTAAGTCCCACACACTTGCATCCAGAAGCAACCCAGGGCTCAATAAGGTTTGTTGGGAGTGCGGTTGCAAGAGGCACTTGCGACGTGACTGTCCTTATGTGCAGGGAAACTAGAAGGGGCGCGCACAGAGGGCCCAATGCCCGCCCTATTTCCAATAGTGATGTGGCCTGCAAAAGTCTGACAGGTGGTTCTGGCTACCTAAGAGCAAAGATCGGCGAGTTTGATTGTCATGTGCTTGTTGACACTGGAGCTTCCCGCTCTGTATCTCTAAGAGTATGTGGTTAACTATTACCAATGGGGGTCTGAGTTGGTGAAGTATGTGGGGAAAGCCACAGCTGTAAATGGAGGAGAATTGGCCGTCTTGGGATCCTGGCAAACTGTCTGCCAACTTGAATCATTGACCTTGGCAGTTGACTTTTTGGTGTCAGACCTAACATCAGAAGAGATACTTTTGGGTTTTGACTTCCTATCAAAGCACAGTGCCGTTGTCGACCTCGGAGAAATGTCTGTCAGATCATGGGGAAATGTTTTCCATTGGTTGATCCAAGCCCTTCTCCAGCATGCAGAGTGGTGGTTATTCAGTCTGACACTACAGTGCCTCCACGTAGTGAAGCCATCATTTGTGGTCAGGTGGAAGATGAAGGGTGGATTATGTCAGGGCATGCTAGAACCGTCAAATTCCCTCGCAAAACATTGTGACCTTTTGGTTGCACGTGTAATATGCAAGGTTGAGAAAGGCATGTTACCTGTACGAGTAATTAATGTGACAAACGATCCACTTGTGTTGAAAAGCGGCATGAAAGTTGGCACGTTGCACACAGATGTTTCAGTAGAGGGAGAGGACGACGATGGGTGAAGCTGGGGTCGGGTCACAGGGCTGGACGGTTTCAACCCTAATGAAGCAATTTGGCATAGAAGAGCGAGGGTTTTCTGAACAACAGTTGAAGTCTGTGAAACAATTGTTGTTCCAACACCTCTCTGTGTTTAGTTGTGGTGACCATGACTTGGGTAGGACTCACCTTGCAATGCACGAAATTGACACAGGGGATGCTAAACCTATCAAAATGCACCCACGTAGAGTCTCTTCACTTACAACAGGAAGTGTCCGAGATATTGACCAGATGCTTGCTAATGATATAATTAGGCCATCCTGCAGTCCATGGGCAGCTCCAGTTGTCTTGGTAAAGAAAAAGGGGGAGGACTGCGATTTTGCGTTGACTACAGGAAGTTGAATGATGTCACCAGAAAAGATGCATACCCCCTTCCAGGATTGACGATGCATTGGACAGCCTTAGTCAGGCATGCTGGTTTTCTACACTTGATTTAGCCAGTGGCTACTGGCAGGTGGAGGTGGACCCCGCACCGACATAAAACTGCATTTGCAACCCGGCAAGGATTGTTTGAGTTTAATGTATTGAGTTTTGGATTGTGCAACGCACCGAGTACTTTCCAAAGATTGATGGATTTGATCCTTGCTGACCTGCAGTGGACGACTTGTTGGTGTATTTGGATGACATCATAGTATTTGGTCGTTCATTTCAGGAGCATCTAACCCGCCTTGGTGGGGTGTTGGCAAAGCTCAAACAGGCTAATCTAAAGGTCAAACCATCGAAGTGCAACCTATTTTCCACCCAAGTCCAATACCTTGGTCATGTTATTTCTTCTAACGGGGTGATGCCAGACCCCTCCAAGGTAGAGGCAGTTAGGGGATGGCCGGTGCCAAGAAATGTAACAGAAGTACAGAGTTTCCTGGGGTTGGCATCCTACTACCGGCGCTTTGTAAAGAGTTTTGCGGACATTGCTAGGCCTTTGCACCAGCTGGCTGAGAAGGGGAAACGGTTTTCATTGGAGTGAGGCTTGCCAAAAGTCGTTTGATCAGTTAAAAATCAGCCTCACAACGGCCCCAGTTCTAGCCTATCCTGACCCAAAAAGCAATTTATCTTGGACACAGATGCTAGTGATGTAGGAATTGGTGCAGTTCTGTCCCAAGAGGAAGATGGGATGGAAAAGGTTGTCGCCTATGCTAGCCGGGCCCTGACTAAGCAAGAGCGACAGTATGCAACAACAAAAAGAACTTCTTAGCATGGTGACTTTCACAAGACATTTCAAGCACTATTTGGTGGGAAAAGAGTTCGTTCTGCGCACGGACCACAATTCTCTGCGATGGTTGCACAATTTCCAGGGCTTGGAAGGTCAGTTAGCTCGGTGGATGGAACAGCTTGCAAACTTTGAATATAAGATCATTCACCGCCGGGCAGGTTACATTGTAACGCAGATGCGCTTTCACGTTTACCAGCTTGTGCTGACCGTAGTCGGTTGCCATCAAAAGACTGTCTGTCCACCGATTCTAAAGTGTGTGCTTTACAAGAAACGCTGCCATCTGAGTCTCAGGGAACACCAGGGGTGGATGAGCTTGCCCAAGCACAGGGTGAAGACCCTGAGCTGAGTCAGCTTATTAAATGCAAAAAAGAAATCGGAGGCGTTTTACCAGACTCTCCGGAGCTGCAGAAGTTTGCCCCAGTGTGGCACCAACTGCAGATTCAGCAATCTAGGTTGGTGAGGATTCCTTCGGTTAACTCAGACGCGGCTTCTTGTATCCAGGTTGTGCTACCCAAGCACATGGTGCCTCAGGTTCTCAGGCAGCTTCACAATGTGTCAACTGGTGGCCATTTGGGAGTTCAGAAACTCCAAGCAAAAGTTAAAGACCGGTTTTATTGGCCTGGCTGGTTTCAGGATGTAAAGGGCTGGGTAAGAAACTGTGCCGACTGTGCTTCACGGAAGTCACATGGGAGACATCCTTGTGCACCTATGCAAACTTCTGTTCCATCCCGACCATTTGAAAGAGTGGCGCTTGACATCCTTGGACCCCTACCTGAAACTCAAAATAAAAATAAGTACATCCTTGTGGTGGGTGACTATTTTTCAAAATGGACAGAAGCTTTCCCACTCCAGAACCAAGAAGCTCAGTCCATTGCAAAAGTACTCTCTGAAGAGTGGATTTGTCGCTTTGGGGCTCCACGCAGTATTCACTCTGACCAAGGTCTTTTGAATCTACCTTGTTTAAGGAATTGTGCAGACTCTTAAACATTCATAAATCTAGAACTTCGCCATATCATCCACAGTCTGACGGCTTAATCGAGCGTTTTAACCGTACCCTCCTGTCAATGTTGTCTCTTTTTGTAGAGGACAATCAGCTGAACTGGGACTCTCTTTTACCGTATGTGATGTTGGCGTACCGCAGTAGTGTCCATGCAAGTACATCTTTTACCCCTTACAGAGTTTTATTTGGACAAGAAATTGTTTTGCCTGTGGATGTCATGCTGAATGTTGGAGAACACAGGGCTTTTTCATCTGTTGATGAATATGTCACTAGGTTGCAAGAGACCTTATCTTCTGTGGTGGAGGCAGTCAAGAGACATCAGGCTCATGCTACCGCACAACAGAAAGCTTCATACGATTTCAGGGCCAACTTCCAGTATTTTTCAGAAGGAGAACTGGTCTGGGTGCACAACAAGGCGAGGAAGCGGGGAGTTTGTTCAAAGCTTCAGAGACGTTTTAAAGGCCCTTTTAGAGTTTTGGAAAGGATTACAGAGGTGCTCTATCGGCTAGCTCCAGTGGAGGGAGGAAAGGAAAGTGTTGTGCATTTTAACAGACTCAAGCCATATACCTCTTCTTTGACAGCCTCATCAACCCAGGGATCCCAAGGGGGACAACAGGGAAGGACCCCGAGAGAAGAGACGGAGTCTAATGATGTGGACGACCGTGCGTCTGAGAGCAGTACCCCGGATGATGTTCCTGCGACCTGTTCTGGACCGGCTGCGGAAGCCAGAGTACCAGATGAGAGAGCGGCCAGTACGCCAAAGGAAACCACCCGGCAGATTCAAAGACTATGCCTTAGACTATAGGTCTTAAGACTTCCGGAGTAAGTCTCTTTTTTTTAAGAAGGGGAGGAGTGTGATGGAAATCTGCAGCGTCACTGTGTGGATGACGCAACAGCCAGCACAGGTGATGATCATCATCACCTGATGATGAACTGATTAAAAAGGAAGCTGTGAGAGTCTTCGCGAGAGCATTCTGCCAGAGCTGCCAGCCACTCAACCTTGCGGGGAGGGTGCCGCTCGCTGCTGTTTAGGGCTGCCGGCGGTGAAGACAGGTAGAGAGGAGGAGCTGTTCCAGCGCAAGGAGGGGAGGCTGGACGCCTCCTTTAGAAAGAACAGGGCCGGGACTAGGAGTGAGCTGGTTGCCGGTGCTCCATCCTCATCTTCCTGCCACCACGTGACATTGCAGCCCAGACGCTGATCATCTCCGCCGCCCGGAGCAGTCATACCCCGGGGAGCCGGACGGCGCTGAAGCTTAGCACCCCGGGGGAGGGGTCTCGTCAGCTGGACGAGCTAAGTAGCACTTCCTCACACGCCTATTTTAAAGACTCTTGTTTTAAAGCATCTGATGATTTTATGGAGAGGGTTTGCCGCATGAATTTTAGTTCCCTTTTAGTTCTGGGTGTTTGCATGCAGTTCTAGTGCCTCGGCTAGAGGGTGTTTTATTGTTGCTGTGAAGTTGAACTTGTCACTGTGGTTTTACGGAATTCTATTTATTCTGCAGGCTTCCCTCTTCCACTGTTAGGTGCTGCTGTTTTAGTGTTTTAATAAAGCCCATTAGTTGCAAAAGAGGCCCAAATCCTGGAAAGGCCAAAATCAAAAGGAGATGATTTATTTGTCCTGTTCATTATATCTTTCAGAATAATATGGTGACTTTTACAAAAAAGCTGTAAAGTTGAATTTTCTTTGAAAACCCTAAAATTCTTTGTCTCTGTAAAACCAGAAACCACATGGTTTCTTTTATTAACACTTTCAGTCAATTTTAGCTTTCTACCTATGAATTTACTTGAAACATTTAAAAATAAAAACACAGTAGTAACGCTTGCTAATAAATAAAAGAAATATGTGCATTTTATAAAAGAACTAAAACTCAGAGACAGGTGGTCTCCTGTTTATTTCAGGTCAGTTGTTTAGTCCAAGACCTCCGTCAATCTGCATGCTTTCAATCTGTCCATCTGTGTGCAAAGCTGACAAGAACTGCAAATAACTTAAATAAATCTTACTAAAAGTTTTTAGATTATTCGTTGAATTTCATAGAGCAACTTGATCTGCTGTGTTATTCTTGGTTTTCTAATTTCATCATACCTTCTTTTTAAAATTCTATGATTTCATTTTCATAAAAAATAATATGATAAATATCTAAAACACCTTTCCAGGAGTTTTATAATATAAAAAATGCAAAAAGTTTTGTTTACTTTAAAGGAGTCTGCTTAACACGTTGAAATTGATTCAAACACACTGTTGGAAATGAATAAATATCATGAAAAGATTTATTCTCAAAAATCAAGATTTATTCTCTTTAACCCATGGTGGAAAACATCAGAAATGCATGATGTGGTCCTCTTGATTTGTGATTTATCATGGATCGTTTTCATTTTAAGGAAAAGCTGGTCTGGATTCTCATATGTTAACATCTTTTGCTACGGCTGTGGCCGTATTTAGTTTTGGTTTGTCTCTTTTGTTCTGTGTTTTGTGTATTTTCCTATCAGAGTGGGACTCCTGTTTGTTTTTGGATCTTTGTGCGTCTTTCTGTGTTTATTTCTTTCAGGTGTGGTGCTGGAGGGCGTGGCTCCAATTGGCCCAAAGCAGGTGGAGCCACTTTTGAAAGCACCTTGAGGACCTTCAGCTCATGAGAAGGGAGCTGGGCAGCAACTTGTCTCCACTGCAGCACGGTGCGCTTTTCCACCTGTTTTAGTTTGTGCGCACTTTATAGTCTCTTTGGTATTTTGCTTTTGTCCCACTCTGTACACTCTGTTTAGTACATTTAGTTAAAGTGAGGCTGTAGGGGTGAACTACCATTTTCTTTAGTAAATCTTTTCTCCTGTTTATGTTAGTCCAGGGAGGTTAGTGTTTGTCATTCTTTTATGGTTTCTTTTGCAGGTAAGATCCCTGGATTGAGTTAGTTGGGGTTTTGTTTGTTGTTTTGGCCTTGGTTCACCCTGAAACCCATTGCTTCACTTTTGAGTTTTTGTTTTTTTTTTTTTTTTGTAAATAATGTTGTTCTATTTTTATGGAAACAATTATCTTTGTGTTTTTTGTAATATCTTTTTTTTTATTATTATTTTTCCTTTATGCTATGCCCTAGATAAATTGGGGCAAAACATTTTATTGAGTAGAAAATCTTCAATTTGAGTTGTTTAAGCTCTTAAGACCTGCTGTCCACTTCACATTTTGGGTTATATAACCACAGTATTTTATTTTGTTTAACTGGGGTCTTGTCAAAGTCAAGGCCTGGGGGCCAGATCTGGCCCTCCAGGAAATTATATCTGACCCTCCAAATCCTTTTATTTTATTATCTATGGCCTGATGTTATCTTAACGCTCATTTTTTAACTTGTATAATTTTGACGAAATATATCTTTTATGGAGTGTAAAATATTAAGTTGCTTAAGGATTAAGTTGATTTATTCTGAAATAATATTCCTGCTTTTTTATTTTTCATAATTATGCTAAAAAAGTAGCGGTTTTAAAAATTAGCATTCCGCTAAATTTTTTTAGGCTATTTTGGAGTTTAATATTAAAGCTGCATGCTAGCTGTTTTGGCTAATTTAGGCATTTTTTTCAGTAAATTAGGCTATTTTGAAGTTTAGCTATTTTTTTTAAAGTTTTTTTGTTTGTTTTTTAGGCTAATTTGGCTACCAACTTCAGCTTTTTTAGCCATTAGCCTCAGCGATTTCAGCTATCAATTTCAGCATCTTCAGCTATTAGCACTAGCATCTTCATCGGATAAATTCTGCTTGTAGCATTCCCACCAGCATTATCGTTGGTAATGTGAAATATCTAGGTCATAGTTATGCTGAAAAGATACAGTTTTAGAGTGTTCAATAAATGTTTATCCTGTTCTGCCCGCGACCTAATGTGTGTTTTAAATTTTGGCCCCCTGTGCGATTGAATTTGACACCTCTGGATTAATGTATGAGAGGAAAGCTAGGTTTTTGCAGAAATATTAAAGCAAATGTTAGAAATATTTTTTTGTGATTATATTAATTGGACAGCAAATTCCGTTACTGTCGGTCTTCGTTGTGTCTGCTTTTTAATCTTTTTTGTTGTTTTTGTTTCTGTTGTCAGCAGAGACTGTGATTGGTGTTAACCCAGTGTTATCTGTAATCTCTGCTACCTTTGAGCTGCTGCTCATCTGACACAGACAGTGGGAGATCGGAGACGTAAAAAGATATCTTTCACATCAACTTCTCAACCGACGAAATCAGTGACTGTGGCGCGTAATGGCTGTGTGCAAGTGTGTCCAAGGGAGGGGTAGCTGTCTGACACCTGCAGCTCTTCATGCTCAAAATGCTAATCCAAGCTCACCCCATCCACATAATGACCCCCTTTCTCAATATCCAAAATCCAGGGTTACCAAGCAACATTATTACAAAATCTACATTAGATTTGGATTAAAGTGAGGAGAAAAGACTGGCTTAAAAAAAAAAATACTTTTTTTTTTTTTTTTACGCAAAAGCAATCTGATATTATTTGAGATACTTTACTTTCCCCTTTTTATTTATGTATGGATGTTTAAAAAGGGGAGAAAGGGAAAATTCACTTTTTTTTGTTTTAAATTAAGAGCTGATGCTCCTTCACGATCTGATAAAAATAAAGACGTATAAGAAAAGCTATGTTTTTCATCAGTCGTCTTCTGGTTCAAGGTGTTTGACTCACACTGCTAAACTGTTCACTCAGAAAAGTAAACATACATGCTTAAACTGAAAAAAACATGAGGAGTTTGGCTGATCGGAAGCAGGTGCAGGCGCTTAATTTCAGTTGTGAACAAGATGCTTAATTCCCATCCAGTTTCAACATTGCAGCCCTGCGGCTGAGCCTGACCTCTGACCTGCTGGGAGGGAGCTACTTAATGTTTTTTTTTTAAGTAAAGTGCTGCATAAATTTTATCGTGTGGGAAGTTAGTGAGGAAAAGTACCTTTGTCAATTGGAAACCACATTTGGCCTGAGGAGGTCGATGATGCTGCCTGTGACATAGCACTACACTGCCACCTAACGGATAGTTTGGGCATTACAGCAGCACAACAGGTGGATCCAGAAGAGAATTGCATTGATGTAAATTGTTCAAGTGTCAATAAATAAATAACCTACTAAATGCAACTGTTAAAAGAGATCACGTTTCATTAAAAAATAAAAAGCCACCCAACACAAAGAGGTCCCACTCTGACAAAATGCACAGACCAAAACCAAATACGGCCACAGCCCTAACTGTCTGTTTTGTTGTTGTTGTAATGTCATTTTAATCTGCTTTCATTTGGTAATATTTGATTGGAACTTTTTGAGATCTTACATACTTTCTTTGGTATTTTATTTATTTTCTTATTTACATCTTTTAAATATATATTTTTTAAAGTAGACAGGTTTTATTCATATTTCTATAAACTACACCAGGGGTCTACAACTTCTTTTACCCCTTTATTGTGGCTTTCGGGTTAAAGAGAAATAAAATGGAAAAGGTTTTAATTTTACAAACTAAGTAATAAGGTAAAAAGAAAAGAGTAAAGTAAACCAATTAAAACCTAAATCAGTACATTTTATCAAACAGCTGAAGGGCAGTGCGTAACTAAAACTTTTGCACAAATTTTTGCGTGTTGTGTTCCACAGAAAATCAACTGAGGGCTGGTAAACGCCCCAGAAAATAAGAAAGATTCTCCAGTTTGAAAAAAATACACATAATTTTAACATATTTTGATTAAAAAAATTAACTCTGGCTCATTAGATTTATAAATGACTGTCTAAGATGCACCAAAAACAGTAAAATAAACTGTTTTATGTTGTTTTTTACTCCTGCTGACTTATATTATACTACTGCACACTACAATAGGAAGATCTTATGTGACACCAGGTGTCTTTTATTTAAAAGGAAGTCATGTAAACCTCTGTTAGCTGTTTTAAATTATTCCATATTTTGATGTAAAAAAAATCTTAATTTTATGTTTAATGTATGTAAAAAAAAAAGATAGTTAATCTATTTATCATAATGACAGCAATAACCTGAATACAAATCAATGTCTTCTTTCTCTACAGGGTGAAGTAAGACTCTGTGGCTCCTACTGGATTGTGGCCAAACTAACTTTTTTATACACTACCTCTTATACTTCTTCATGTATTACAAATTAAATTACTGAAAAAGTTATCCAAAAATCATGTAAAGGATCATAGTCATGATACAGTGTTATTGTAAATAAGGATTTATTTTGAATTGCATTACCTAATTGTAATGATTTACTCATTAACATATATTATGTTACTACATTATTGATTTCTCCAGTGAATGGATTTAGTGCTTGATAATTGACTCGTGATCAATCACCACAAGAGCGCTCTCCAGTGGTCAAAAGAGAAACAGTTCAGCAAACTTTACGCACAGCTTAATGTGCATATTTTAGTCATATGCAACAACAAAGAACAAACAAACAACTAAACAGTTCTAGAATATGTTAATGATATTAACACTATTTTATATAGACATTAGTTTTAAATTTTTTTGCTGGCTTTAAAATTCGATTTTTTTTTTTTAGATAAAATGTTAATGTTCATTCTTTCTGTCCAAGCAACACATTAGTTAAATGTGTTTGAAGGTGTATTTGGCTCACATCCACGTGCAGAACACGTGCCTATAGAACATTTTGTCCTGCGTGTTCTTGGTGGAATAAAACGGAGCCAAGTTGGCTCGTTTGCTGTTTGAACCGCGCTCTTGTTGCATCTGACGGGGACTCAGATTTCAGGACAGCCCAAAGATTTCCGTTACGAAATGTCACTTAGAGACCGGTATTATTGCATATGACAGATACACTACCATTTGTAATGGAAAGTCGTCATTTTATGCAAAAAATGTATTTTTTATGTGCCAAAAATGAAAACAGAATGCGTCATATTTTCAAATCGAAATGATTGGAAGTGGACATCGTATTAGAGAAAGTAAATATCAGGACTACTCTTGATGCTGCTTAAATAATACTGTTCACTGACTTAATGAGGTGACTCCACAGTTAATTGGTATTTGAGTAATATGACTTGCTGATAAAAGGACCCAAAAAAGTACACCTTAAGTGGAATTTCTTAAAAGGATGCTTTGATTGTGTCCTTTAAACGTCCCTGGCTTGGGCCCGACAGTTGACTCCAAAACATGGCGCACCACTTGAACTTCAACCTCGGAAATGTATCCAGCCTCGTTTATCTGTTTGACAAACCGCAAATCCATCACTAAAAATTCTCGCGATGCATGGATCTCATATATAAGCGAGGGTAGGGGGTGGCTCGTTCCACTTGGAGGAGCGTTGGGTTTCCTTAAGGAGCTTGGTGAAGTTTGGAACGGCTCTGAAACTCCGAACTGAGCGCAACCATGTCGGACGCGGTGGTCAGTTTCATGAAAGACTTTTTGGCTGGTGGCATCGCAGCTGCCATCTCCAAAACAGCGGTTGCTCCCATCGAGAGAGTCAAGCTGCTGCTGCAGGTGAAGTAAATGCACCAGGTGTTCCTCGTCGAAGGCGCGCGCGCTTTCAGCTATAACGTTCATTACTTTTTAAACCATTTTTGAGTCAAATATGAACGTTTTGGAATCCAGACTCTCTTAAACCGACAGACCTTTACACTCTGTCCTGTGGTGGATCAAATTATGTCGTGCGTAATACCAGGGGCCACATGAGGGGTCAGCGTGGAGATAGTATTACGCACAGTGCGCACGGCTGTTTGAAACGATGGCAAGACCTCCTGATCTGAATTTAAGTTCAGAACCATACATTTTTACCCCTTTGTACGTCTTAACTTCATAGCTTTAATAATATATGAGGTCTCTGAAGTGAAACAATTTTCTAAAATTAACTGAAAATGTAATCTAATACATGCTGGCTTCTCACATGACAGGAATGTGCCAGACTGAAGGGTGTAAGAGTGCATCATTTCTTAAATAGATGCTTGCAAAATTACAAATCTATAAACTAATGTTAATGTGTATTTAATCTCAATATTTTTGAGTTGTTTTTTTTTTTTTTTTGTGAAATTCTGTCGCTGATGTGTGCATGTGTACTTTGGTCTGCAGGTCCAGCACGCCAGCAAGCAGATCACAGCTGAGATGCAGTACAAAGGAATCGTTGACTGTGTGGTGAGGATCCCTAAGGAGCAGGGCTTCATCTCCTTCTGGAGAGGCAACCTAGCCAACGTGATCCGTTACTTCCCCACACAAGCTCTGAACTTCGCCTTCAAGGACAAGTACAAGAAGATCTTCCTGGGTGGTGTGGACCAGAAGACGCAGTTCTGGCGTTACTTTGCCGGTAACCTGGCATCTGGCGGTGCTGCAGGTGCAACGTCTCTGTGTTTCGTGTATCCACTTGACTTTGCCAGGACAAGGCTGGCTGCTGACATCGGAAAGGGGGCAGCAGAGAGGGAGTTCACTGGCCTTGGGAACTGCATCACAAAGATCTTCAAAACCGATGGCCTCAAGGGTCTTTACCTCGGCTTCAACGTGTCTGTGCAGGGTATTATCATTTACAGAGCAGCCTACTTTGGATGCTTCGACACAGCCAAAGGTGAATACTCGATCAATCCATAAATGCACTTCTTTGCAAACGCTTTGTTGCTGAACAAACATCTTCTTGTTGCAGGGATGCTGCCAGATCCAAAGAACACGCACATAGTGGTGAGCTGGATGATTGCACAGACTGTGACTGCCGCCGCAGGTCTCGTCTCATACCCCTTTGACACAGTCAGGCGTCGTATGATGATGCAGTCAGGCCGCAAAGGAGGTAAGCTCCCCTTTACTTGCTTTTCATATAGGCCTGACACAATTAGATGTTACGCATAACCTCGATTATCTCTGTTTTCAAAGCTGACATCATGTACAAGGGCACAATCGACTGCTGGAAGAAGATCCTGAAAGATGAGGGAGGCAAAGCATTCTTCAAGGGTGCCTGGTCTAATGTGATCAGAGGCATGGGCGGCGCTTTTGTGTTGGTGCTCTATGATGAGATCAAGAAGTTCACAAAATAAAGTCCAAGTCCTTAAGGAAACCCTCCACTTTATTTAAGTCTTACTTCAGGTGATGCACTGACACCATCTTAATGAATTGCAATACGGGCACGTGTGCTGCCAGCCTGCGCAGCAGCTGCAGCAAGAGGACAGTGAGTGTGTGGCTCATCACAAATGTGTATATATGGCCTGTTCAAACTACAATTAGAGAAAAAACAACCCTCTGTCTTCCTGTGAGACACTCAGACAAGATGAGGACACTCCTGGTGTTTCTGAAGCCGTTGCTGAGACCCAATGTGTTTTATTGTGACCACTCTGGCGCTTCTATCCCACCGAATACATTATTTTATTATGAATAAAGATTTATTAGTCTGATAGTGACTGTTGTGTTTTTATTCAACTGTTTTTTTTATTTTTTTATCAGAAGCTATAGTAACTGTAATCTGATTTTTTTTTTTTTTTTTTTTTACCAGCTTAGCAATTATTTTAACCTTTTGGCTTCTTTTTCGATGCTTCAAATCACTTTAGCTGCAAAATGACTACTGAGATCTAAAACCTTTATATTTCTTCATATGAAAATAATTTCATTCATCAAGAGGTTGAAAAATACTGATTGACAATTAGGAGACAAAATAAAAAAGACAAATTATAAAACTTGTTGACAAAAAACATCAAATGAAAACCAATTACATTTGAATTAATCCAAAATTTTATTCCACATTTTCGTAGGGATTTTGTTCGATTATAGGTGGCATGGCAGGCGGTGGATTTTGGTCCGCAACAGGTGGCAGACTTTGACCTTGGTTATGCCTGGCTGGTGGGGCTGAAAAGAGAGATGTAACAAGCAATTAAAAAAAAAACACAGGTAAGACATTTTTGTCATACCTGAAAATATATTATTTATGTAAGAAAAACCATTAAGCATTAAGCTTAACTCAGTATAAGTGCAGAATGATTACTCTCTGAATAATTATTCTACTATTGTTCAACTATCCATTCTTTTAATTAGAATTCAATAAACAAATTAAGTGCATCTAATCATGATCGATCAATATTAAAAATGTGTGGATATAAGCAAGACAATGACTTGAAAATGTAAACTCTGCATAAGCATTTATACATTAGTCAGTCTTTTAAGTGCAAAATATTGTTTTTTTTCTCCAAAAACTATGTTAAAACCTTTTCACGGCAAAAACAGTTTCCCTCTAAAAATGCACTACAAGTACAAAGAGGCTTGAGCTTTAATTAAAAAATACATTCTGATGCTCAGAACTCCAGCAGGACAAATGAGGTGTGTCGCATATGTGATATGTGGGAAGGTATGTTGATCACACTGCAGATTCAATTACTTCCCTCCAAGAATAGAGAAAGTGAAAAACATTCAAGCTAAGTCTAACTTCAGAAGGAAAATTTCCTGGAAATGACTAAAATCACTTGTCAGAAAACAAAGACGTCTAACTTTAATTCTTAATCACTGATCACAAGAACAAAAAAAGGGAAAGACCCATTTAGGAGTTTTTTTTTTCTCTTAGATAAACTTTATGTTTGCCAACGATGTGTATAACCAACATTTTAGTATTTCAATATCAGTTCTATTTCCATCTTAACTTTACTCTAAACACATGCTTATTTGCCAAGATGATGAGATATGGAGGGAGGCTTTAGAACTTCCTCATGTCACCGCAGCACTTTTGGCACCTGCTGCTGTCCGTCCGAGTTCATCAGTGTCTGTTTTTAGGGTGGGCTCTCAGATCAACACCAACTGACCCTATCACCCCACGCATCGAGAGGTCCCACAGCATCACAGCTCTTTATAAATTGACAGTCAAACGGGATCGCGCAGCTCCACCTTTCCTCATCGTTTCACCAAGTTGTTTTCCTACTAAAACGGCTCGATTCCTGAAGCTCCGCCTGCCGCTACGTGTGGCTGCCATCCATTTGACGTCATCCTAGAGTCTGTGGCACCATGTCTGTATATCTTCCATGAAAAAAATCTAAACTTCTTCAAAGATGGATACACATATGATACATCTGGCTTTAGTTGGCCTGGCCATCTTTACACTGGTTCACAACACACACGCGGCTCCTGCATGAAGCTTCAATGAAATGTGATAAAGCCGATTTACCAGATAACCCACGGCCACTGGTGTCTCTCTCACTGCACTGTTCCGGGAATCTGATGATGGATGATTTTGGTAATAGAGGTATTTAATCCTTTCCAAACAGTTCCTGTTGTACATTATTATTATTTTAATCAGAAAACTGAGGTTAGAAATAAAAAGCTTAAATAACTGAGCCAAGAATTCCCAATGGAAAACAATGTGTTTATGGCGAGAAAAAAAAGCAAAACATTAATATGTTAGAATTGAAGTTTTCTTTAACACCCGTAATGTGTCTCTTCTTCTTATCCTCTTTTTAGAGCAGGAGTCTGCAACCTTAAATGCTTGAAGTGCCATTTGGTCCATTTCCTTACTGACAAAAGCCCAGTGAGATAAAAAACATCCTGCTTCACCGCTTTTATGGTTTCATTCATAAAATATAGCTTTAAAAAAATTACAGTAAGTGAAACTTAACAAAGATATATGTTCTATATTTCATACAAGTTTCTTTCTTAATAAAAGTACAGGAGAAAACAGCCACACAGCTCTGGAGTCTCAGGTTGTAGATCCTTGGTTTAGATAAACCAGCTACTCATTTTTGAAGGTTGGACTTGTTAAGCATGGAGCCAAAAGGTTAATAAATAAATATGTAAGCTGAGCACTAACAAATAATCAAATAAACTAGCTGAAAGAATGTTTACTCACATTTGTCCACGTTCTTATAAGGATCATCCTCTTGCTCCTCCTCACTAGATATATTGAAGTCAGATGAATCATATTCATTTGTAGATCTAGCATCTGATTTTAACTCCTTTTGCTCTGTCCCATTTGTACTCTGGGAAACAGAATGTCCTTCTGTCATGTTGGCTAATAAGCTCATGAATGCTCCACTGGGTTTTCTAGAGAGCAATTCAGAGCCGTCTACCTTTTCAGCTTTTGCGGAATCCTCATCAACTACATTTTCATTGATTTTTGGATGCAGCTTCTTGTGTTGTCCATGACTTTGCTTTTTAGCTTTCTGGCTTTTCTCAGCTCCTGGCTCTCGATCACTGTTCTCACTGCCACTGTCAAAAAAGGAATGATCCACTTCACCTTCTAGCTCAACTGAATTGATCATGGCACCCTTTTACACCTGCAAGACAGGAAATGAATGAAATCGTAAAATAGCAACGTCTAGGGTGCACGGAACAATTACGGAACCGGACGATCAGCAGGATTTGGGACCCGACCCGCATTGGTGCTGGTTCAAGGTTAGGGTTAGGGTAGTGTTACGGCTTTTTCCTGGTTTCTTGTTTGTTTTTGTTTTTCAGTGATTCGGAACAGCTGAGAGGGGGACACCTGGCGCCGATCAGCTGATTGGAGGGCTGTCACCTTTTCCCGTTTGAGATGAGGGAGGCTGATAAGAGGAGGAGACGGCCGCACTTTCTCTGACGAATAAACTTGCACATCTGCTAATCGGGCTTCTGGTTGCTTGATTCTTCGTCCCGGGTTTCTCAGAGGGGGGTTCTTGTTGCAACTCGTCCTGCTGTGTGCAGCTGTCAGGGTTAGGTTCGTAACAGGTAGGTTCGGACAAACCGCCCGGAACCTTTTTTAATCGGGCCCCGAATGAGTTCTGTAAAGCTAGAACGTGATCACAGTCTTACTACTTCCGGTCCAGGAGACGGTCAAACGTGATCCCGAAACGAAGATTGCCAAGCATAAAAATAATGCTCCTTTAATTTCTGCCTCCGTCTGCTCCGTCTATAACGAGTAGGCGGTATGGCAAGGAAAAGGTGTCAAAAATCGCAGGCAAAAGCGGGCAATGCAGCGCCTCACCTGGACTTGTTCTATGGATGACAATTATTATTTTAAATATTGAAATATTCCCGCAGTTTCAATGAATTTGTTAGTACCAAACAAGTAATTTAAGTTTAATTTGAACTGCTTTATTTAGGATTTAATTTGGGGAATTGGGAGATGTGGGCATGTGAAAAAATGTGCATCTGCAGATGGATTTGGTCATTTCAAAACTTTTTGCAGGCATTATTTTCTCCCAGGTTTTGTAGATTTGGTCTCATGACATGTAAATGTCATCAGAAACAACATGTTTTACTTTTTTGTTTGTGTCCAAAGTTCAAAGACAAGTTTTTATTAATAAGCCTCAACTAGCAATTTTTTTAATTGTAATATGAATGAGAGCGTATTCATGATTTGAAGTACTTTATATATGTTTTATCAAATATGTTTGTTTTAAAAATTTTCAAAAGAGTATTTTTAGGCTTTTATTTAGTTACTTTTTCTAGCTGTTTTTTTTTTTTTTTACTGATCTGAAAAATTATCCGAACCGTCACCCTAAAACCGTGACACGATCCGAACCGTGAGTTTTGTGATCAGTTATTCCCCTAGTTCTCTCTGTTAATAACGTTAACTTTAAAACTGTCTATTTCGGTCCAAACTTAATGAGTAACTTAAAGATATTAACTTGTCTAGGAGTCTTACTGCAGACCGATGGCCCAATGTCCATTTTATTTGCATGCAATAAAAAATAAAGATTTTTATTTTTTGTCTGACTGCAGAGAGTGTCATTGACATGCTATCTGGTAATTGTGCTCTGATGCTACTTTTTATAGAATAAATGGGAGATCCTGATTCCAAGTGTGAAGAAGTCAGTTGTAGAAGACATGGAGAAGTTTTTAAAACAAAAAAAGGATGAAAAAAGTTCTGCCAGTCCTTCTTCAAAGGCTAAATTTATACGTAAATATAACTCAGATTTGATCAAGTTTAGCTTTGTGAACGGAGGCAGTGAGGCAGAACCCAGAGCCCAGTGTCTTGAGCGTGGGCTAACATTATCCAACGAAGCACTGAAACCATCAAAATTAAGGCGCCATTTGGAAACCAAGCATCCGAAGCTCGTTGGAAAGCCAGTCGATTATTTCAAAAGAAAGGATGATGGACTTCAGAAGACCTGCATGAAGCCCAATGAGGCAAAAATTCTGTGATTTTGGGGTATATAAATAAAATTGAATTGAATTAAATAGATGCAGAGACGGTCTATCGTGTCACTGACTGGTGATGCTAAATGTGCTTTGAAGGCCAGCTACCTCGTAGCCAGACATGTGGCGCAGAGTAAGAAAGCATTCACCATAGCGGAGGAACTGGTTCTGCCTGCCGCTGTGGACATGTGCCGTGAGATGATCGGTGAGGCTGCAGCAAAGAAGCTCAAGACCATCCCGCTGTCGAATGACATTGTGAGTCACCGTATTGCTGACATGGCCTCAGACATTGAGCAGCAGCTTCTGGGGAGAATGAAAAAGAGCCAATTTTTCTCTTTGCAGCTGGATGAGTCAACTGACATCACAAATGCTGCACTGCTGTTGGTTTTTGTTCGCCACCGGTGGGACAGTTCTTTGCAAGAAGATATACTGTTTTGTGGAGAACCACCAACTCGAGCTACAGCTGAGGAATGTTTCCGCTGCATGGATAACTACTTCACTGAGAATGGCCTTGACTGAAAGAACTGCATTGGAGTGTGCAGTGATGGCGCAGCGTCAATGACTGGCAGGCATCATGGTGTCATAAGGCAGATACTTGATCTTGCACCAGAAGCGAGGCGAGTCAGCCAGATTTGTGGGACAACTGACGAGTGTTTCATTCTCCACGATGATAAAGATGCTCTCAGGGCAGAAGACGGCAGCATCAGAGGTATCACCCAAGACAACTGATAGGAAAGCCACAGCAGTGTCTGAGAGGTCTGGACCATCTGAAAACTACAAAACAAAAAAAACACATATAAGTTCAGATCCTCAATAATATTTATCACTAATCTCTAAAAGGGACATTCATGCCACTTGTCACTTTCCACTTGGAGTGGAACAAAAGCCTTGTTTCCACCGAGCAGTACGGTCCAGACCAGTTCATTCTGGGGAGCGTCTCCACTCAGATACCTCTTTAAACACACGAGGCCATACCGGTTAAACAAAATCTTTAACGTATTGTAACTTAGCAACCGGTAATACAATCAGCGCAATTCCAGCAGATTCTGAAGGAGAAAGGCGTCATGAGCTGCTTTATTGTCCAGAAATTATGGTAACGTCGAAATAGGGGTGGGCAATATGACGATATAAAACTGTCTTACGATCTCCAGAGCTGACGATCTGTCATTTTTGAGAGATCGTTTAACCACGATCTTCTACATAAAGCTGCAAGAGCGAGGAGGCAAAAGCTTGCTGACTGCCTGAGACTTTAAATCCGAGCTGGTCCTTCTCCTCCCCCTCTCAGGAATAATAAGTATTATTAACCATAGCACATGTCCAGGTGACGCACTGCCATACCCGCGTTTTTTCTGGTTAATTTTGATCCTAACAGCTTGCCTTAGCTCGACTTTCCCCTGTCGGCTCTTGCCAGCTGGGTGCAGGAGCGTGATGTGTATGCAACAGCGGCCGCTTCTCACTGGAAGGTCTCCTGAACTCCGACACGGAGATGTGTATCAATGTTTTTATTCAGCTCTTCAAGATAAATACATCTCTCGGTATCCGCATTCTTCACGAAGAGTTCCAGAAAAGTTTTGATGGAAGTTTCTCCCACACTCAGCCGGGCTTCAAAGACTTTCTGATGACCTACAAGCATCAAATCTGACGCTTGTTAAAACTAATACAGTTACAGTAAATTCATGTGACTCCAAATGCATTCGGCGTGGACAGACGATTGATTGTAATAAAGCGCGCGGGGCGCGAGGTACGCAGCGGCAGCGGGGGTTGCTGGTAGAAGTCGGCTCGTGCGCGTTTGTTTACCTTTCATGCAGACGAAGGACGCGGAGTGGAGTCCAAAAAATGACCGAAATGAGAGCTAAGAAACTCAATAATTGGACGCAAACACTTACTGGCGACTAGCTCTCTAACTTTTACTCGTCAAATGGGAGAAACTGCTCGCTAGCGAGTGTTATTTGTGGACCCTTCAAAATAAAAGTCTATTGCGATAGACTCATTCTGCTATCGAAAAAATGTTCTATCGCGATATCAATAATTATCGTTTTATCGCCCAGCCCTACGATCCAGGCACTGGCGAATCGAATCCATTCTGAAAATTATTATCGATACCCAGATCTAACTTGCACCTCTGCAAAGTAAAGACTCACATGTTGACATTTGCTCCCATTGCCAGCTGCTGGTTGAGGGACTTGGCTACCAAATCTGTGGAAACAACAGAGTGTCGAGATCCCCAGTGGTCCAACCAGCCGGTGTAGAACTCAGAGTTGACCTGCAGAGAGGACAACGATGGATCATGCAGTTAGAATTCAACCGAAAGACAAAAAAAAAAAAGTAGAAGACACCTGCCAAAGGTCCATGAGGTTCAACGTGGCGCTGTGCACCAAAGGCTGCTGTTATATTTGAACCTGGAAGAGCCAGAACGCAAAGAAGACAATAACTTATTTTGGTTTTGAGCAGCGTCCTCCTGTGACTTCTAAAAAGGTTACAACACAAGCAGGAAGCCAAACACTCAAAGAAAGCTCTTATTACAGCAGAGCTGTTAGCTTGTTTGCACCATCCCTACAGCTAATCCTTCTTCAGACTGATGTACCAGGCAGAACACAGGTGAGGACTGACCTGGACCAAAGTCCACAGTGGCATACAGGCCTTGTATGGCGCCACACTTCAGATAGTTGAGGCCAGCACCGTCTGTAGTGAACAGAACCACATCCTCCCCCAGGTGAGAGCGGAACAGTCTGGTCAGGTGGCGCATGTAGTTGTAGTCACAGGCAAAGTAACTACTGATAACTTAAAAATCCTTGCAATTGTAAATAATAAAAGGAATCTTAAAAAAAAATTGGAATCAATTTTTTTGCATTATAAAAGGAAAAAAAATATTTCAAATAATCAAATCAGCTGTATGTTCTTTGTATTTGTTTCTCCTCAAATGATATCCATTACCCACATGGCACTTGTGAGTATGCTATTGAATTCGCTGCAGAAATCAGGATAGCTGAGGTAACCAATTGGTAGTTTCAAAATGCATCCACATGTGTGGGACTGTGGTCTCCGGCTTGCTGTCATCTCCTCTGGAAAGTTTAGATCAGGGGTCACCAACATGTTGCCGGCGGGCACCAGGTAGCCCTCAACGACCCCACAAGGTGCCCTCAGGTCTCTTCCAAAAATAGCACAACTCACTTGTGAGCTGCGTATAAAATACAATTCTATTCTGTTGATATTTTTAAAATTTCCCTCATATTTACATAGATTTCAAACATCTATAACATCTTAAAATCTGTTCATATTACACAAACTTTAAATAAGTTTAGGTGACCTCTGACCCACTCCATCATTCATTTTGTTAACAATTCTGCAGATTTGGTCATTAGTGCAAAATGTGACAAGATTTATTTAAAAATGTGTAAGATACTTATTTTACACTACATAGTTGATAAACATGGAACAACATAGAGAAAATGGGACATTGTTCCTATTAATATAAGTGATTATCTGAAAATGTAACAATTACTGAGATGAATAAAGTACTGAATATTTATATCTGTTTACTAGCCTGATGTCATTGTTGATAATTATGGTGAGAAATCAGTGTCTTTACCTGGTCTTTACATAGAGGAGTATCATTATTCATTATTAATAATGTACTGTATAACTAACTATAACTAAGCAAAATTTGTTAATTCAAAATGGTAGCCCTTCGTATGACTCAGTAACCATGAAGTAGCCCTCGGGTTCAAAAAGGTCGGTGACCCCTGGTTTAGATGGTCCTTTACTTTTTATGCTGTTAACCAATTGGTAGTTTCAAAATGCATCCACATGTGTGGGACTGTGGTCTCCGGAGGAACTCGAGGTTTCTACAAACTGAACAGTTATTGACTTGTCCAAAACATCTGATCCAGTGCAGAAATGTAAGAAGAGATGAAGAGTGTTGGAATCGGTTTCCCCTATGTACCTTTTCAGATAACGGGCAACCATTGACTGGCTTGCTGTCATCTCCTCTGGACGGTTTAGATGGTCCTTTACTTTTTTTGCTGTTGTTTTTTTTTGTAATGAACTCTTTCAGACTGTCGTGGAAGTGAACAACTGATCGCGCTTAAAATTGGTTTCCAACACTTGATGATGTAATTTGGGGCCTGAATGATTAGCTTGTGCCTTATCTGTGTTAAAATGGGAAGGAGTGTGTCTTTGGTAGGCAGTTGCCGACAGTCAAGTGTTCCAAGTAAATCAAGCAATTCATCTCTTTCCACTGAGTCAAAGTCCTCCAAAGCCTTCACAAGAACATCTTTTTCCTCTTGTGTTACATACATCAACACTGAATCTTTGAAGCTACTGGATATTGATCCATGTATCACTTCTTCCAGAAAGGGGACTGCAAATTTAACTGGGAAGTATGAAACTTGCTTCCAGCCCACCACAAACACCCGAGCCACAGCCTGCCATTCTTCCAACTGGAAGTCAAGCCTGATGAATGGCACTTTCACTTGAACTCCCAATGTGCAACAATCGTAGAAATCGTTCCAAAATTCTGTCAGGCTGTCTCGAAAAACACCTGCCCCTTCACCTTGTTCAAGCTCCCCATTTGGTAAACGCATTTTGATGCTAACCTCTGACGTCAGAACTTTTGGATCCTTAAAAAAGCTGTTTTTACAGCTTTCTGTGTCATCATGGCCAGAAGGCCACAGATGAAAACTAGCCATTCGGCCAATTTCTGGCTGTTTTAAAAACCTTTGTTTTGTCTTGTTTTATCGTGTGTGTTTCTTTTTATTATGTTGCCCCATTTTAAATAAATAAATAACAATAATAATTTAATAAAAATTTGGTGAATTCTTAAACAAATTAAAGTTTGTAACATGTGTCGTTCTCTAAATCACAAATTTATTGAAAGTGTGTTATGGTTTTTAAATAAGAGTAAAACATAAATCATTTTCAAAAATACCCTAATACTCTATAGGACTATATTACCCGGATCCATTCGGGTCATGTGACTCGAGCGAACAGTGATATATAAACTCAAAGGCTCCTGTAGCTCAGACGTTTGAGAGCTAACACGGGTTATCTGGGTTGTTGAGACTGGTGTGCATCACACGAAAGGTTATTGGGTTATTTGAGTTACATTGTGATGTTATAGTGGCACATCTTAGTTTAGGCTTCTGCAAACAATTTTGGAGATTCTCAACTTTTATATGACAACTTTTATATAATTAGTCCAAACATGTTTTTCTTATGTGTGTGTATTTTTCATGTTATGCCATTTACTTGGTTAAATGTTCAGTTGCCTGAAAGTTTATGATAGTGGTGAGATAAAATATTGTTTCTCCTTTATCTTTAATTTATCTAAGCAACAAGCCCCATGTTTAGCTAAAATTTACAGAAGACTATTTTTTTGATTTGGAGTGCCATCTAGTGGCGATTAGATAAAGCTTCTTAATTTAAGAAATGTGTTGGTATAACTAATTTAAATGACCGTTCTGGGTTATTCTCTTTACGTGACAGAGTTCTATATAACTGTTGAATATTTATTTGTTACCAAATCAATTTTTTTGATATGCAATTGATTAGTTATTTACTGATTCCCAGCCCTAAGAAAAAGCCAATGGTATTGGGGAAAGTAAAAATCTATTGTACTTGAAAAGTACATTCCTTATTACACTTTTTGTGCTATCTTTAAAGCAAAGCCAGTCAATATCAGTGCCTGATTTAACAAATAAAGAAAGTAGTAACTTACATTTTCATCTTCAAGTTTCTGAATCACATCCTCAGCTATATGGCGCTCCATCAAGAATTCTCGCTGCCGTGTCTCCATTGTGGGGTTGATTTCTATAAAGAACATTCAAATGAATGGCAGGCTTGAAACAAAGCACATGGATAAAGCTCTCTAAATATTACTTTTATATGAATTTAGCTTTTTTTCCCCTTAGTTTATAGCCTTTAATAACATCAAAAACCTTTGTGAGAAGTTTATGTGCAGGATCAAGATCAAACATTGGAGCTTTCAGCGTTACTTGAGTCACAAACTGGCTTAATGTGAGTCAGTCCCAGTAAGGCTGTAACAAACCGGTTTTAAACAAAACAAACAAGGCTGTTTGTTGTGCTGTTATGTGGCATAAAAACATGGTATGAATTAAATTTGATTAAATTATCTGTCAACACAGGGAGGAGAACACATTTTCAGCCATGCAGTCCGACTCCTGCCAGTTCTTAAAATCACATCGACTTAAAACACTCTGGGCTGGCCCTCGCCAATTTGGAGCACGAGGCAAGATAGGTGGCGCCCCATTGCATCACAGTAAATTTCACTTCTAGTGTACCTATTCTCACAAAAAATATTGATAACTTTGTCACTGCAATTTTTACATTTTTAATAATGCAATTGCACCTCAAAATGTGTATAACAAAATTAAAGAAACAAATACAAAAAAATTAACTATTTTAAACATTTCAGACAGACAGCCAAAACACTAGGAGTCAGGAGGTTAAAAAATTGAAGGATAAAAAAAAATAAACTTAAATTACAGAAATAAATAAGTTAAATATCAAATCATTAAATAGGTTTAAAATTAATAGATTAAAATAATTAAAAGTTTCTCAGATATTCAGTCAAAGAGTTGTACTGCCTGATGACACCAGAAACAAAATAGTTCTTCAGTACAATTAAATTAAAAACAATATAAATAGCTTAGAGTATCTAAAATCATGTAAGCGAGCAACATTAACTTTAAAGTTAAATATTAAAGAAACAAGTTGGCACCAAAATAGGATTCTTTCATTTTATTATAATTATTATTATTATAGATGATCTTGTGAAGACTAGGTGGTGTTTTCAACTACCTTAACTTGAATTACTTAAAACTGAACAACCACCTCCTTAATCTGACTAAATCTGCAACAGACTTGCTCGACTGTTTTTTCTAGCAGCAAAGTAATTTACAACATAATCATTTAACAACTTTTTGGAGACCACATGGTTTGCACTTACGATGGCCACTAAGAATGGTCTAATGGAGCAGGTGAAGTGCTTGATCCTCCTGCATCAATGCTGGGTTGTGCTGCTGATGCAGAAGCAACATGATGATTTACAGAAGACAGACTGAGAAACCTCGGCAGCGCATCTGAGGACAGAAGAGGATTATGGGACAATAGTCTAATAAAAATGAAACAACATAAATAAAAAAAGAGAATAACCTAGAAAAAAAACACAGATATTACAAAAAAATAAAACTAAAACTGATAAAATGTTGCAGATTGTTAAACAGGCAGACCAGGTTTCACTGCTTTTGGTGGAGGATTTCACTCCGTTTCCAACATCGCTCTTGATTTTGTTCAGAGCAGGTTGAAGAATTGAACTGACAAACTTTCCTTAAGAAAAAAAAACAATTAAAAACAAGCAAATTTACTTCAGAAGCAATATTATAATTTTCTTTTTCAATTCAATAAAAAAAACAATGCTCAGCACAGCATTGACTCAGGAATTGCTGATGGGGTTTGTATCTCAGCCAAATGTCTCATAAATGTTTATGCATTCACAGAAAAAATCAAACATTTTATCCAAAAAAAAGCTGTAAAGTACTTTGTTAAATAATGCCTGCTCAATTAGCTAAATTAAATGAGAAGTGTATGAAATGTGTCTGCTAAAAGAGCCAAACAAGTAGCAAAAAAAAAAACTGTTTAATTCATTTTATAATCTAGAAGAAATAAATAAGAATTTAGAAGCCGCTTCCACTTCAGAGACAATAGAAGACTTTATTGGTTTCCTCGTACAATGCTAACTTTTCAATCAGATGGTAATTGACTGAATGAAATTTTACATTTAGTATCAACTTTTTACAAGTTGTTAAAAAGAAAACAACTGAGAAAATTACTTTTTAGATGACTCAGGTAATTAGTGTATCTTACAAATATTCTTAATACTTAATGCTGTACTCTTGTTCATGCCAAAAAAGTTATTCTAAAATCATTTAAAAAAGTACTTTAAGTACTGGACACACAAGTTTCCATCCATCCCTTCAAAATAGGGGTAGAAGTTCAGCCAATCAAAGACACTTGGAATAGAAGCACTGCTCCAACACAATGAGAGGAGTCAGTTGAGGTGGCTCGGGCATCTAGTCCAGAGCCTCAGAATCCCCCCAGAGGAGCTGGAGGAAGTCCTGGAAGAGAGGTCTGGGCATCTTTGCTCGGGTGCTTGGATGCATAAATGGATGGATGGATGGACGGACGGACAGAAGGACAGATGGATGTATTGGACCCCAAGTCTCCATTAGAAGGTAAAAAGCTTTGACAGTTTTAAGGCCTACTTAATGTCTGCTTAATGTGTCCAAGTCATGTCAGAAAAACTGGGATGACCATGCTTTTTCTGTTTCCGGCTCTCAGTTATGGAATATTTTCCTCTCGAATTTTGCATGATTTTAGACCAAAACAGTTTAAAAAGTCAACTAAAAATGTAACTTTTTAGAATTAGTATTAATACTAAGTAGATGGTGGCCTTGATTCCCTGAACTCACTTTATTGATTTTTTGTTTGTCTTTCATGTATTTTATTGCCTGTTGTGATTTTAATGTGTTTTTTTTTCATAATCTACTCAATTTCAAATTTTCTTTTATCTCCCTTTTTATAGTAAAGCACCTTGGTATCCTGATGGCATTGTAAAGTGCGATAGAAATAAAGTTTTATTCATTCAAGATAGCTGAATGATTCTACCCACATAAGGCTGGACGTACCAACATGAATGTTGTCTTTGAAAGCAGCATTGGGAAGGATGAAAATAAGATGTCGACTGAATTTATCCTCTGTGCTGGAGTCAAGGTTCAGGACATTTTTCTCAGAGCATTCAATCCCGTAGATATCCATTAATTTTTCACAGACGTACTGCAAATACAAAGATTTAGGGTAAAGTTCTCACGCAGAAGAAAAAACACAACACATAATTACATTTAATTGAGAAATGTTTTAACACGGACTAAAAAGAAAAGGAAAAAGTGCCTCACCTTGATGAGCAAAAGGACGATAGATTTTCCATCAGCTCCTCTGTTTGAAGGCTTGTGAAATTCCAGATCAAAGTAAAGTTTGCAGACAGCCCCCTCTGGTATCACTTCATAACAGTGCATCAATGACTGCGGGTAAGTCCTTGGAGGGAAAAAAAAACGACAAACTAAATTAGTAATGTTTTTTTTCTTTAATACATAATGCCGCAACTTGAACATTTTTTATGTGGAAGAAAAACTGTATATACTTATAGTAATGCCACAGCTCACTGTAACTGGTAACCAGGAAAATCCTCTGACCCAGCGATGCCTTTTCTTTTTCAAGTGCGAAAACATGCACAGTCTATAAAGGAGTAAGACAAAAACATGGCAGCTATCATTCCACAAACTCATCACTGACTGGAGAGGAGAGTAATGTAGTACTGGGGGGTCTTGCTTACCTCTTTACAGCTCTGAGCAAAGCTCATGGCCATACTCTGACGAGGGAAGAGCTTCCACACAGAGGAGGGCTCACACGGCCACAGCCGAGGTTTGTAGCGCGTAGTCAGAGGATTGGACTGAAAGGTCTGAGCCAGCAGCTCCACCTTCTTCAGCCTGTCTCCCCATTTGCTCATCCTAAAATATTAATGAAAGACATTCAGTTATGAGCTTTATATATCACCACGTAAATTAAGTTCAATTCATAACATTTTAATAGTTAAGCAATGGGATAAGATTCAAAACCGGTAGAAACTATTTTAAATCCTTTTAGCTTAAACAAAAGCATTTTGCAATTCTGAAAATAAAACAGGAATTTCTAAATAAGAGCCAAATATATCCTCCTCCTATTTATGGTGTTTGTGTGCCCTAAACACACAAGTGAAGGGAGAAAACGGGCCCAAATAAATATAAACAGATAGGTAATATCGTTCTAACTTAAGCTGTCAATAATAACATTATAACAAATGGTAAATATCAAACAAAATACACGGCATTGATGAGCTTTTACTTTTAATCGTATCGGTAAACAAAATCAAAGGTTAAAAAAAAAGTTTTTATTTGCACAGAAATCTATTTTACCTAATTCAAGCCAAAGTCCCCCAAAGTATTAGCCGCAGTGTCGTGACTCGTGAAAAAATATTCCTGCACATCGTTTTAACCTCTATGGTTTTAACTTTTTAACCAATATTAACGTTCAGTATACTAATAGGACTTTAACATTTATTTTATTTTTCCATGTGTCTGTTCTAAATTATGCTCGAAACCAACACAGGTTGATCTGCATCACTAGATTTTCAGCATCTTTATTCTGATTGGCTACAAGTCATCTACGTCACACCATCTCCGCAATACAGTTGGGCAGTCAAACTGTCTGTCAAATCTGTCGACTACTGGGAGATGGACACCGACAATCCCATGACAGAAAGTCCGCGGTGTGTCGGTAAGAGATTTACCGCTTATTTTACATGTCCTTCTGTGTCTATCGGTAGCTAACATATTTTAAAAAAAAAGTTTTTGTAAGTTTGGAAACAATAAAATATACGTAAATGGTTCCGACAGAGCCGTTATAACATTTAAAACCCCACAGAAGTTATACATTTGTGCATACACGAGATTTAATAATTATTCGAGATATTAAAACAATTTTAGTTAGGTAAAGTTAGAAAGATATTCACAGAGATTTAGATATATTAAGATATATTATACAATAATAGATATGGATTATACAGATAGAATAAAGTATATACTATAATTATATGGACATAAACACAGAAAGTGAGCTTCAAATGCGAGAAAATAGATCGTTTAAAGGGGCAAAAGGACAGTTGGAGGCTGACTCCATTCTCAGCCCAGAGGAAAAAAATGCTAAATATGTTCAACTTTAGAGGCTCTCAGGTCATAACTGTTTGCTCAGCTGTTGGACAGGACAAGTTAGAAAAAAAAACAAACTAAAGCATGTATTTTCTTTTGAATCGCATTTGTAGCTAACGCTCTGTGTTGATACGAAATGACTGAGATACTTGTTTTCACATTTAAACATTTATCAGAAGAGGCCCGGAAGTCCAAATCTCTCTAAATTTACCAAACTACTTTTTTTCAACCTAAAAAACTCCAGGAAACAGTACTGAGAGGAAAATACTTTCCTTACTTCCTCTGTACAAAGGTTTCATTATTGTTTTATCCAATTATTATTTTTATCTTTGAATTAAAAGTCAAACTTGTTTTCTATTTTTAACTGGAAACCGTCTCTGGTTCTGCTCTAACCTCTACACACCTGGAAATTTGAAGCTGCGCTGTAATCATGTTAACCTGAATGTTCTCAGATTCTACTTTTTTCTTTTTAGGCTTCATAGTCCAATGTTTATTTTAAAAACAAAATATTTTCTTCTGGAGACATCCAGAAGATGTTTTGGTGAACGTCTGCTCTGCTCTCCGGATGTTTCTCTGCAGCCGACTCGTCACATGAGACGGCGACGGCGACACACCAGGATCCAGAGGGGGCGTGTGGGGAGGAGACTGGACCCTCCACAGAGCCAGAGTAAGTTCAAAATCAGAGAAATTTCTTTCAGATTAATCTATAAATACTACCACGTTTAATCTTTTATTTCCCAAAGATTTTAAAAGGATATCGAGACCAGCTGTTCTTTCTGTAACAACAATGGTGAATTTATTTATTGGATACTTGAGAGTTTAGCTAATATTTTAGCCACAGGCTAGCTGTTTTGGCTAATTTAGGCTTTGAAAAAAAATAGGCTAATTTGTCATTTAGCTATTCGTTTATCTTGTTATTAGCTTCAACATTTTCAGCTTTCAGCACTCGCATCTTCAGTGGCCACATTCATCTTAGAGCATTCACACTAGCATTATTGCAGGTAATTCTAAATATCTAGTTTATTTTTGGGTTTCTGAGACTTTTATTGTGAAAGTATCTGTGCTCCTAACCTTAAACCAGCAGCCCTAAATTTGAAATATTGACACAAAAATAGATTTTAAGTGTCAAATAATTTGATTTTTAGTTTATTTTACTTTCTAAAAGTAAACATTGTGACGCCATGGATCTAAAATGCTTAAATTTTGTCTAACGTTAAAATTTTCCTGTAAATGATACAAATCTAATTCAAAAAAGAAAGAATCTCCCAGCGTCATCTAAACTCTGAACCATCTCCGATTTTCTGTTTCACATTCAGACAGGGTAATGAACGGGCAAGTGGGACGGACAAGGAGGTGGGGGTCGCTAACACCAGGCCCAGGCCCCCCGCGCGCCCAAGGACGAGCGCCAGGCCCCGTCCCCGGACGGACCCAGTGACCTTGTAAGTTCAGAACCAGATACCTATCCTGAATTCTTAGTAACCGTCCATGTACCTGTTTCACTTAAAGAGTTCCTCGTTGTATAACCTGTCACCATCACACTTTTTAAGATGTCTACAAGTGCGTCATTTTATTATGACCTCCATCTCAGGTTTTCCAAATAAACCCTCTAAGAATGCATTAGATGACATCCTTGTATTCAATCCAACTCGAAAGAAGTCCATTAAGAAAATGCTTAACCTGTTTCCACACACATCTTCCTCCATGCAAATCATTAAAACATCTTGGGAAAATGATCTTCAAATCATTATAAAAGACACAGAATAGGATGAAATCATGGCAAAAATTAATTCATCTTCTATGTGTGTAAGACACAGTTTAATACAGTTTAAAATAGTTCAGCGTACACATCTTCATAAATCTAAACTTGCTCAAATGTACCCACAAATGAATCCTATCTGTGACAGATGTAAACTATCAGAAGCTACTTGAATTCACATGTTTTGGTTTTGTTTGAAAATACAATGTTTTTGGAGAGATGTTTGTGAGGCTTTTTCTTGTACGTTTGGTATTGATATACCACTAAATCCATTAATGCTCTTGTTTGGCATAATTGGTGAAGGATTACATCTGCCTCCAGGGAGAGAGAAAATTATTGTATTTTCAACACTCCTTGCACGTCGTCTTATTCTCCTTAAATGGAGGGATGCTGCTCCACCCACTTTTTCACATTGGATTCCAAATGTATAATTTCATTTAAAACTGGAGAAAATTAGGTATACATTAAAATGTTCTGAACAAAAATGTAGTTTGGTGTGGAAGCTATTTAAGTAATGTATCCTAACCTTTTTTTTCTCCATTTTATTTTGTACATATATGTGTATATATGTCATAATGTAATAGTGTAATTATAATTGGTATAACTATTGGCAGCAGAATAGGGGAGGGGGGAGGGTTGTTTGTCTTGTTTTGTGTTATGTAGAAAATACAATAAATACATAAAACAGAAAGAGTTCCTCGTTGTTACAGACATTTCACATCTGTGTCTATTTTTGTCTCTGCAGACATCATCACTACAGGGTTTACTGGGAAAATTTAAACGTCCGTGGGACAGGGCCAGGAGACGTCTGCGGGCGAGATGAGGGTATGACGGTTATTACCAAACGTAAAAAAAAAAAAAAAGATCCTGTCCAGTTTTTTAAAGTAAAATACATTTTTTGTTCTGCAGAAAAAGCTGGGCTATTAACCCCCACCTGTAAGTATTCCCTCTGTGCTTTCATGGATAATATTTAGAACTTTTAGGATACATTTCCAGATGAAGTTTGAGATATTAAGAGATTGATTTTGGAGATTAACCTCCTGAAGAACGAAAACAGCTGGTTTTCGGTTCAATTCAAGATTTTCCACAGACGTTTGTGCAGAAACGTCAGTCAAGTTTCATGTTGTGAGCTCAGGTGCAGCTCGTTGGTGTTTGAACCTCCACCAGCCTCTTGCTAACTGCTCTTCTTCTTCGTTTCAGCCGAGACATCCGGAACCCCACTAGCCGCCAGCCTCTCCTCCCCCCAATGAGCCGCCTTTTTTCGGCATTCCTGCTCTGCCCCCTCTGTTTATTAAAAAAATAAACATTTGTTGTTGAAAACAACTGTTGCATCCTATTTTGTGCATTCTAGTCCTCTGCCTAGAATTTTTCCCACCAAAAAGCAATGGACTAACTGTTTTGATTTAAAAAAATATAAAATAAATTTAAGTACATCAAGTACATAACATTTTCCATTTTCACAAATCAGTAAAATCTTTCACAAATCAGAAACTGTATTTAATTCATTCTTTAGCATCTAAAGCATAATTTAATCCATGTTTGAACTGTGTAGGTGCTGTAGTTTTTGAACAGGACCTGTTTTTAGGTGGTCAAGGGGACAAAAATGCGATAAAATCCTCCTATTTCACATTTTCACAAATCAGCTAAAGCTTTCACAAATCAGAAACTATACTTAATTCATTCTTTACTATCTAAAGCATAATTTAATCCATGTTTGAGCCGTCTAGGTTCTGTAGTTTTTAAACAGGACCTGTTTTTAGGTGGTCAGAGTGCAAAAAATGCGATAAAATCACAATATTTCACATTTTCACAAATCAGTTAAAGCTTTCACAAATCAGAAACCGTGTTTAATTCATTCTTTAGTATCTAAAGCATAATTTAATCCATGTTTGAACTGTGTAGGTGCTGTAGTTTAAACAAAAATTGACAAACACAAGAGATCACAGAATACCTCAATACCATGGACGACACTGGACAAATCAAATTCACACATGAAGAGGAAAAAGACAAGGCCATCAACTTCTTGGATATAAACATTATTCATACGACAAACAATGAAATAAAGATAAAAATTTACAGGAAACCGACACACACAGACCAATATTTGTTATGGACATCAGAACACCCCACGGCACATAAAATATCAGTAATAATAACCTTATATGATCGCACACAACTGGTAACGGATGAGGAGGACAAAACAGAAGAGGAAAAACACATACAAAACAGCTTGATCAGGTGTCATTATCCACACTGGGCAATAAAAAAGGGACAAAGACAGGTGGAACAGAGAAGATGCAAGGAGGAAAAAAAGAAGAAACAGACAAATAGAACTGAGAACAAAGGAATGGTCATATTACCATACATCAGAGGGGTAACGGAACGCATCCAAAGAGCCATGAAAAAACACCACATCAGCACACCGGTAAAACCATATAAAAAACTCAGACAACTCCTAGTACATCCTAAAGATAAGATCGAGCAGGACAACAAATGCAATGTCATCTACGAAATACCATGTCAGTCATGCAATAAAACTTATATTGGAGAAACGGGACGAAAATTCATCACAAGAAAAATGGAACACAGGAAGGAATGCGAAAAGGAAACAGACAAGAGACTAACGAGAGCAGCACGACAACAGGCATCACAAGAAAACATGAAATCTGCAATAACGGACCACTGCAAACAAGAAAACCACATCATGGACTGGGAAAAGGCCAAAGTCATCCGCACTGAAGAAAACAGACATCAAAGATGGATCATGGAGGCAGTGGAGATCAGAAAGCGAGCCCAGACCACCATGAACAGGGATGAGGGGGCCTTCCTGCTCTCCCATACTTGGAGCAACATCCTACAGCAGCGAGCCGGACAGCGAGGGGCGGAGTCACCTGTCAGACTTTGACAGGTGACTCCGCCTCAGAAACAATCAGCTGTTTTATACACGTCACACTCCACCACCTGGTGACGACTCTGACGAAGACGGAACGCTTCCGTCGAAACATGTCAGGTACGAAAACAAAATAGTGTGTCTGATAACAAAATAAACAAAACTGAAATGAATAATACAGACACTATGAACTTTATCGCATTGTTGTTTTCCCGCAAACTGAATGTTACTTTTTTGAGGCCTAGGAAGAGTACAAACATACGCTGATTTAGCTTTTCTCACTGGGCATTCAGGTTTAATATGGCCTTCTTTAACCTTCTTGTAGTCATTGGCGTCCTCAGCTGCCATAGCCACGAAAGCCGCTCGTGCATTTCCAGAAAGATGTGGAACCAATCGGATTGCCTACTCCATCTCAGGCCACTGGTATGCTGCAGCTAGACGTTCAAATGTGGTCAGATACTGCTCAATGTCATCATTGTCCTCAAGTTTTGGCACCACTACTTTCCCCCAACCTCTGCTGGGCTGATTAGCTTGGACTTGAGGCTGATTTACCTCAATTTCCTCCTCCTGGTGCTGCTGTACAGGGTTCTGCCGGTGTCGACTTTCTCCTCCTGGTTGCTGCTGCTGTTCCCAGTCCTCTCGGAGGTTATTCATCTGAACTTGAACTTGTCTCCACCTCTTTTCTTGTTTCACGGCCTCTCGGTCCCACCTGTCGCTCAAGTCCCGATGGACCCGCAGACATTGCTGTAACAAGCCAGTGATTGAGTCCATGTCCATAGGCAATGAATGCTCCTCACCTGGGTGTGTGTCTTTTGGAGCCCTGCCTGTCGCACCATCTTCTGAAACATCTTCAGCACCGTCAGTTCTTTGAACTCTGTGTACTTTTGGTCCCATGCTTTCACAACCTGATACTGATCACCTTTATGCGGCCTGCCAACATCCCACTTCTGACGCCAAAATGTGAAGGTTGGCCAAAGGTGGACCCTCAGTATTCATCGAAAGCTGTTGGTGGACCCAAAAACTACAGGGAGACAGTCCTCTTCAGAGCTCTGATTCTTTTCTTTAATTTCACCAACAGGCAAAGTGACATGGCGGCGGCCCAGAAACAATCTCTCTTCTTCACAAAAACACCCTACTTAAATACAATTGAGACTATACCATAACAATAGGGAAAAACATGCCTGACTAAATATATACAATGAGTATAAAAACAAATGGGTAAAATGAGATTTCTAACCAACCATAAAGTGACTGAAAAACTATGAACTAATAAGAAACTGAATAAATAATCACAACAATAATTAACAGAACAAAAGAAAAAGTCTCCACATCCACCCCTCTCCATTTCAGCTGGTGGTTCTTCCAGGCCAAGCTGGTTGATGGCATGCTGGATCACAGCTGGTGTCCAAGGGAGGCCTTCATGGCGCGCTTCATGGAAACACTCCCCTCTGGTGGACACTCAAAAACAAAGAGGAATTAATTGAGAGAACAAAAAAAAAAACAAAAATGTCACCTGGTCAGCCTTCACCTCAAGTTAGGGAGGATGCGGTCACGAATCCTCACACCCCATAACACGTGTTGCCACACTTGTTAACAGTTTACACCTCCAGGCTCGGCGCTCTTTTTGTCCATTGTTGTCTTTGGGTCCTACGGGTGTCTTTTGAAGGCTTTGCTAGCATCACACCTCCTCGATGAGGGCGCACGCTCAGCAGCCAATCGCAACAGGTCACATTTGTTTCTATTTTGCTTCTTGTTTTTTTTATTTAATCAGTCTTTTCACATTAAGCATGAATTTGTTTCAACCACCTCTAGTATAGAGACAGCCCTTACAGGGTGCCACATATTGAGCCATTACTAATGCTACATGTTTACTGAACACATGTATTATGATCATCTATACATGGTGAGCTTTTATAAACTCTTTCAGTAAAGCATGAGATCATTTTTAGGAGAGAAATTGGCAGAAAGCTTGGCTTATCTCCACTTCCTGGCTCACTGCTCTTTTTGTCCATTGTTGCAGCGTGTCTTTGGGTCCTAAGGGTGTCTCTGAAAGGCATCTCCGTTCAAAGATGGCAGAAAGCTCAAACTCCTGCCGTCCTTTGGTGTCGGTTTTTGAAAAATGATGTTTTTCGGATAAATCACCTGCCCTGTCTTCAAGCCTGTGGTTTAATGGTTCTTAAGGAAGTGGTGTCTCACTCCTCTGTCAGCAGGTGGTTTACAGGCTGTACATTACTGTGTCTGGCTGTTGTTACCTCTGATCTTTAGTATTTTCTTCTTTTGTAACCCACTGCTACACAGAAACAGTTCATCTTCTTTAAATCCCCTTTTTTGCTTTTCACCCTAACTTCATTTTGTCTTAGTTCTTTTTGTCTCCTCTTAGATTTCCCTTTTTTGTATCTCTTTTAATAAATTCCAAACTTCCTTAAACAAGTTTTTTTCCCTGGAACTAAATCGCTTTAACCCTTTACAGTAACAAATTGAGGAATTAAATTCTATTTTCATTTTCAGTCACCATTCCTTAAAAACAAAAACAAAAAAAATCCCCACTAAAATAAAAAACCATGTCCCTTATATATATTATAAGTTGTTACGTCCCACCCGAAGGGGGAGGGAGAAGATAGGTAACATAAAATAATAAAAAAAAGGTTAATTAAGCCGGGAGGAGGGAAGACAGCCGATTATTAAGGGAATAGCTGCGGAAGTCGAACAAATGACTCAAAAGGGGTAACAAACTTAAAGCCTCAGGCACTATTCAGCAATCATGAAAACAAGTACAACCACCAAAAGGTAAAACACAAGTAGTAACAAAATAAACCTATAAACCAGAGGGACACAAAACCAGAAACATATGAGATGCACAAAGGACCAAGGCATTCACAATGGCTTCAAAGCCAAGACCGACAGCAGGGGCGAGCTGAGAAACGGAGTCCTCTCAAGGAATTCAGCTGCCACTGGACCAGGGTCTGCTGGGGTTTTTATGCTTCCCTCCAAGCCTGGTGATTGGTGGAGGGCAGGAAGCTGCAATCTCCTGGAAAGGGGTGGAGCCAGGCAGCAGGATAGAAAAAACCCCTCTGTAAAGGACAAAACATACAAGACACACACACACACATCCCCAAAGGCCTGGGGCCGTAACATAAGTAAAGTAAATTAATTGACTCCAGTAAAATTAGCTCCTACATCTTACAGGCTTTGAGGAAACGTGTTAAGTTTGTAAGTTTTCATATGGATGTAAGTCAAAGATTCATCTCACTAATTAAGTTCTTGTAGTTTTTGGAGAGGAAAAAATATATATATTTTTTTAAATTTTATTTTCAGTTTGCTTCACACCTTGTCAAGGTGAATTTTTCTCGGGTTTGTGTCTTGGATGGAGGAATCAACAAGCTCAAGCTCACTGGACTCCTGACTGTTCCCTCCCCTCAGATCTGACCTCATCCTTCATAACCAAAAATAGAAGCTCCCTGCAAACCTATTCCCAAAAGATCCTGTTTTATTTCTGATTTTTAAAATGTAATTACTGTTTAGTTGTAATGTTCTTCTTTTGAAAAATGCTCTGACATTTGTACATTTTCAATACATAATTTTAAAAACGGCTGCTATGTTAAAAAAAATGTGGTATTTTTCACACTCATAAAACCCTAATTGAATTGATTCAACCAAGTTTATTTATAAAAGACCTTGTTAAAAAATTAAATTTTGTTTTTCAAAAACACATTCTTTTGTTGTATGGAAAATAAATGTATATTGAAGTCATGTTATAATCAACAAAAAAAATTGATTAAAAAAAAAATGAAAAAAATGATTTTAACTGATTAAATGATTAAAAAAAAATCAAATGACAATTTAACAAATTGGTGTTATTCCTTGATTTTATCAATAATGATTTCAAACTTGGCAACAAAATGTTTTGACCTAAAATAATTTTATAAGAAAGTTCAAATGAAAAGATCAAAATAAGAGATTATATTTGAGATTACCTATACATGCAGATGATCAATCATTTGTTTGCTTCACTGATCTGACCCTTTTACAGGTTTGTTTTTGTGTTAAACTGACTGAACATTCAGGTTTCATCTGGTCAAAAGCTGAAAGTTCTTTATCAGTTGATCTAGGATCACATTCCTGTTCAAATAGCAACGCTATTTTCCACCTCTTCTGGGTCCAGATATTTGTACGGCACTTCCAGATTTGTATTTCTGGCTTTGATCCTTCTGCTCAGATCTTCCAGCTCTGCTTGAAAGTTCTTTATGAACTCACAGGGAGTCTCCTCGGTGAAGTTGCCTCGGGAGTAAACTTGCCGAGGGGACTGAGGAAATCAAACGTATTATTTACACAGTCTATTTCGTGGAATTTATTTACAAATGTTGTCGCACTTACAAAATCACTCGACTGTTTGCTAAGGACCCACTGAAGGTGGCCATGCCCTGAACCGTTACGTTGACGTCTGGACGAGTTTTCCAGTAAGGTGTCTCACTCGCTTCCCCTTTCTTGGTTGGTGGAGGCCGTTTTAGAGAGAGAGGAGTGTTTGGCATCCAGCTGCCGTAGTCATACCTGCAAGAGAATAAATGTTTATTTTGCAGTTTCATGATAAAAAAACATCATAGAATCATCCTTGGATCAATTAAAAAGATATTTTCACATCAATTTTGTCCTATGAGGAAACATCTAAATATTTAATTCATTCATTCATTTTCCTTAGCCGCTTTGTCCTTTTCGGGGTCGCGGGGGTGCCGGAGCCCCGGCTGCTGATGGCGTAGGCAGGATTTACCCTGGACAGGTCACCAGTCTGTCGCAGGGCCACAATCACACACACAGTCACTCTCACATTCATAGGGCAATTTAGAGTAACCAATTAACCTATGAATTAATTTAATTAATTTGTTTAAAATTTTCAGAGAATTTATAGTTTTTCTGATTTACTAGGTGTGACGCCGCCTGAGCAGAGCCGTTTTGGTGTTTTTTTCTACCCTTTGTCCCTCCTCTGCAGGTGTTTTGACATTTCCGAGGACTGCAATAAAAAGCCCCGCCTTAGAAAACTCAGAGGAAGCACTGCAGCGCTATAGGTCCTCTCTGCATCCTCCCTTGCATCAGAAGCTAGTCTTTAAGCATATTAAGGTACTTCAAGCACTAAAGCCGGTATCGTCTCCCCATTTATTGTTATGGTCCAGAGCAGGGGCTGGCAAGCTACAACAGTAAAGAGCCATTTGGGCTGTTTTTTACTGATAAAAACCTAGAAGGAGCCCATAATCTTACTTCAGCCTTTAAGAAATTTGGATTTGCATTCACAACTTTCTTAAATTTATAATATATAAAAATGTATTTTTTTGGCATGAACAAAAAAAAACCTAGAATCTTTCAAAATTAGATTATTATTTTTTTATGTTTGCCATAAGCTTAAATAACCTATTTTCAAAATAAAAGATGCCCTGGGCAAACAGGATCATTTCAGTCCACTCTGGATTAACAAATGTTGTGCAGTATAGATAATATGCAATTTCAGCTCATAAAAGATCAAACCTTTTTACCAAAGTTTTGCTTTATATACAAAATATGTGCATTCTGGAGGTAGCGTCGAGCAAACCAGGCTTCTTCAGGTCAATGGGGGTGTAAAAGCCTGCAATAGTTGTCATCTATGTGCACCTCAGCCTCAATTTAAAATTCAACTTTTCTAAATAAATAAATGCTTATTAAGTGATCCTTAAGTATTTTAAAATTGCTATTTTGTTTTTCTTTTTTTTTTGTTCTGTGACATAGTCACTATGTCTGTAAATTTTCATATGGTATCTTGAATGTTGAGCAAAAAAAAAAGAGAAAAAAAAACGTAACAAGAGCCATAAATCTGAGCATATGAATTACAGAAATTAAAATATGGGTTTCTGTGAACATTTTAAGTCTGCTGTAAAATTGGTTGTGGTCTTTTTGAGTGTTTTTTTGTATGTATTATTTTTGTTTGCTGTGAGCCGTTTACCTGGAGGAAAGGTGGCCACGCCCCTTCCAAGGTTATTAATTGGGCTGGTGTCGGGATGACGGGAGGGAAGGAAACCGGAAAACGCCAGGAGGAGACGCGTCTTGGAGGCGATCAGACAGAACAAGGAACAAAACCTTCCTTCTCCGGGAAAGATCTGCACCCCTGGTTGGCGGCATTCCAGCTTTTGTCCAGTTCAAAGCCCGGAGACGTCAAACCGGAGGACGCCCATCAGCTGGTTTCTCGACGCGCGCATCTGGACGTAGCGAACAGTGCGAGGCCTGCGCTGGGTGAGATCTCTGCACATTTTTTTTTCTTAGGGCGCCCTAAACTATTTTTTTCCTGGTATACCAGAGAGACTATTTTTTTTTTCCTTGTAATTTGCCCTCGTTCGGACGGATTATGGGACTCGGACACGTAGCGTTTCGGGTTTATTTTGGACTTTGAACTCTTAAGGTGGACCGGTTCAGTGGGAGGGGAAAAGAGTTTTGATGTAAAAAAAAAAAAAGGCATGTTTGGTTTATTCATTAAAAAATTGTACATGTGAAGTTTTGAGGGAGCTCTAAGTTATTTAAAAAATATTTATCCATCTGTGGGGACATTGAACATAACCTGATTTTTGTTTTTTGTTAACTTGCATTAAAATAACCTAATGTTTGTTACAGTGGTGGCCCGTACGGGGATATGTTCAATCATGGTGGATTAATATGTGTTTCTTTGGGTGCCTTTTATTAACAAAAAAAAAAAAAGAGAGTGAAATGTTGTGAGTCTTGTACAGTGTTATACAATATTTGAAATAGTGTGGTGTAAATACAATGCAAGACTGATTCAAAAATAAAAAAAAATGGCAGATATTAATGAAACAGAGCTAATTCAACCTCAAACCGTGTCAGATGTACCTCCAGAGGATAAGGGCCCAGAAGAAGGTAGTCAAGCTTCTTCCTCAGACTCTGAAGATGTTGATGAGCATGAGCAAAGAGGGGATGCTTGGGTCACCAGAAGAAACCCCGTGGGTGAAATCACCTCACTTATTAGTTCCCTTTATCTGACAGATGCTGAGAACGATGACCAGGGAGAGGAGGAGAGTAGTGATCCTTACCTAAATGTACCAGCTCTGGCATCCATTTCTAACGACGTTGGGGCTCTGAGGGAGAGGATATCTTCTTTAGAAAATGATTTTAGGGACTCGGTGAATAGTGCTTTGAACAGAGAGGACAGCATCCGAGAGTACATGGGCCTCTGCACAGAGGAACTCGAACAGCGTGTGGTTTCAATGATTAAACTATTTGAACAGCAGTTGGTTGAATGTTTGCAGCGGAGGGATGAGAAGTGGAAAGTAGAATTTCAAAGACTGAAGCGCGCCAGTCTGGCTACTGTCTCTACCTCTTTTAGCACTGGGGGACTAGGGTCTCAAATGCAACACTCGCATCCTCCACCAGTCCGTCCTCCAAGATTAAGAACGTCACAAACACAAACAGCTTTTGAGTCACGCTTATCGAGTCAGGTTCTTCCTTGTAGTTCTCATCTACCTATGCAGAGTGTCTCACAATCTTCTTTCTTTTGGCTGTCCTCGGGCTGTGCTTGTACGGTCAATAGATCCAGTAATGCCAGCTAGTATTCCACCCTTCAACGCTTAACTCCACGTTTGGCCAGGCTACAAATGTTCCCATGATTTTTTCAAACAGCTATCGTATGGATTTTCCATCATTTAGTGGGTCAAGAGAAGTAGCAGAGGTTTTGAATTTTATTGACCAGTTGTGAGACCTCTTTAGCAGTTAGACCCCTAACAGATGTGGAACTTATGGGCACCTTCTCAGGGGTTCTTAAGGGGCCAGCCCGTAGTTGGTGGAGTGTTGCAAAGGCTCAGGTTCACAGTTGGACTGAGTTCAAGGAGGCATTTCAGGCTGCCTTCCTTCCTCCAGATTACCTGACAGAGGTGGAGGAAAAATTACGGGATATGGTGCAATCACCAGGTCAATGTCTGAGAGATTTTGCCTTTGACTACGGGCTTTATGCTTAAAGTGGAACCAGACATCAGCGAAGTTGAGCTGGTGAGGAAAATCCTCAATAACTGTAACCCACGCATTGCTGGATGTTTAAGAGGTACTGTTACCACAGTAGAACAGCTGGTGAGAGTAGGAACGCTTGTGGAAAGGGATTATACTTCTTCTAAAGACTATTGGGGGAAAGTTGATCAGCAGAAAGCAAAGAAAAAACACAGAAAAACCTAATGACAAAAGTTACAACAAAAGAACAGCAGATGTAGTGACAATTGTCCAGCGGGAAAAGGTGACCCAGAGTTCTCTCCTACATGTCTTAGTAACCGTTAGGGGAAACAGTGCAGAGCTGTATTCGACACGGGGTGTACATTCACCCTTATGCGTTACAGCCAATGGCTAGAAATAGCTCGCAAAGGTGAAACCTTGACTCAAACAACGAGCAGAGCTTCGCTCTAGCAGATGGCCAAACTCATGCCTCTTTAGGGAAGATGTGTCTAATGTATTGCTGGCATAATGCTAAGTACCTTAGATACACATATAATGGCTGATGACAACTTGCCTTCCCACTTATCTTAGGCCTAGATTTCTCCGCAAAACCTCGACTATCATTAATCCAAGCAGCAACACATATGGGATACAGGGAGCTAAGGGCTACGCTTTCCACCCGTTCTTGTCTCTGGAAGAAAAACCACAACCGCACCTCTCAGGGCCGAGGCAAATCTATATGTGGCTCTTCCAATTAGCCACTCTCCGGCTCTGGAGCAGACCTTTTCTCCTGAGCTCCCACCTGAGGTCATTAATGTGTTGAGGTCATGGCCCAAAATTTGTTCAGGGCAGTTAGGAAAAACTGCTGTGGAAAAACACCACATCTTCACAGTGATGAACTCCCTGTTCGATGCAAGGCTTATAGGGTCTCTCCTCATAAGCGGAAAATAATCGCCGACCATGTAGATCAAATGGTTAAGGAGGGATTATTGAACCTTCACAGTCTCCATGGGGAGCACCAGTGGTGCTGGTGGCCAAACTGATGGCTCAATGAGATTCTGTGTAGATTATCGAAGACTAAATGCAAAAACACATCAGGATGCTTACCCCATGCCATTAATCCATGAACTGCTTGAATCTATGCATGGAGCACAATCTTTAGCACGTTGGATCTAAAACTGGATACTGGCAGGTGGCCATGAGTGATGCGAGCAAGCCCAAGACCGCTGTTATCACTCCAGATGGACTATACCAGTTCAAGGTCATGCATTCGGATTAAAGAATGCTGGTGCACGTTTCAGCGACTTATGGAGAAAGTGTTGGGGGACCTGCGAGGAAAAATCTGCTGCGTCTACATTGATGATGTCATTGTGTTCTCTCCGACACCAGAGCAAACACTCAAGACCTCAACACCGTCCTGGAAAGTTCCATCAAGCTCATCTCACCCTTAACCTGAAGAAGTGCATATTCTTCCAAAAGGAACTCAAATTTCTGGGGCATGTGGTTTCAGGAAAAGGGGTTCATGTGGATCCTGAAAAGATAGTTGCAGTAACAGCATATCCTACGCCAACAACGTCAAATCCCTTCAGCGTTTTCTAGGTCTAGTTGGCTGGTACCACAAGTTTATAGAACATTTTGCGGACTTGGCTGCCCCCTTGAACCATCTGAAAAGAAAAGATGTAAAGTGGAACTGGTCGGAGGAGTGCCAAAGATCTTTCCAGCTACTAAAAACGGCCCTGGTCAATTCTCCAGTGCTCATGCAACCTGACTATTCTTTGCCTTTTGAAGTACACACTGATGCCAGTGATGTGGGCCTGGGAGCAGTCTTGGTCCAACCCACAAGCAGGGAGATCGGGTGATAGCATATGCCTCCCGAGGTCTAAAAGGAGCGGAGTGCAACTACTCCACCTCTGAAAAGGAGTGTCTGTCGGTGGTGTGGGCGGTAGAAAAATGGAGACATTTCCTGGAAGGGGTGGAGTTCTCCGTGTTCACTGACCATGCTGCATTGTCCTGGGTATTTCAATTGTCGAAACCTCATCCAGACTCACCCGTTGGATTTTGCGGCTTCAACAATTTACTTTCAAAGTCCACTACCGAAAGGACTTCACAACATTGTACCGGATGCTCTTTCCAGATCAGTAACAGGTCCGCTCTCATCACAGGCCTATGCCGCTGTACTCTCCTCCACTTGTTCAGCTGACCTTCCAACTTCTTTGGCTGAAATCAGAGAAGCACAAACAGACTGATTCTGAGGTCAAAGACTGGCTTAAGGAGGCAGAGATGGCCGGAAACCTGACAGAATTGGATTCTGCATGAAACAAGGACTTTTGTACGCCACTCTCCTGTCACAGATGGAGGTGACAAATACCAGCTGGTTGTCCCTAAGCGTCTGGTACCAGGGTTCCTGGATTATTTCCACAATAACCCACTAAGTGGACATTTGGGCCGCTTGAAGACTCTGCTCAAAATATTAGAAATTGCATGGTGGCCGGCTGTCCGCAAAGATGTGTGGGACCATGTGCGGAGCTGCCAGACATGCCAAGCTTACAAACCTGACAACAAAAAACCGGCTGGCTTCCTCCAGTCCACTGTCGTTGAAGGACCTTGGGAAAAACTGGGGGTGGACTTCATGGGTCCATTTCCCCGGAGCAAAAAAGGAAACATTTTTCTCCTAGTCATTGTGGACTACTTTACTAAATGGGTGGAGATGTTTCCTTTAAAAGATAGCAAAGCCCATCGCATTGTCGCCATCTTTAGAGAGGAGATTTTCACTCGCTTTGGTGTTCCTCGGGAGATCGTCTCAGACCGAGGACCACAGTTCACCGGACATGAGATGGCTTCACTCTGCAAAACCTGGGGGGTGCTCCAGAACTTCACAACCAGTTTTCATCCACAGTCAAACCTTACAGAACGCTCAAACCGCACTATAAAAACCATGATTGCATCTTATGTGGGAGACCAACACAACAACTGGGATCAGTGGATCAAAGAGTTCCGTTTTGCAGTCAACACCTCCTTCCATGAAACCACAGGAAAATCTCCTGCAGAGCTCCTTCTGGGGAGGACACTGAAAGGACCATTAGAAAGACTGATAGCCACAAGCCCAACACCTCAACAATTCCAGTACACCTTCATAGAAAGACAAAAAAAAATGATTGAGGAAGTCAAGAGGAGGGTGGAGAGATGTCAGGCTAGACAAGCCAAGTATTACAATACCCGGCGTAGAAGTGCGCAGCTGCAGCCGGGAGACTTGGTCTGGGTTCGAACTCATCCACTCTCTAAAGCATCAGAGAATTTCTCTGCCAAGCTTGCGCCCAAATGGGCAGGACCAGCAACCATTATAAGAAGATTAGGACCACTTAATTATCAAATACAGTGGAAGGGCCCTAATAAAGTTGATACAATCAACATAGTCAATCTGAAACCCTACTTTGGAGTTCAGCCTCCCATGACCCCGGCTGGGGGGGGGGGATTGTGACATAGTCACTATGTCTGTAAATTTTCATATGGTATCTTGAATGTTGAGCAAAAAAAAAGAGAAAAAAAACATAACAAGAGCCATAAATCTGAGCATATGAATTACAGAAATTAAAATATGGGTTTCTGTGAACATTTTAAGTCTGCTGTAAAATTGGTTGTGGTTTTTTGAGTGTTTTTGTATGTATTATTTTTGTTTGCTGTGAGCCGTTTACCTGGAGGAAAGGTGGCCACGCCCCTTCCAAGGTTATTAATTGGGCTGGTGTCGGGATGACGGGAGGGAAGGAAACCGGAAAACGCCAGGAGGAGACGCGTCTTGGAGGCGATCAGACAGAACAAGGAACAAAACCTTCCTTCTCCGGGAAAGATCTGCACCCCTGGTTGGCGGCATTCCAGCTTTTGTCCAGTTCAAAGCCCGGAGACGTCAAACCGGAGGACGCCCATCAGCTGGTTTCTCGACGCGCGCATCTGGACGTAGCGAACAGTGCGAGGCCTGCGCTGGGTGAGATCTGCACATTTTCTTTTTCTTAGGGCGCCCTAAACTATTTTTTTCCTGGTATACCAGAGAGACTATTTTTTTTTCCTTGTAATTTGCCCTCGTTCGGACGGATTATGGGACTCGGACACGTAGCGTTTCGGGTTTATTTTGGACTTTGAACTCTTAAGGTGGACCGGTTCAGTGGGAGGGGAAAAGAGTTTTGATGTAAAAAAAAAAAAAAGGCATGTTTGGTTTATTCATTAAAAAATTGTACATGTGAAGTTTTGAGGGAGCTCTAAGTTATTTAAAAATTATTTATCCATCTGTGGGGACATTGAACATAACCTGATTTTTGTTTTTTGTTAACTTGCATTAAAATAACCTAATGTTTGTTACTGACTGATTTTTCCCTTCTTTTTCTTCAGCAGTCTTACACTGTTGGGGTTTGTTATTTTAGTTGGGGGTTGAACCCTGGTAGTCTTAGTTTGCAGGCTTTGTTTATTTGTTTTCTTTCTATAGTTTTGTTTGGCAGCCCTTAGCAGAGAGCTGCTGACTCCAACGGTCGACATAGCCGGTTCAGCAGTCTCCCAGCAGTCTAACTTATTTTATTTTTGGCCAATGAGCCACCATGGAGAGATGAAAGATCCATATGTGGCTCTGGAGCTGCAGGTTGAAGATCCCTGGTCTAGAGCCAGCCGTAAAAACTTTGGGGTTCGTCCGGGATTTGAACACAGGACCTCTCGCAGTCTTAACACTCACCTGTCCACTGTTGACTGCAGCATGCTGAGCGGAGCCTGTGAATATCACCATGGTGACGAATTTGACCAGCTGTGCCACGCTTGTGAAACTTTGTGGAACTCCTGAAAGAGATAAGAACAGATAAAATAAGTTCACAAGATGTATATCATTTGTAAAACTGCTATGTAAAAGGTAATGGGGGTATTCCATAGGATGTAGCACTTTAATTTCATTAAGGTCCACAGTGTTTTTACATTCACAAGTTCCATTCGCCCACTGATGGCTGAAATGCAAGACCGGACCACGAGGAGCAACGTGGAGTTCAGTGTCTTTTAGTGATGCAACAATTCACTGTCACCACAATTCACTTCAAACCTCTGTGTTTTAGATGACAGCTTTGTTTTGGTTTGATATACTATAGCAACAAGGAAAAAACAAAAAATGGAGAAAATGTATTTTATTAAATATGCTAATAATTGAGTAATAAAGAAGAAAAACATTTCATTTGGCTTACATCAAGCATGTTGTTAAGTTATAAAATGATAAATAATGCATTCTTCTTAACCATACCAAGAATTAGTACACTTAAGATGTGTTTATTTAAGTTTACTTGAGTATAAGTATAGGTATAGCAAGTCTACCCTGTGTAGTGTAACTAACTGAATACTCCTCCAGACTAAATTGGACTTCAATTATACTGCATTACCTTTAATATAGAATAGGTATACTTGTGGTACATTAATCCCTCGTTTCCACTGAGTGGTCCAGACCAGACTGGTATGGTACTTTGAGCGTTTCTATTATACAATAGACTTATTAGACCAGACCGGTTTGCACCATATTTGGTCCCCCGCTGGTTGTAGGTCCATAGAAACATGAAACGGACCAGTTAGGGCAGAGCTACTGTCATCACACAACGAAATGCATTGATTGGTGGAAAGACATTACGACAGCAAGCATCTGACCAGCGTTTTCCCAACTCAAGATCCAAGCCAAAAGTTTTGTCCTCCTTTCGGTTATTTTCTTCTTCGTCTTCTGCAATCTGGTATGCAATAGAGATGCAGCGTTTCACTTTCCCCACAATTCAGTTCAAACCAGTCAGGTTTTTGACCCATAAAGACCCAGACCTATTTTTCCTTTCAAATAAAATCGTGGAAAATACCACAAGTCAAACTGACCACAGAAAACATTTCAGATATTTTTCTGTTAAACTGATGTCACTGTGGGTTAAACCCACAATTGTGGCATCTCTTGCGTCTTGCCCAAACTCACTTCTATACAGGTAGACAAAGTAGGAACTCATCCTGTGACCTTTTAATCAGAGTTCAACCACCATTTCCCTGTACCACACCCGCCCCCAATGTGAGTGTAGGTGTTGAAATTTCTCACCAGTGCAAGCTTGTGAAAGGAAGCCGTGTTCAAAAATGTCTGAAATCCACTTCTGTATTTCAGTGTCTTGCTGGACTTCCTTGTCGTTCTTGTAGTAGTACTCAATGACTCCTTCACAAACCTTTGGGGATAAAGAAGTAAAGTTTTTGAAATGCAAATATTGAATTTAAAAAAAAAGATTTCGCACATCAGTTAATCAAGAAATTCCCTTTTTATTTGAAAGTAAAGAACTGTGCAAATAAAGACATTGGTCACGAGATAAAAGGTTAGCAAACATCAAACTGAGCTTTATTAATGATGATATTATGATCTATTTATGTCCAGAACATTTCCATAAGGAAATATTTATAAAGTAAAGCGGAGAGAACTCCTCCAACAAGGTCGATCTTCTGTGAAGCCAGTACCTGTAGATGATTTCCCAAAGCCTCAGCCCGTCATCCCTGTAGAAGTAGTTTGGTACATCCTGCACCCCCCTCTCAGTAATATCATCAGGTATACAGAGGGAGGTGTATGTCACTGCAGACAGGGAGCGCCCCAGGATTGTCATCATTCCCTCTCCACCAGAGGCAGCAAACTGAAAACAACAGAAAAACTCCACAGTATTAGAAAAGATAAAGGAAACAATCATGCTTTGTTGTTGTTGTTGTGTTTTTGTACCTGAGTGAAAGATCCGTTCTCGGATATCAATAAGTTTCGAGCTAGGAAGTTGATCTGCAGAGTGTATCGAGTGTGGGGAACGAGGAGCTGAGGAGGGAGAAACCTTCTGTTATCGTCTTAAATTTGATTGTTTTGCATCTTTTACATCAACATTACAACATAAAAACAACCGTGTAGTTCTGAGTCTTCACCTTGTAGAGAGGATGAACCATCGGAACGTTGCGCAGCAGAGACACAGCAAAAACCTCAGCCAGCAGGTGAGTACGAAGCAGGTGAGCGTTAAGCTGGTGCTCACTGAAATCTGCACTTCTCACAAAGATCTTTGCCAGCAGCCAATCGTACTCAGGATCTGTGGGTAGGAAGATGGGGTTGTCCTCTGCAGGCGCCTGCTTCAGCTGCAGGAGAGGAAAAGAACATTTTGTTAGACATCATAGCTTTTCTCACTTATAGTGTGTTTGCTTCTGTAAAAAAAAAAAAGGAAAATAATTCCCTTTATTTGAAAATCTGAAATATGTCTTTTATTCTCTGCATTCAAGGTGATCTCACCTGGATGGCGATTGGCATCAACTTCTCGTCTGCAGTTTTTTGAAGCAGCACAAGTGGAGCCATCAAGTACTGCTTCTTTCCATTGATTGTGTTGGTTTTCACTCCATCCAAATGCTTGTAGTCACACAGGAAAATGTTTCCTTTCTGTTTGAAGTGTACATGAAAACAAGGAGATGATTTGCTTGTAAGCTTGAAGTTTTAAATTCAAAGCATTTTAAAAAGGAAAATTTAAATTGAAAAAGACAGTAATCTCAACTCAAAATATTTTATTGTGTTTCAGCGTGTTTGGAAATTACCAAAGCACAATCTTGGAGTAAAAATCTCACATTTTCAACATTTTCCATTCCTACTTTATGAATTATAGAAAGTCTATAAAGTCTACCTTTTGCAGAAGAGAATAAAAAAGCAATCACCTTTATTTCTTCAGCCAAGCTCATCTGACCACGAGGAAACACCATGCAGTCGGTGACGGGGAAGTTTCTGGGCAGCTCTGTGCAGCGCCGGATCAAGATGGGATTGACTCCATTGAGAAACTGCATTCCAAAGAAGGAATCTTCCTTCCAGTGTTCTTGAACATAATCTGTCGCACAAAGAAACAGCATCTGATGCTCCAGACTATAGGCACTGTTTCCAGACATATTTTCTTTTCTTATTTTAACAACTGGTAATAAGAAAAATTTTGGAGTGGCATGGAAGATACAGAAACTTAAACAAAATTATCTGTTTAAAAACAAAAATTGTATTGTATTTTGAGTCTCTATTTTGTTTTGTATTTTCTGTTGGAGTAGATGGGTTTTAGTATAATTTGATAATGCCACTAGATGACAAAAACGGTGTTTAGCATCTTCCTTGTTGTTTTCATGAGAAGCTTAACATTCATCAAACATTCTGGTACAGCTGAGGAAATCGCACTCTGTTGCTAAAGCATTTTGAGTTTGGTTCTAGTTCTCATCCTGTCAGAGTTTACACTGATCACAAACATTTCGTTGAATATTTATTTGTTACCAAATCAATTTTTTAGATATGCAATTGATTAGTTGAATTTATTTACTGATTCCCGGCCCTAAGAAAAAGCCAATGGTATTGGGGAAAGTAAAAATCTATTGTACTTGAAAAGTACATTCCTTATTACACTTTTTGTGCTATCTTTAAAGCAAAGCCAGTCAATATCAGTGCCTGATTTAACAAATAAAGAAAGTAGTAACTTACATTTTCATCTTCAAGTTTCTGAATCACATCCTCAGCTATATGGCGCTCCATCAAGAATTCTCGCTGCCGTGTCTCCGTTGTGGGGTTGATTTCTATAAAGAACATTCAAATGAATGGCAGGCTTGAAACAAAGCACATGGATAAAGCTCTCTAAATATTACTTTTATATGAATTTAGCTTTTTTTCCCCTTAGTTTATAGCCTTTAATAACATTAAAAACCTTTGTGAGAAGTTTATGTGCAGGATCAAGATCAAACATTGGAGCTTTCAGCGTTACTTGAGTCACAAACTGGCTTAATGTGAGTCAGTCCCAGTAAGGCTGTAACAAACCGGTTTTAAACAAAACAAACAGGGCTGTTTGTTGTGCTGTTATGTGGCATAAAAACATGGTATGAATTAAATTTGATTAAATTATCTGTCAACACAGGGAGGAGAACACATTTTCAGCCATGCAGTCCGACTCCTGCCAGTTCTTAAAATCACATCGACTTAAAACACTCTGGGCTGGCCCTCGCCAATTTGGAGCACGAGGCAAGATAGGTGGCGCCCCATTGCATCACAGTAAATTTCACTTCTAGTGTACCTATTCTCACAAAAAATATTGATAACTTTGTCACTGCAATTTTTACATTTTTAATAATGCAATTGCACCTCAAAATGTGTATAACAAAATTAAAGAAACAAATACAAAAAAATTAACTATTTTAAACATTTCAGACAGACAGCCAAAACACTAGGAGTCAGGGGGTTAAAAAATTGAAGGATAAAAAAAAATAAACTTAAATTACAGAAATAAATAAGTTAAATATCAAATCATTAAATAGGTTTAAAATTAATAGATTAAAATAATTAAAAGTTTCTCAGATATTCAGTCAAAGAGTTGTATTGCCTGATGACACCAGAAACAAAATAGTTCTTCAGTACAATTAAATTAAAAACAATATCAATAGCTTAGAGTATCTAAAATCATGTAAGCGAGCAACATTAACTTTAAAGTTAAATATTAAAGAAACAAGTTGGCACCAAAATAGCATTCTTTCATTTTATTATAATTATTATTATTATAGATGATCTTGTGAAGACTAGGTGGTGTTTTCAACTACCTTAACTTGAATTACTTAAAACTGTACAACCACCTCCTTAATCTGACTAAATCTGCAACAGACTTGCTCGACTGTTTTTTCTAGCAGCAAAGTAATTTACAACATAATCATTTAACAACTTTTTGGAGACCACATGGTTTTCTTACTCGATGGCCCACTAAGAGATGGTCTAAATGAGCAGGGTGAAGTGCTTGATCCTCCTGCATTCAATGCTGGGTTGTGCTGCTGATGCAGAAGCAACATGATGATTTACAGAAGACAGACTGAGAAAACCTCGGCAGCGCATCTGAGGACAGAAGAGGATTATGGGACAATAGTTTAATAAAAATGAAACAACATAAATAAAAAAAGAAAAACCTAGAGATGCATGATCATTGTAGACTTAACTATAAAAATACTGTATTCGATGTACTTGATCTGATGTGAAAAATACATTATTTATTCATATATAATTTAATTATATAATTATTATTATTTAATTATTGTCATTGCAGTAAAATGTGAAGAATGCAATGACTCAATAAACGGCAGTAAAATATATCATGTGGGGATGTTATGCATATTGACATATTGATGTGTACTTTATTACTGATTAAAAGATCCACTAAAGACAAAATCAACTGTACCACAACAAATAGCTGGGCTTACAACGATAGAAAGAATGGATAGCATTAAAATGATTTTGATTGACTGTTACAAGCTGGGAAAACGTGGGAAAACCACATCAAAGCAAATAACATCATAAACACCTAATCTAATATTTGAACATTTACTTGAAGAAAGTAAGTAGGGTTGTTACAAAACTAATGTCCATGACAAAATGACCTTCAGTAACATGAACTGACGTTAGATCTGAAAGAACTAGCGCTGGCTAATTTTTGACATTATGCTAACGGATAACGATGCTGTGATAGTTCTGCAACAGCAAAATAATATCATTGACTGATTAACATCATCTTTACTTTACATTCCTCTTTCTTTGTCTTGCCTTTTCTCGCACTTCTTTTCTTTTTTTGCCTCTCTGACATCAGGAAGTTTTGGACGTTTTGACATTTGAAGTGAGTGAATCTCAACTAAAGCCACAGCGTAGCAGGATTTGCTATGCAAATAAAAAGATAATGGGTTATTCTTTTCTTCTAAACACATCAAAAATGAACGGCTATAGTTGAAACCATATTATAAAGAATAGCGAAGGATTTAGGCTTGTGCTTTTTTGTTTCTTCTTCCATTTGACGTAGGTATGTGACTAAAAATCTTAAATTACGTGGATTACTCTGATCTTTATATCACTGGAAAAGGCTGAAAGAGACCATTCCAAAGGTATAAAGATCATTAAGATAGCTCAATGAATAAAAAGTTATGACACGTTAAGTGATCAAAAGTAGGGTATCATTTTATTCCTGAATAAACAGCAAAACAGTGACATTTTTTGTGACCACAAACAAAGATTAGAAATATTTAAATTGTCATAACTTTCTCATTATTTGTTCAATCGACAAAAGGGGGATATTGTTGGAAAGTTAATCAAGCGAAGTACAACAATTAAGTTACAAATCTGGCATTAAATCAATATTCATTGCCGTATTATCAAATAATCATACAGAAATCTGCTCCTGTATACCTGCAGACATTGCTTGCAGCCTATCAGCTTGTTCGATTTGGTCACGTGACCTCATGTTCCAGTGTTCAATTCTTGGACACGGAGGTTTGCGAATGAAAAAACAGTACATGCCAATTATTTTTTTCTCATGAAATTTACAGGAGATGATACGACGGAGTATTAGGGTCACCGAAAAAAAAAGTAATATTACAAGTTTTTTTCCCGTAGATATACGACTTTAAATCTCGTAAATGTATGAGTTTTAATCTCGTAGATTTACGCCTTTTTTCTCATAACTTTATTAAAATCGAGGGGAGTCTACATTCCAGCGAATTTATGCCGTGAACTGAAGTAGACCAACCAAACTGTGAAAAGCGTCTTGGATTTCATCAGGTAAACTGAATGTTTAAAATATTTCAAATATTTGGAAGTTCCTTTATTTGATTTACAGTTTAATAATGTTTTATTCGTTGATACTGCTTGCAGGATCTCTGCAGATCCCGTTTATGAAGCGGTCCATATCCTCCAGCTGTCCACTTCCAGTCATTTCTTCCTCTACGACAGATCAGATCTCCTCCAACTCTGTGATGCTTCCGTCTTAAGAGGACTAGTTTTTGGAATTTTCAATGTTCTGGTGCTAACGTAACAGACTATTTGTCATTCTCAATGGGTTGTTTTGTGTTCGGAGACGGGACGTTTCATTTGGGGAAAGGAGGTCCGGAGTTGTTTACATTCTCTTTTGGTTTCTGAGCATGACAGAGACATGACGTAAGGTGGAGAAAGGAAATGAAAGATGTAATAAAGTGACGATCCTGATGAACGTGTATCACTGAGCTCTTTATTTTACATATGAAACTCAGCACTGTTGTGTTTTGAAGTTAGCTGTTTACGAACTGCATTACCCAGAAGGCCAAGCGACTGGTCACATGTTCGGTGCACGGCAAGTGGTAAGCAGCAGATGAGCGCTAGTCATGCACAGTGTAGCAGTATGAAGAGACTGTTAATAAAAAGTCTGTTTAACACAATAATAGCGCCTCTTTTGCTTACTGGAAGATACGCAAGACAACACACGCACTACCGACACCGAACCCGGAAATAATTTGATTTTGAATCACCAAAAGGTTCAGAATTTATTTGCTTTTAACACCGATCTGGACATAATCTCACCAGATTCTCCACGTCTTTCATCTTCAAGCACGGCTCTGATAAACAGACAACTTTGGTTCTTTTCTCATTAAATTACGACTTTTAATCTCGTAGATTTACGACTTTAAATCCCGTAGATTTACACGTTTTTTTCTCATAGATTTACGACTTTAAAAGTTGTAAATTTAACCTATGACTTTTAAAGTAATAAATATACGACTTTATTCTCATAATTTAGCAGTTACGACTTTTTTCTCATAAATTTACGAGATTTAAAGTCGTATATCTACGAGAAAAAAACTGTAATATTACCTTTTTTTTTAGTGACCCTAATACTCCGTCGTAAGATGAAGATTACATCAACAGTGGGAAAATAGACAACTAACTTTTTTTTTTTAAGCTGACGAGTAGTTTTGTGAACAGCAATTTTCGTCTGGAAAATTTCCTACAGATTGTATTGCACGGATTAAAAAAAAAATCTAGAAGCAGGTTAAAGAAAAAAATTCTTAACTATAATATAAGTAGGTGTGCTTGCATTTATACTATCCACCGATTTAGTTACGCTCATTCTAAAAAGGAGAGAACGCTGCAGCCTCGCGCGCAGGGCCGAACAGCAGGTCTGGCAGAAAGTTCTGGTGCAGAAGCTGCACATACGCGCGTAAATTGACGCCCTTATTGTGCACCCCCTCTTACATTTGCCATTAGCCTAACCTGTTAAACAAAAATGAATGTAGGCAAACTAAACTATAAACTTTTTGATATCTCAGCTCAAATGAGAATGTGTTACAAAAAAGTCACGTAAAGAATGCAAGGTTCTTACCGTAGAGGTTTTTTTTTTTTTTTTTTTTTAATTGAAGAACTAGTATACAAACAGTATACAACTTACAGAACAGTAGAACACAGAGCCAGGGGGTGTTACATACTTTCAAAAAGATTGTAACGAGTACATAAATAAACAGTTTTTTAATGCCCTTTTTGTTTGTAGAATCACTAATCATTTTAAGATAGCAGACAACATAATTAAAAAATGAATGAAACTGGATTTTGATTACTGTATTTGCAATCTGTGAATGTGAAATTTTGCCAAAATTTAATACATTTATTACAAAGTATATGTCTTCTTTAAGTTGTTTTCTAAAAAAAAGAACAAAATATTTTCCCATTTCAAAATAAAGTCCTTATGGAGATGATAGATGATATATTTGTTGAAGTCCTTCCAGAAAGACCTGGTTTGTGGGCAGGTCCAGAAGAGGTGCTGAACAGTTTCTGGGTGGTTTCCACAGAAGGAACAATTTACATCAATGTCCCGTTTGAACTTACACATCAACTGGTTCACAGGATAAAACTTGTGTATAATTTTAAAAGAAACTTCCCGAATCTTGTTTGTTAAAATATCTATTTGGAATGAACCATATCTTTTTCAGTTATATCTTTAACAAAGCTATTCCAATAAAATATAACATGGGGAACAGAAACTAATTCTTTTTGGAAAAGATTACGGATATTTTTATTACTTAGCTTATGGTTTGAAAAACAAATCCTTCAACATATGATTCTGAAATATTACTGATCGTAATGGGTCCAATAGAAGGAGAAAATACATTTCTGATGAGAATAATTATACCTGTGGGAATTGCATCATAGACTATAGCATACTCTTTTGGTGTAACTGGGAATTTAAAATGATCTAGAAATTCAGTATAAGACATTAATTGCCCATGGTTATTAAACAGTTGATTCACCAAAAAGATCTGTTTATTGTACCAGTTATTGGAGAAAAGTGATTTATTTTTAAAAAAGAATGTTTCTGTTGTTCCATATGAGGCATTTGTGGGGTGAGAAATTGTGCTTATAAATGAGAGACCATGCTAAAAGAACCTGTTTATGGAACATTGATAATTTCACTGGGAGTTTTTCTATATTATAATTACACTGTAAAATAAAATTTAAGCCACCAAAACCTAGAGAAGATATATTTAGGAATAAAATTCCATATTGAAGCAGGGTTTTTGAGGAAGTACCTGGCCCAATTTATTTTAAACGTGTTATTTAATGAAGTAAAATCCAGGACATTTAAACCCCCATCTTCATAAGTATTCATAATAACATTTTCCTAATATAATGTGTACGGTTTTCCAAATGAAATTAAAGAGAATCTTGTCTATGTCCTTGCACATTTTATTATCTATGTATAAAGAGAGAACTCCATATGTTAGGTGAGACAGCCTTCAGCTTTAGACAGTAAAACTCTGCCTCTTATTGAAAATCTTTTGTAACCACTGATTAAATTATTTTTTTTTTTGCGTTTTTTATGACTTGGGAGAAATGAGATTGAGATCTAGAAAGTTGGTCTTTACTAATTATTATACCGAGGTAAGTCACTTCCTTTGAATTTGGATGTACAAATATTTTGCTGAGCACATTCTTAATGGGTAATAATTGACATTTTTTAATATTTAATGTTAGACCTGAGGCTTTGGAGAAGTCATTAATCACCTGCAGAGACGTTGATATCTGAGCCGCGTTTTTCAGAAAAAGTGTTGTGTCATCTGCAAGTTGGCTAATGATAAGATTTCTACCAGCAATAGAAATACCCTGTATGGAACTATTTGAAATATGTGTTGCAAGAATTTGTGTACAGAGTACAAAAGATATGGGGAAATTGGAACAGCCTTGACGAATACCACGGTTAAGAGCAAACCTTGATGTAGTGCCATTTTTAATTATTAATAGAGCTATTTCCTTTAGCATAACAGAGCCTTTATACTGTCACAAAAAAAATTGCCAAAGCCAAATTTTTCAAGTGAAAGGAAAATGAAATGATGTTCAATGGTATCGAATGCTTTGTAGAAGTAAAAATAAAGTAAAAATAGTAGGAAAGAATCATCTGCTATTAAATCGGAATAATCAAGAATATCTAGCACAAGTCTGATATTATTGGAAATGTGTCTGTTTTTCATAAAAAACTGTGTATCATCTATAACAGAGTCTAGGACATCTTTTAGTCTTTTTGCAAAGATTAAGGCAATGATTTTATAGTCATTATTTAACAAGCAAATAGGCCTCCAATTATCTGTATACAGCTTGTCTTTGAAGGAAGGAAGAGCACCGTTCTTAATACTCTCCAAGAAAACCTCCTTAAGGAATGGAGAGATTTGATCTGAGAACATTTGATAAAACTCTGCAACCAAACCATCATTTCCAGGGGATTTATTGTTTTAAGTTGAGCTATGGACGCTGCAACTTCTTCTACAGAAAGTGCACTGTCACAATAAGCCCTGTCTGACATACTGATGGGATTGATGTTAGTTACTGAGTCAATAAATTGTTTTGAGATTACTACATCGGATTTAGTGTCATATAATTGTTTGTAAAAGTTGCAACAATACTTTGAAATCATTTTGAGATCATCAGTGATATTACCATTAATATTGAGTTTAATGAATAGAATTGGTTTTAGAACGACTTTTTCCAAACGGAAAAAATAAGCAGAGTTTTGTTCTCCCTCCTCAAGCCATTTCTTTCTTGACCTAATAAATGCGCCTTCTGCTTTATGTTGATAGATGTCGTCTAATTTGTTTTGATAAATCTGAAATTGTAGCCTGTCATCCTCGGAAAGTTCCTCTGGACGTCGCTGAAAAAATGAAGAGATTTTCATTATAATATTATCTTCTTCAGCAGCCTTCTCCTTAGCAAGTTTGGCACATATTGTCTTAAAAATTTTCCTGACTCAAATTTAAAAAGTTCCCAATTTAACCCATATGATTCTGTCTTTTTAGCCTTTTCCCAAAAATGTTTTGATTTTTTTTTTATTTCCATTTGAACTATCTTGTGCTGCAGCAAGGAAGAATTTAGTTTCCAATAAGAGGGATCTGTAAGGACTATTATCTGAGGCACAGAGCTGGATACTTATTAAATATTGCTTTATGGTCAGTAAGTGGTGTGGCAAGAACATTGACCGTGATCATCTCAAGAGGTAAATTGTTTGATACTAACCAAAAATCAATACGTGATTGTCTAGAACCTGTTTTATTACTCCATGTAAACGACCTGTCATCTGGGAATTTTTCCCTCCAGATATCCAACACATTTAATTTTTCCATAAAGGATTTTAATCTTGAGTTATATGATGAATTTTGTCCAGGGGGCCATCTATCTACTTCATTATTTGATGTTATATTAAAATCTCCTCCTATTAAGAGAAAAGAGTTAGGATATTTAGAGAGCCATGAAATTATTTTAATTTCTAAAGAGTCAAGTAACTGATCATTCTCAGGTTTGGTGTTATAACCATAGATATTTACGGTAATAAAAACACAGTGATCAAATTCTATCACAAGGCAGGTATAGTGACCTAGAGAATCACATTCTGAATGTAGGGTAGATCCACCAAAAAACATTTTTAAAAGTTGTTACCGACCAGCTGACCTCTCAGAACCATGAGAGAACCAGGCATCATTACCCCATTGGGATTTCCAGAAATTTACGTCAGCAATTAAAGAATGACTTTCTTGAAAAAAAACAAAAATCTGTTCTAAATTTTTTGGCAAATAAAAATAAGGCTTTGCGTTTACATGTCTGTCTTAACCCCCTGGCATTAAGAGAAATACAGAAAAAGACAATGAAAAGATGAACAAGTACAATTAAGAATAAATTAGATTTAAAGTTCTTGGAAATTGCAGAACTTTTAGGGACCAAACTCTGCTTCAAAAATAAAATGACAGGTCTGTAGGAATATAAATATACTATATATAAATTTAAGGTAATACAAACATTGAAAAGAAAATTAACGTAGGAACTTTAGACACTTAGAAAATCTTGATGTGTCAGCATTAATTGTAAACAATAAAAAAAAGAGGTAGAGAGTTTAAATAAAGCTTCCTCCTCACTTCACATAAGGCCGAAGAACCTACCGCTGTCAGAATTCACTGAGGTGGACACCCAAGGAGGAGCACACTGAGGGTTAGATAAACACAGTTTATTTTGCTCAAGGTGGTGTGGACACTTCGTTGCTGCCAGATGCACAGGGGAGTCTGTAACAAAGCACAAGAAAGTTATTCGAGGTCAAATGGAGGGAATAAAGTATAGGCGTAGGTATGACCTCCAGGAGAGCAGATTTGTGGGTGTCCAAATGGAGATGGGAGGGGCAGAGAAGAATCTTGAGTAATCCAGGCCAGGGTCATACACGTGAGTCCAATCCAGAATAGCAGCACACCAGGGGAGCAGACATTGAATCAGAGTCCAGGGTCAGAAAAAAGGGTCTAACCAGAAGGAGCAGATTTGAGCTGACTTGAGCTGACTTGAGCTGACTTGAGCTGACTTGAGGAGACCTGAACTTGGCGTAAGCACAACGAACTGGCAAGGAGGATGAGGGGGAGAGAAACTTAAATAGTCCAGAGCTCAGCTGTGTGGAATCAGCAATCAGGAGGAAGCAGGAACAGGAAGCTCAGAGGGAAAAACCCCACAGATCCTGACAACCGCTGACACTAAATAGTGCCATAGTGAGGAAATAAAAGACAAAAGTTAGTTCCGTTTAACTTGAAGGGGGAAAAACTTCCGATCCACTGATGAATCCACGACATCCCACATAGAACGCAGGTTTTCCTTCTTTGCGAGCTTTCTCTATAATGGGCCACAGCTTGCTTCGTCGCTCCCTGTCTTCTTTGAAAGATCCTCTGCAAACTTCAGGTTGTTGCCTCTTAAGAAGGAAGATGTTTTTGCCGCCCTCCAGACATCATCCCTGCAGATTCGCGAAGAGAACTGGATGATGAGTGCTCTGGGTCTATCGATGTTCTGGCGCTTTGGGCCGACGCGATGAACCGTATCAACAGTGTCGAGAAGGCGATTTTTCTGTTCAGGAAGAACGTCTGGCAGATTTCTATCACTTTCTTTCGTGCATCTTCTCTCTCTGTTTCTTTGACACCAAAGAGCCGGAGGTTCCTTCTTCGGAGAGATCTTTCCAAATCACTTAGTCTTTGTTGGCATGCATCAATTCGGACTTCATCTTTGGTGACTTTCACCTCCAAGGTGCACATCTTCTCCTTCACATCCTTGAGTTCTTCAAACACAAAGTCAACAGTTTTCTTCAGATTGACTATCTGCAGATCAGTGTTGTCTGCCCGAGCGTTAATTAGCTCTGATAAGCTAGCGACAATGTCCACGTGCTCAGGTTCCGAAGAGCTAGCATCCATGCTCACATGCTCTGGCGCAGATTTAACGTGCATAGTTTTCTTTGGAGCAGGAGATTTAGGACTTAGAGGCAGAGGTGGAAAATTCTCATTTACTTCATCAGCCGAGTGATTCATGGAGACGTTAGTGTAATCATGACACCCCTCAGACAAAGCGTTAGCAGGTCCAGAAGCGGAACTAGTGGTTTTGTCAGAAAGCTTCGTTTTAACGGTGTTCAGCGGTCTCTTCTTGTCACGTGCAAAAGACATCTTTCTCGCCTTTTCTTTAATCTCTTCCTTCAGTCACAACAAGTTATTTGTTGTTATAACAAACTTAAAGTGTACAGTAAGTTCTTTAAAAACGTTTCGACCTTATATTTACGTTTTCAATTGCAGAGCTCGGCAGTAGGTGTCTACTTACTCGGCCATCTTGGACTCCCCCCACTTACCGTAGAGGTTTGCTTTCACACAAAAGTGCGTTTTACGTGGAGCTGTCACACCTTGTGGATCCGCATGCGTGTTCAAGAACTAGGAGCAAATTATCTGGGGGGAACGGAAGTTATTATATCGTGGTAACGCTTTAATTATTCCGTGGGCACAGAATAATATTTCGTGGTAACGCTTTAATTATTCCGTGGGTTCGGAATAATATTTCGTGGGTACGGATTAGTATTTTTTTTTACCCATGTCAGATTAGGGGCTCCGTACTATTTCATGTGCCCTGTCCCAAATAAACAGATAAAATAGAAAGTAAAGTTAGTTTTAGAGGCAACAATAACACAAATAACCACAGATTATTTAAAATCTTGTTTGTCATCACTGATTCACTACCTTCCAGAAAAAGTTAAAAAAATAAAATAAAATAAACTAATTTGCTTTGTTTAGCACCAGTTATTTCACGTCGAACTACAAGAACATTCAGGACACCATTTCCCACAATGCATTTGTGAATATGGAATTTTCCAAAAATAATAACCAATTGAATAGCAAAAATAAAATTCTTGGATAAACCATGTGAATAAAATTACATAATGACATCAAAAACATTAACTATTATATCAACATTCAGTTTTGATAAAAGCTCTATTGTCGTTAAGTTCGTTAAAAGAGGAAGTGACGTCCAATTCGCGCATGCGGAGTACCGGTCTGGCTTTGACAGCGCCATTTTTTAAAACTGTCAGCAAACTTTTTTTTTTTTTTTTTTTTTTTAATTCAAAGTATTAATGAAATACAATACAAAACAAGAACAAGAACAAGAACAGTACATTGTACATCAATTTTTCCAAAAAACGCCAGGGGGATACATTAAAAAAACAAAAATAAATTGTTAAATTATTCTGTAAACCTTAAAGAGATGATGAGTTTTAATTGCTTTTTTGTTATGGCTGGATGAAATTGAACACAAGTACTGTCTGATTTCAGCAAATAATTCAAAGAAGTTTGGATTTTTCTTGCAAAATTTGGTTTTATGGATATAATATTTTGTTAATAAAGTCAAGAGATTTATTACATAGAATTGTGAAGAAAACTTCACATCAAAGTTAGTAAAACCAAAAGAATGTTTTTCCAAGTTAGAAAAAAAAGGGGATAGATTTTACTCCTGATACTCCTGTAGAAATAATTCCAAATGAGGTTTAGTGTGCTTACAGGCCAGAATATGTGTATAATGATTCTTCATCCTCTCACAAATGTACAGTTTTTATTCAGATCCTTTTTAAATGTATGTATTGGTTAGTTGGATAAAATCTATGTAACATTTTAAATGAAACCTCTTTGACCTTGTTGTTCAACAGAAAATGTTTTGGTAGAAGCCAAACTTTTTCCCAGCAGATCAGTCCGTGAAGTGAGGTCCAAAAGGTTATTGCTGGTGATTCAGTCCGGAGCTCCTGCTGGAACAAACTTCGGATGGCTTTGTTTTGATGTTTTGCAGTTGTAAAGCAGATTTTCCAACGGCTGTGTTCGTCACTTGAAGCTGCTGGTGATGATCAGATCCAGCTGTTCCTTTAAACAGATAGGTGAGGTGGGAGAATAGCATCGAAAACAACTGCAAAATCTTTCACAGAGATGGGGATCTTATAGTGTTGAAGGAATTCAGTATAGTTTTACAGTTGACCTTGTTGGTTGAATAACTGACTGACTAATCTAATATTATTATCAAACCATTGCTGTATAAAATAGTTTTATTTCTATAAAGTATGTATATATTGTTCATATGTAAAATTTATGAGGAGAAAAGTTATGTTTGTAAATCAAGGACCAAGCAAGCAACATTTGTTTATGGAAAGAGGAGAGTTTGATGGGCACTTTGTCGGGCTTATAGGTGCAGAGCAGTAAGAAATCCAGGCCACCAACCTGAGAGAAAATATAATCAGGTATGAAATTCCATAAAGACTTTGGATTTTTAAGGAATTGTCTGATCCAGTTAATTTTAAAAGTCATATTTAAAGTGTTAAAATCAAAAAAATTCAAACCTCCATTGCTGTAGTCATTCATCAAAACAGATTTCCTGATATGATGTGTTCGATTTTTCCAGACAAAGTCACATAATATTTTATCAATAGTTTTGATAATAAAGTTGCTGACATACAGAGACTGAGCTGTATAAGTGACTCTAGAAAGCCCTTCAGCTTTGGAAAGAAGAATTCTACCTTTAATGGATAAATCTCGTAAGAGCCAAAGATTGAATTTTTTTTTTCATTTTTTCTATGATTGGAAGAAAATTAGTGTCACATCTGTCACTTTCAGATTTAGTTATTTTGATACCAAGATACATGACAGATGTTTTTATGGGAATATTTAAAAACGAATCAGAATCACAGGATTTAATTGGCAAAAGTTCACATTTTTTCAGATTTAATGAAAGGCCCGAATTTTATGACATCAATTGCCATCTGAATTTGTGAGCTGTCTTTAAGAAAAAGAGTTGTGTCATCAGCGAGCTGACTGATAATTATAGACCTGTTAGCGATGGAGATACCTTGTAATGGACTAGATTTAATATGATCACAGAGAAGTTGAGTTACAAGAAGAAATAGGTATGGAGATATAGGACATCCCTGTCTAATTCCACGTCTAATTTCAAATCTTGGCGATGAGCCGTATTTAAGTTTAATAGAACATGTAGCGTTGTTGTATAGAGTTTTTATAACTTTGCAGAAGTAACTGCCAAAACCAAATTTTTGTAAGGATTGATATAAAAAATTGTGTTCCACTGTATCAAAAGCCTTGAAAAATCCAGAAACATTATAAAAGAGTTGTCTGAAATTAGGAAATGAATAATCGAGTAAATCAAGAACTAATCGAATGTTATTAGAGCTGTGTCTGGTGGATAAAAATCCAGATTGTGATTCGTCTATTATAGAGGTAAGAACAGATTTAATCCTTTTAGCAAATATTGATGCCAAGATTTTTATAATCATTATTAAGAAGGCAGATGGGTCGCCAATTGTCAATATAAAGTAAATCTTTCTGTGATTTTGGGATGAGGGTGATAGACCTTGTGTCATACTCCAAGGTAAGGTATTCATGGATATACTCTCTTGTAAACTTCTAATAAGAAAGGCGCCATCTGCTGGGAGAAAAGTTTATAAAATTCTGAAGTCAAGCCATCAGTTCCTGGAGATTTGTTTTGCTTTAGCTGTTGGATTGCAATCACAAACTTCTACAATAGACACTGGATCATCACAAAGTTCTTTTTTCAGAAACATTAATTTTTTATTGAATTTTATAGAGTTAAGGAATATTTTAGCATCAGCTTCTGAGTATTGTGATGAATACAAATTCTTGTAAAATGAAGAGCAGTGGTTAGAGATTATTTTGGGATCCTCACATATTATATCATTTATATTTAATTTTTGAATTGTATTCATTTGTCCTTGATGTTTTCTGCTTTCTCCATTTTAAAGAAATACGAAGAATTTTGCTCTCCTGCTCAAGCATTGTTTTCCTCGACCTGATAAAAGCTCCTTCTGCTTTCTTTTATAATCTGGTCCAGTTCTTCTTGTAGTTTTATATTTCTAGTTTTTGTTCATCTGATAAGCAGTCTGGAGATTTTTGACATAGTAGTGAAATGCCTTTGATTATGTCTTGTTCCTGCTGTCTCTTAATTTGGCTAAATTGCTGCCAAATTTTCTCAAAAATTTTGCTGACTCGTATTTAAATAATTCCCAATTGATGGAAAAGAGAATTTTCTAATTTAGCTTTGCTGAAGAATTTTGAAATAAGGTGATAATTTAGTTTCTACTTCAGGATTTTTTAATATAGAGTTATTTAATTTCCAGTAATTAGGTTTATTCATTTTTTCTGAAGGATTTAAAGTAATATCTAGGCGAATAGCTTGGTGTTCAGTTAAAAGGACAATGTAGGATATTTACTGAAATATTACTAGTCAACAGGTCACTAGATAACTAACCAGAAGTCTAAGCGAGAAAGAGTTGTTCTGGATTTATTACTCCATGTAAAAGATAATGAGTTTGGATGTTTGAGTCTCCATATGTCAACTAATTAAATTTACTGTTACATAAAAGTTTTAATAAATGAGTTGTTATTTACTTGGGAAGGCGGCCACCTATCAATTTGTGATTTATAGTTGTATTAAAATCTCCTCCCAGAATAATAGCAGAATTGGATGTTTAGAAAGCCAGTTTTCAAAATCTTTTCAATTTCAAGAAAATAGAAGTTTATTCTCTGCATTTGAATTGTAATCCGTATATAGTGAATATGAATTATGATAGTGTCATTGTAATTAATGACTTGACCGACAAAGTGCCCTTAACATCGTTTTTGTGTACAAAATGTTCCATTGTATTTATGTTTCAAAGTTAATACCCTGCAGATTTTTCAGAATGAATGAGAAACCATAAATCGTTACCCCACTGAGTTCTCCAAAATTTTACATCAGAACTTACAGAATGAGACTCTTGACAAAATGAAAGATCTGCGTTCAGCTGTTTAAGAAATAAAAAAATAGCTTTACGTTTAACATTATTTCTTAATCCCCTGGCGTTAAGGGAACAATAGACAAAGAAAATATTTAGAACGAGAAAAGGATTCTACCAGAAACTACAAAAAATCAAGTTTTCCTGAGCTTAGCCTGCGTATCAGTGTCATTATGTGCATAAGCACATATGGTTTAACAATATCTAGTGAATATGAACAGTTATCTAAAAATTTTCAGAAAAAGAGAAACTAAAATGTGCCCAAATGAAAAACTTTTTCCAGCATTTTTTGTTTAGGCCATATCACATAACATCTCTATGTAAGATCAGTTTGCTTCATCAGTCAACTGGTTACTTAATTTCATGTCCGTCAATAAAGGCTTCTTCGCCCACAAAGTAGGCGCGTTTCCTTTCCTCTCTGGCTTTTTGATTAAAGGCGCAACGTTCAGCCGGGCCTCCTTGACAGCTGCAGAAAGATCCTCAGCAAAGCGAAGTTTCTTCTCTCGAAGAAAGGCGTTGTTTTTTAGCAGCTTTTCCAGACAGCATCTCGGTAGGAATCGCTGGGAGAATCTGATATTATGGCTCTGGGACGCGTGTTGGTCGGTGTTTAACTCTGCCAAGACGGTGAGCAAGATCCACAGCGGTTGATGCCTGCTGAAGGTCCTCTGCAACAATGTTTTGACACAGTTCGATGACCTTGGCTTTTATATTTTCTGTGGGCTGTTCGGGTACACCAAAAAGCTTCAGGTTCCATCTTTTTGAATAAGACTCCAACTCCATCACTTGAGCCTGAAGAGCTGCCACATTTTTTTCTTCTTTTTTCAGACGCTGGTCCACATCTTTGACTATTTCTTTGTGTGTCTTTTTATCTCATCGCAAGCAAACTCCAATGCTGCCTTTATCCCTCAATCTTAAGAGTATTTTCATCAATTTTCTTGGAGTTGACATTTATTAGCTGCTCCAAAGAATCTGCGCGCTTTTCCAGCGAATCTGCTCGCTTATTAATCAGATCTGATAGCACAGCAATGACTTCATTTGAAGCCGAGGAGACCTCCCCCGTTATATAGAGAGCCTTCTTTGCAGCTGGAGATTACTAGGAGTCACAGGAAGAGGAGGAAATTCTTCCATATCTTCAGTTGCTGGCTGCGACTTAGCATAGTCATGGCACGTGGTTGGCGTCGAACCTTTACTCTTTTTGCGACATGGCAGTGACGTTTTCGCTTTTTGGAGCCTTTTCTATCGTGAACGGACCATTGAAGTTGAAAGTGTGATCTATATCTCTTTTTCAAAGCATTTGCGAGATTTCCTTATGACTTTCCAACAGATATTGTTAAGATATAGTCATATTCTTGCAGGAGCTCAGTAGATACGCACCTACGCAAGACGCATCTTGGACCGCCCCCCGCTCTGCAGGTGGTATCCATCGGGCAGCAGCGTGGTCACGCACGCAGCAGCAGAGAGGAGAATTCTTCTCTGTTTTTTTACCGTTCATTAGCGCTGCTGCGACTGTGCGTGGAAATATTGAACCGGGTTGAAGACTCAGTGCGTGCCCGATTTGTGCTAGAGCTTGAGACAGATTTAAAAACTTGCGTAGCAACGCGCGCTCCGACACGGAGGCCGGAATTCTGGAGTGCGGTGTTTGCGTTGAGCTTACAGTGAGCGCGCTGCTCTCAGCTCAGAAATGAAGGAGGTTCTGTAAATACAGATGTTTGAAACTGAATAAAAAATAGTTTTCTACGTCCAATGTTTGTCAGGTATTTTCTCTTAGACACCCCCCCCCTTCAGCTGCAAACAACATTAGTAATGATGTAGTAGTTAATTTGCTCAAATTAAAACGTATATCTCCTCAAAATATCATACTCTTATTATCATTAATAATAATAAACTTCTAAATAATCAGTTTTATTAATTGTTCTCTTTTTTTTTTTTTTTTTTTTTTTTTTTTTTTTAGAATACTTGCAAAACTTCCAGACAAAGTAAAAACAATCTTTCCATGTTTTCTCTCCACAGTAGTGATGGAATTCTGTCTTTTCTCAGAGAGTCAGTTCTTTCACATTGGTCACTGTAAATTGAGTTTTAGGTTGTTTTTGCTATATTGAATTTATTATCAACTACTATGTAGGATATTGCACAATATTCATCTCTAATGTAAACATGTTTTATTCACATTCCCTCCAGGGGGGCCCGCCCCACCATTTGAGAAACACTGTCAGTCAATATGGTGGTTTCTGCAGTCGTCTGTGTCTGCTGTGGTCATTCTTATTATTTTAATTAATAAAAATTGATTTTCTAATTCATTTTTTAAAATTAATTTAATTCATTCCTTATTTGTGTTAAAATAAAGATATTTGAGAACGTTGGAATGTTTTATCAGCGATTTTCTTGTGGAAATCCCGATGCGGCCCGGCCTCACCCAGACTCTGCCTCCAGCGCCCCCGGCTGAATTGAGTTTGAGACCCTGGTCTATGGTGGTTGTGAATGTAGCCTAGCTTAGGTTGACCCCAGCAATATGGCGGCTCCGCTGGTTTCACTTCAGGATCACGTGATGCGGCGTCTATCTTTCTATGTCTATGGTTTCAAATCTCCAACGGGCGGGAGAGAGCGAGCGTTGAGTTCCTCAGACCGAGCTTTATGGTCACCATAAAATATGTAAATAGGTTAAGGCTAAATGGATCATTTTTGGGGTTATTGATTTAGTCATTTTCAAAACATTTTCAAGCATTTTTCTCTCCCAGTTTTTGTAGATTTGGTCTCAAGACAAAAATGTCATCAGAAACAAGTTTTACTTTTTTTATTTTTATATAAAGAGGCTGCAATGAGCAAATGTTCTGATGTAACATGCGAGAAGTCCGCATATATGTATATATATATATATATATATATATTTTTTTTTTTTTCCTGTTGTTTTTACTGAATCCGTGACACCATCCTAGAAATGAGTATTTTATTTTGAATGGACCTAAATGAACTCTGGCCTGTTGGAGCATTTTTTTTATTTTATCTTTATTTCATTATTTATGTTCCTGAGCTCTTCTTTTAGGGAATTTCTTTTGTCTTCTCCACCAGTTGCACGCGACGTGAGACCGCGCTCCCCCGCCGTCACGTCACCTGTGCGGCGTCTAGTTTGGCTGATCTGAACTGAATCCTGTCAGAACTGGAGGAAAAAGCTGCTTCACTTACAGCAGCAGCAGATAGAGTAATAAAAGTGTTGATCTGGTTATTAGACGCTGTAATGTGACGCTAATGCTAACTAGCTCCTCCATTCGTAAACACAGACCAGTTTAATGTCAAACAGTATTTTCAACGGCCTTTAAAACATGGTGGATAAAAACAAGATGAATTCATTGGACATTAATAAAAAATTTTATTTTCCAAATAACTGAATTGAATCGACTGTGTTTTGGCAGCGTCTGTAGCATCGCAGAGCCGGTCTTACAGGGAAACTATAACCTGTCAGATGTTGAATTCTCCATAATAATGTCAATGATTAAAAACAAACAAATAATCACAACCTTCTATCTGTTTTTAGATCTATTGAATATAAAATGTGATCACCTGGAGGCTGAATTAATCCAGTAAATCTTTCCTTGTTTTCTCATCATGTTTGAATTTGAGTTTACATTTAGATGACAGTAATTGATTACTTTTCTGTGATTTCATTAAAAAAAAAAAATCAGAATAAAGTAAAAAAGTAAAAGACCCGTAAGTGTTTCTCTATGTAACAATTTCAGTGGTAAATCATTTTTTGATTCTCTTTAGTGACTCCAGAATTAAATTTCAGTTTCTGTGTGGAGGTTTTCCACTTATTTAAAATCTGACAAAAACAGAGAAACATTCAAATCAAACTGTAAAACTGGAAATACCAGCAACCTTTTCAGTTCCACAAATACAGTTATTTGGTATATATATCCTGATATTTATCGTTATCGCATGATATGAAATAAACTTTATCGAGATGTAAGAAAAATCAATATCGCCCAGCGCTAGTTGAAAGTTAAATCAGGCCTTTGACCAATCAGGGACTCCGATTCAGAATGGGATTCACAGAAGCGCCAACTGTTCGAAAATCGATCACGGAAGAGAAATGAATGTGTTTTTTTAAATGACATGTCTCCGCCCACAAGCTGATTTACCTGCTCAATATGACCGTAAATTAAAGAAACAAACTTAAAAAGTTAAACTCGTGGCTCCTACACCAGGACTGTCATGTTGAAGCTGTGAAAGACGAAACACATTCATGAGATTTGCAGCAACCAAAACTTCCACCTGTAGGGGGCAGACATGAGCTGTTAAACAGTAGAAAAGAGCCTTCCTGCCCCAGAACACCTGGAGCTTGTAGGGAAACCAGACACGACCTGCATCTCTGGTTGAAGGATCACGCCGTCCTGGAGCCAGAAAGCATAAAAAACTGCTGCAAAAACGAATAGAAATGAAGTTAAATCTGATTCAGATAATCCTCACGGATCTAGTGTTCCACGGTTTTTGTTTGGAATCCTTCTGATCAGATCTTATGACCTCTGGGATCATCCAGGTGTTCCTCACCTGTTCTGATGTTTCAGGGCATCGCGGACGACCAGGTGGACCTGCGGCGGGAAATCGCCTCAACCTGTCGCTCATCTATCAGGCCAGCGGGAACGTGACCATGGCTCGCCGGCTCATCTACACGCACTGCAGCGTTTAACCGCCGCCCCTCGAACAAATGTGGACTTGACTTTTTTACTGAGGTTAATTAACTTATTGCAGATTAGTGTTAATGATTACACACCTGCTGGACATCAGAACCAGCTGCTTTCCTTATTTTTCCCGTTTTGGATTTTGTTTTTTTACAGTTGGTGATTTTTATTCTTTTTCTGTGAACTACATGTATATTTGAATAAACCCATTTTGCATCTGAAATATATAAAATAATTTCCTCTATTATTTATGTATATTTGCTTATCCTAAACAAAACCCCAGTTCAGCCACATCTGGAACATGCAGTAGATGGAAAATGAAGATCCATCCTCTCCTGTTACTGATCGTTTTTCATCTCTAACCTCTTCATTCTCCATGGAGATTTGACTAAAGATCTTACCTCCACATCTTAGACTTTTCTTTCAAACATCTGAGAGGAAGAATCTTGAAGGTTGTAAAGATTCCAGGAGCGTCCATCTGCCATCTTGAAATGTGAAAATCTTTGTTACCGCTAACATGTCTGAACATTAGCTTCAGAAGCTTCATGCTTTCGTTTGGACTTAAACTCATTTTAAATTGTTAATCTGCATTTGTCTTGTTTCAGTGATCTAAGATCACAAATGGAGATTAGACTTAAGGAGAAGCTATTTTAAACTCGAGAAGTATTTGCATTCTGCTGAAATACTTCAGTTTTTCACCATTAAATCCACAAACAAAGGCCGCCAAATAGAAATTTAAGATCACATAAATCAATATCAACATCCTGATGGATATCTAGCATGACTTCAGGTTTCCTCCATTCTGTTAAGCTGCAGCAGCTTCAGGAACATTTACAGTTTAGAACCTTTGACCTCTGATGCTGATGTTAACATCTACAGTGTTCCTCGTTCCAGTCCTCCACCCTGCCTGTTGTCCAGCTCGCTGCTGATTACCTGGACCAGGTGTGTTCAACCAGAATGTGGAGACATCTGAACTCATCAGCAGCTGGCAGGACTCGGAGATCTGGAGGATCAGGAATGAGGACCACTGAACCACAGGAACAGTCCTGCTTGGCCCAAAGACAGAATGGAGCAGGAATTGAACCTTAAACCATATGTAAATGTTTGTGGGAGGGGCTTGCTCAGAGTTTTAAACAGTTTGGTGTTTGATACAAGTGAAGTGTTTTGGTGAACTTTTCATCTCAGATTTACAGATTAAACATGTTTGGAACTTAAGGAAAAATAAAACGAAAATGTTTTTGCTTCAAGAAAACTTTATTACCAAAAACAAACACAACTCTGTGGGACACATTTAGTACTCTCCTCCCTCATCTTCATCTCCAAGACTGTCGGTCCCCACCTCCTCGTAATCCTTCTCCAGAGCGGCCATGTCCTCTCGGGCCTCGGAGAACTCCCCCTCCTCCATGCCCTCCCCCACGTACCAGTGGACGAAGGCCCTCTTGGCGTACATCAGGTCAAACTTGTGGTCCAGGCGGGCCCAGGCCTCAGCGATGGCGGTGGTGTTGCTCAGCATGCAGACGGCCCTCTGCACCTTAGCCAGGTCTCCTCCGGGAACCACGGTCGGCGGCTGGTAGTTGATGCCCACCTTGAAACCCGTGGGACACCAGTCCACGAACTGGATGCTGCGCCTGGTCTTGATGGTGGCGATGGCAGAGTTGACGTCTTTGGGCACCACGTCGCCGCGGTACAGCAGGCAGCAGGCCATGTACTTGCCGTGGCGAGGATCACACTTCACCATCTGGTTGGCCGGCTCGAAACAGGCGTTGGTGATCTGTACTGGCTCTTTTCAGGTGTTCTTCTAGGACTGTTTTTGATGCCAAGAGACTTCCGCTCTTTTCCTTTGCAAAGAGGTTCTTTCAAATTTAAAGGGGTCTTTGTAGAAGCGTGATCTTGTTTTCTCTTTCCCTCTGCGTTTTCTCAAGAGGTTTTCTGCTCTTCTCAGTGTTACAAGCCTGGTCTTGATCTCTTCTGCAATAGGTTTATTCCCTCCTGTTCTCTCTGTGGCCTTCCTCCACTGTTTCTTCAGTTGCCGCCTCTCCTTGACCAGCTGGTCTATTTCTTTTTGCCTTCTGGACTTTGTAGGGATTGTTGGAGTAGATCGTTTGCTCTCGACCACTCCAAACCGTTCTGATCCATATGCAAAGATTAGGTTGCTCATTTTCTCCAATTTCTTCATGGTGGTGCCTCTGATCCCTTCTAGGATGTTACAGAGATCGTCATTGACCTCCTTCCACAGTGTCTTGTCGCAGGACTTCGGCCACCTAACTCCTGGCCTTCGCCCCAGCATCTTCTTGTCAGTTAGGGGGTGCGACGATTTGGCCTCTGGTTGCTTTCCTGTGCCTTGTTCTTCCTCCTCCGGGACAGGTGTGTTGATGTCCTGCAGACTGTGGTGTGTTTCCTGCTGCTGAACTTCAGTCGACTGATTCGGTCTGCTTCTCAAGAAGTAGTTGTCGATGCGACTCACCTGTTGTCCCTTCGTTAGGCACTTTTTCCTGCCCTGGTGTATCTGCAGGCCATGAGTAGTGGTAACTTTTGTCCAACCACATACGCACTTCTGGAGCTTGCGTCCTGCTAAACCTATCGGAGCCTCGGGTATGCTAATCATCAGTCTCGTTGTCTGTTCCATTCCTGTGTTCATTACCGGTTTGACAGTCAGTGAGCCATCTTCCGCCCCCGCTCTCGCAGGCTCTGGGGGTGTTTTCCTTAAATTTGTTGTAGCAAGTTTTGGGTGGGACCAATACACTGCTTGTGCTGGATCCCACCACCAAGGGTAGCTAGCCCCTGGTGGCCCCAGTGGGGTCTATTCCCTCCAGTCAGCTGTCTTTCCATGCTGTCACAAGGTCTTCCCCTTGTTGCCAGCTGCACTTTCACAGCAGTCACTGGTTCACCAGATGATTAGGTCTACATTCAGGGCGCCGTCGAAGCGCAGAGAGGTGGTGATGGAGGACACGATCTGCCCGATCAGCCTGTTCAGGTTGGTGTAGGTGGGACGCTCGATGTCCAGGTTCCTGCGGCAGATATCGTAGATGGCCTCGTTGTCCACCATGAAGGCACAGTCGGAGTGCTCTAGGGTGGTGTGGGTGGTCAGGATGGAGTTGTAGGGCTCCACCACCGCGGAGGACACCTGGGGAGCGGGGTACACGGCAAACTCCAGCTTAGACTTCTTGCCGTAGTCGACAGAGAGGCGCTCCATCAGCAGAGAGGTGAAGCCGGAGCCGGTTCCTCCTCCAAAGGAGTGGAAGATCAGGAAGCCCTGCAGTCCGGTGCACTGCTCAGCCTGCAGAGGGAGGTTCAGTTTTAGCACCACATGCTGCCCGTCTGGCATGTTTGAGGCCTGAAACTCACCAGTTTGCGAGTGCGGTCCAGCACCATGTCGATGATTTCTTCCCCACAGTGTAGTGGCCGCGGGCGTAGTTATTGGCTGCATCCTCCTTCCCGGTGATCAGCCGCTCCGGATGGAACAGCTGGCGGTAGGTCCCGGTACGAACCTCATCTGAAGAACAGCCACACATTTTAAGATACACTCGTTGGCTCTTCACTAAAGTTTATCCTCATGGACAATTTTTTTTTACAATGACGGTCGGCTCCAGATCCCACGAATATGCTCGGGAACGTGCTTGCGGCCCCAGTCTCACTGAAGAAGGTGTTGAATGAGTCGTCTCCTCCTCCGATGGTCTTATCACTCGGCATTTGCCCATCAGGCTGGATGCCGTGTTCCAAGCAGTAAAGCTCCCAGCAGGCATTTCCCATCTGGACGCCGGCTTGGCCGACATGCATAGGTCTGTTGTGTAGGATTAGATCTTATCATCCCTTATTAAATGGCACCGATGGGACACTGTGGCAGGCAAATGAATGGCGGCATCGTTTGGGTTTTCAAGTGGCTCCCTCCTTCTTAGGTGTTTCGCTTATAGGCCACGACAACCTCCAGAGGTTCAGCAGTGAATCCCAGCGTCCCAGGTTCACCCCATCCGCCACCAGACATTTGGAGGCCCAGGTCAGGTCTTTTCCTCTTGATCCATAGCCACTGAACTCCCCTTCTCAGCAGCCCTTGGAGAGATCTTTCATTGCCTGCCTTTGAATCTTCCCTCGCACCCCATCTCCCTGAGAAGCCTGGATGTTGAGGTGGCCACAAACCCCCTGCAGCCTACTTCCACTGGTCGAACCTTCACACACCAGCCTTGTTCTTTGGCGTCTGCTGCGAGGTTGGCGTACCTCAGCATTTTCCTTTCATAGGCCCTCCTCTACTGCAACCCTCCCAGGTACTGTAAGCTCTACAATGTAGGCGAGCTTTTGCGAGGATGACCACAATACAAGGTCTGGTCGCAGGTTAGTGATGCTATCTCTGGTGGAAAGCAGAGTTGTTTTTTCCAGATCTACAGAGCATCTTCCAGTCTCGTGCTCTAACCAGTGGTCCAGTGTCAGCTTACTGGTGTTGCTGGAGGTGGCTGGCCTCACGGACAAAGGATTTAGTTTGGCGATGAGATGATGTATGAGGAAGGGCGTTTGCTCTTGTTCGTGTCCTTTCCAGCACTTCTGCAAGACACCTTAGCACCAGGTTGTGTCGCCAGGTGGTATCGGCCTTGACTGAGGCTAGTCTTGCATCCCACCAAGAATGTGCTTCAGTGTTGCTGGGTGGTGACATAGAGAGCATGTGGGTCTTCGCCATACACTGGCTTAGGTTTGCAGGGGAAGGTAGGACGTCATAGGTAGCCCTAATTATAAAGCTTGCCCTGAAAGCTTCCATCTCCCACAGTTCTTTCCAGGAGAGCTTCCTCTTTTCCACCCCTTCCCACCCCATCCACTGCCCTTGCTTTGCCTGTGCCACGGCTTGTGCACACCTTCCTGCTTCTTCTTCCCTGCGTATCTGTTTGACCACCAGTTTGCGCCTCTCAGTTGGGTTGGCTTTTCCCCAAGTGGGTGTGCTAGTAGAGAGACCAAGGCCACCCTTCCCCTCCTGCACCCATCCCACAATGTCTTTGTGTCTGAGTGCTGCTTTAGGCTGTTAAGTTGCTTCCTTTGGGGTCCACTTCCTCCCAGTGGCCAGAATGGGTCCTGCTTTGGCAACAAGTGGATCACAGGTATCCTGCAGCGTCATCTCCAGCCTGACCTTGGCACACTTGTATTCTTCAACTAAGCTGGTTATTGGTAGTTCTAAAATACCCCTGCTGTAGAGCCCAATAGTGCTAAGGCACCTGGGAAGGCCAAGCCACTTTCTGGCATAGGCATTGATCAGCCTCTCCAGCTTTTCTACCTTTGATAGCGGCACTTCGTACAACGTTAATGGCCAGAGGAGGCGTGGGAGTAGGCCATGCTGCATGCACCAGAGTTTCAGTTTGCCAGGAAGCAGAGTTCTGTCAATATTCTCTAGGCCGTTGGCAATCTCCTTTCTCAGCTGCTCCACTTGCTCTTTATCCTTGAGAGAGGCATCATACCAGCGGCCCAGGCTCTTCACAGGTTTCTCTGAGATTGTTGGGATTGGTTCCTCGCCAATGTGGAAGCGGTGGTCTGACAGCTTCCCCTTGACGATGGAGATACTTCTGGACTTGCTTGGTTTGATCTTCATCCGAGCAAGCTCGATGTTCTTCTGAAGCTTTCCAACAGCCGTACTGTGCAAGCCTGGTTGTTGTCAGTGTGGTGAGGTCGTCCATGTAGGCCCTAACTGGAGGAAGCGCTCACTCCAGATCTTATCGCTGTCCACCAACCACCCATTGAGAAGCCCTTATGATGACCTCTACAGCCAGGGTAAATGCCAGTGGAGAGATGGTACAGCCGGCCATGATTCCTACTTCCAGGTGTTGCCATGCTGTAGTGTACTCTGCCGTTGTCACGCAGAGCTGGATGTCCTGGAAGTAGGCCTTGATCAGGCTTGTAAAAACTGGTGGGATTTTGAAATAATCAAAGGCTGTCCACAGGAAACTGTGGGGGACTGAGCCAAAGGCATTTTCCAGATCCAGGAACACCACATGGAGATTTGTTCTCTCTTTCTTGGCAAGCTGAATCTGATGCCAGATGACACTAGCATGTTCCACGCATCCTGAAAAGCCAGATATGCCGGCTTTCTGGATTGATGTGTCAATCAAGTTGTTTCTGCGCAGGTAGTTTGCCAGTCTATGAGCCACCACACTGAAGAAGATTTTCCCCTCAACGTTCAGAAGACTGATTTGACGGAACTGGTCTATTTCTGAGGAGTCCTTCTCCTTAGGGATGAGGATCCCTCCAGCTCTCCGCCAGGATGTTGGGATCTCTTCTTTTTCCACACGACCTTCATCAGTTTCCAGAGGAATTGCAGGACACCTGGGGCATTTTTGTAGAGCCTATATGGGACTCCATTAGGCTGTAAAACACATTTATATAAAGCTTTTTCAAAGTGATTTTCCTTCAAACTCACCATGGTTCTTTAAAGGGCAGGTTCTCCTCTGTCGCTCGAAGTTTTAGATTCGAAGTCCAAAGGCGGTCTGAACGCGGAAGAACACCGACTCCTATTTATACTTATGGGGAGGGGCGTGGCTATCAGTGGTTTCAATCATAGACATAGAAAGATAGACGCCGCATCGCTTGTCTACGGAAGCGCAGTGCTGCCACCCAGTGAAAAAAAAAAACAACCTAATTTTCACGTTATAACGTGAAAATTTTCACGTTATAACATGAAAATTATCACGTTATAACATGAAAATTATCACGTTATAACATGATAATTTTCACGTTATAACGTGATAAAAAATGAAAAAAAAATTTACTTTAGAAAAAAAAATTTAAACTTAAAAATAAAATATATATATATATATTTTCACGTTATAACGGAAGAACGGAAGTGCAGTAAACCAAAGCTGATGACGCAAAATAGCAACAGAGAAAATGGCGAATCTGTCGGAGCTGATTAAGTTTTATTTCATGCTTGGAATGAGGCACGGGGAGATTTTGCAGTTATTACACAGCCTGGACGGTATAAAAACAAGCATGCGTACACTGAGAAGGAGGCTAAAAGACATGGGGCTGTACAGGAAGAAGAACGAGTCTGATCCGATTGAGGTGGCAGCGTTTCTCATCGATCAAATGGATGGATACGGGAGGCTCTATGGATACAAGTTACACCACCTGAACTGCATTCAGGCAGGTTATGTTGTCACACAGAGGACTGTGAGACATTTACTGAAATATCTGGACCCTCATGGGATTGAACAAAGACGCCGAAATCGACTGATGCGACGCACGTATGTTAACCCTGGACCAAATTTCATGTGGCATGTTGACTCATATGATAAACTAAAGCCATTTGGAATCTGTATAAACGGAGCCATCGATGGGTTTTCAAGGATTATGATTTGGCTTCACGCCTATTCAACAAACAATGATCCCAAAGTCATCGCTGGTTATTTCATGGCAGAAGTTGAAAAGAGGATGGGTACACCTGCCAGGATCCGCTGTGATTTGGGAACCGAAAATGTGACCATAGGAGAGATGCAAAGATTCTTGCGATGGAGTATGAATCACAATGTCAGTAATTGTTTCATTACTGGATCCAGCAATCATAACCAGCGCATTGAAAGTTGGTGGGCCTTTCTGAGACGTCATCATGCACAGCACTGGATAAATCGTTTTCAGGAGCTGAAGGACAGTGACCGTTTCTCTGGATCGTTCCTGGACAAGCAGCTCATTCTGTTTACTTGCCTGAACATCATTGAGGTAAGTCACCAGGTTTATATCTTTGAGTTAAATAAATGTTTATTAGTGTGTACATTCTTATCAGAATCAGAAAAATGTATTGCCAAATATGTGAACATGTTACAACATTAGAAAAGGAAGTAAATAATAAAAATAACAATATAAAAAGCATGGGAGAAATAGATTTATACATGCATATGTGCATGTGATGATCAATTTAAAATCAGATAGGTGTAAAAACACATCACAGGGTCTTGTAAAAATATATGAAAATATCTGATCCTGGTTCATATTAACTTTCTGTCTCATGCTGGATTGCATATAACATGTTCCAATGTTAGACTTGATAAATCTTATTCTTTTGACTGTCACTATGTGGTGATTTTGGATAACATATCAATAAGAAAGGTGTGCTTTATTTGATTGTGTTTTTGATATTGTTTGTTTATTTGCAAATATTTTACAGAAAGAGCTACAGCTAGTTGCACATTTGTGGAACACCCACATCATCCGCAGAAGCAGAAATGCAGTTGCTCCAAGTGGACGTCCAATTCTCATGTACACCATTCCTCATCTCTTTGGAGGACGGGATCATCTGAAAGAAGTTCCTCAGGAGGCAGTGGAAATTTGCAAGAGGGAGTGCTTACAGAGAGGACCTTTTACCTGCGATGAAACAGTTTTCAGCTTGTGTTGTCTCATAATGTCAGAGAACTTCTTACTCCCACCAAGCACAGCAGATGAATCCGTTGAACTCTATCTCTTCTTGAGAGCCTACATTCTGAAGGACTTGGGAATTTAAGAAACCTTTGACATTGGAATTTTTGACTGAATTATTTTGGGACAAATATTTTATTTGGCTGGTTGATTATACACAGAAAAGCACATCATTTAACTCCTCAATTAAAGCAAATGAAGGTCTAAATATATGTAACGAAATCTATTTTTTTCAAAACAATCGGAATGAAAAATGTCCTTGATATTAACAGGGCCACACTGTACTCTAACTGTCACTACAGTTGTCCTGTGCTACTTTTTAATCTTAACCAGAGATCTTAAGCTGCAATAAAATAGTTTTTTTTTTTTTTTTTTTTTTTTAAGAATGTTGCTTGAAATGTATTTATTTTTCTTTCTTTTGAGTAAGATGTCATCGTTTGCCCAGGGCTGGGACTCTTTTCTTTCTGTCTCCTTCCTTCCTCGCTTCAGCCTGAGGTCCCTCTTCTCGGTCTCTCCACCCTCATCTTGGCAGATCTTCGCGGTGCTTGCTGTTGGAGTAGGGTTGGGCACCGATGGGATCTGATGCGGTTCCGGTTCTACCGCGGTTCTTTGGTTTCGGGTTCGGTTCCCTTTCGGTGCTTATTGCGGTACTTCAGTAATAAAAAATAATGCCTTTATCTTCCTAAATCCAAAGCAGAACGGCTTCAAACAAGCGCAGACTCCCTCCTGCCGTGCAGCTGTGCGCACGTAATATAAAGCATAATATAAAACTCCGTCTTAAATAAACTTAAACGTCCTTGAAATTTTAGCCTGACATTTTATTAAATTAAATCAGGAATGTGGCATTTATTTGCAGTTGTTTTTTGGCAAAAGCAATATTTTATTTCAATAAAACAAGGCGGAAGATAAATGTCAATCACACGGCTGCAAAGCGCAGCAGATGATGACGACCCGCTGTGGTGGTGGGCGGAGCCGAGCCGAGCTTTCTGGATCATCAGATTCTTTGGAGCATGCGAAGCCGAATAATTACACTTAGCTATTGTAGAGGAACTGAACTTTTATTACTTTAACTTTGCAGACAAACTCGAGAACAACAACTCTCCGCAGCTAACGTGCGCGCGCGCCCTCCCTTTCTTTCTCTCTCCTTTTTCCTCTGTCTCCCCAGCACGCGCTCTCTCTCTGCGGCACGCTCTCTCTCTCTCGGCGCTCCTCTCAGAGCGCGCTGCTCCTCACATGCACACGCCCCCCCCCAGCTTCGTAACAAGCTGAGATGCAGAAGTTGGAGCACACACACTCATCTCACAACAACAAGAAAGTAAATAGATAGGCTGAATCGTAAAAAATCAGAAGGGAGTACTACAAGTGATTGGCATGTCCACAGACAAATGAAACTTCAATGAAATTTGGAACCGAAATCCGGCACCGTTTGCAGCCGCATCTTTCGGTTTCGGTAGAACCGCGCAAATCATAACGGTTCCTACTTGGAACCGAACTTCGGTGCCCAACCCTAGTTGGGAGTGGCTCTGGCTGCTTCAAGCAGGTGTTGGCACTCACCTCAAGTCAGCTGCTCAACTCTATCATTCAGCACCAGTTTGTTGCTTACCTTGGTATTGAACCTGCTGTTTAAAATGCATGCTAAGAACACAGATTATTTCAAGTTTTCAGCCCCCGACCTGTTTCTTGTCTGCAGAATTACCTACCGCGGGCGCCAACAATCGACCATCTCCAGACTTCCCGCTTCATCTCTGCGCTCCTTGGTCTTGGTCTCTCCACCAACCCACTCTGCACACAGACTGCCATTCCAGTTCTCTCCAGTCAACTGCTCAACCTCCAATAAACAGTCGTATCATTAATCGGACTTGTGTGCATGATTTTTCGGGTTCCAACACTTGGGTCTTTCTTGTCTCTTGGAATCATGACATAAGAAGTGATAAGTCATTTAATAAGGTTACAGGTCTCACAATGAAAGAGAAAACTAATTAAGCTGTTTGCATGGATCGTTTAAGAAAAAATTTTTCATTTTTTTCATAGTATTTTGATAGCATTTATGGTGGTGCTTTGTTATTAGACAGAGGAGAAATTTGGTCCTCTTTTGTATTCCAAATTACACCAGAGAAATAAATTATTTGATTATTAAAATGCACAGAAAATAGATTAGTAAAAAGAAAACAGATGCCACCTTCTGGCTTTTCACAGCAGCATTTTTTTGTTAGTGTCAACATCTGCACCATATCTATTTCTGCAGCATTTTCTTTAACAGCTTACCCCACAAAATCACAAAATCTCGTTGCCACTGCTTTGAATCTGGCAGCAGATACTTAGCAACTGCAATTGATCCTTGAACAGTTTCATGTGAATTGGTACTTTAAAAAAAAAATAAGAAATGTAATCATAAATACATGCTCTTAGATATTAACATCTCCTTTATTTGTTTGCAAAGAGAAAAAAAGCATGAACTTTGGAATAAAAGTTAAAAAACAGATATATGCCAGTGTCCAGTATATTTTTTCAAATCAACTATTTATACAATCAACACACACTGACATATCAAAATAGTTTTCTCAAAATATGTTATCCAACAAATGACTGTTGAAAAGGGAAAAAAACACTTAAAATGGATATTAACTAAACCATGAATTCTTAAAATAAATTACGTAACAGAAATTTTGTATCCCGTAGCCGTTGAAACAGCTGATATTTTATCAGAACCTTGTAACTATAAACACTGTGTACAGTATACAAAATAAGAACTGATTAGACATTCTTAGCTAACATTCCAACCAGTTAAACTTTGAATACATAAACTTATGAAATAAATTTTGCTTAATCACGGGAAAATTATGTGATTTTTGAAATGAGAAATGAAATAAAGAAATACATTCAAAAGCCTATTTTGGGTCACAAGTGAATCTAAACATGAAATTTTTCTTCCAAATTTCAGATGATCTCAAAAATTATTCAGCTTATCATCATACCTGCAATCTGTCCGTTCTAAGATGGATTCAATCAAGCTATGCTGAATTCATAAGAGCTTTTAGCAGCCAAAACATTGTCCAGTTCATTTCGTAGTTCTAGGTAGGAAGTGTATGTCCAAGGAAGTTCAAGAACAGGACCACATGTGTGTGCCACGGGTCGTCGTGCCAGTCCATCCATAGGAGAGAAGAGAACCTCAACCTTGTCAACACAGATGACATCTGACCCAGTGAGAAACCTAAACATTCTTCTGAGGCCTATTTCATCAAGTCCCCGGATGTACTGTTGAAGAAATCTGAAGCTCTGTTTCTCTGCTTGAGAACTGGGAGATGAAGTAAGGAACTTCAAGAGCTTTTTTGTTGTTGGCTTTTTATCTTCATACATTTGAAGGACATGCTGTGGACTTTCAAAAGCTTCTTTTAGGATGTGACTTGAAACAGAGGACATTTTCTCTGAAGCATATGCTGGCTTTTGGATCAACTGTTTGTGTGCAACTTTGAGAAGAATACTTTTTAAGTTTTCTTTGTTTGGAAGCACTGACACATCCAGGCGGTCCATCAGATCAAGGAGTTCATCTGAGTCTTCATCTGAAAGATCTTTATTTAGAGCCAATGTTATCAGATCCCTATCTGATTGAGTCATGTAATAAAGAAGACTTTCAAACAGCATGTCATCAGAAACCTGGCTTTCACCAAAGATGAGTGCCACTGTGAAAACAGGGGCAAGGCGACAAGGGAAATATCCATGGTCCTGAAATCCCTTTGCCAAAATTCTACCCATGGATTGCCATTCTTCTTCCTGCCATTTAGGAGACAATGACGGCACCCTGAACTCCTCTCCTTCAGCTGTGTTGTCAATAAACTCTGACCAAAATGCTGCATACAGATCCCTTGATACACCATCTGCATCAGCTCCCCTTTCATCAATGTAGGTGTATTTTAGAGGGAGTGTGAGGAGTGCTGGATCTTTGAATTGGGTGATCATCTCCTCCAGAATATTAACCCTGTGAAGTTTGATGGTTACACTGACGATATGTGATGCTGCAGAGCTCGAATCCTCACGGGTTAAAGATGAATCTGAAAAAATTGCTTCTGTGTTTGTTGGAGGAAGTGTAACGGATGTGATGACCAGATCCTCTCCTTCCAGCATCAGGTATGGCTCCTCTATTAGAGTGTCATCAAGTTGACAAGCTAGAGGTTCTCCATGGTAGGGCCAAACATCACTTCAGATGTGTCTGATAATCTGTCTTCATTAGCATTCCCAAAATCAGACGACAAGTCCACAACAGCTTGAACACAGTTTCCTCATTTCCTTGATGTGGGTCAGTCATCTGTGTAGCATTATTTATGGGGGATTTCCCTCCATCATCTTCATCACTGCAACATCGTGTGCTCAAGTAAAATCTCAGAACTCCCATTTTTAGTACTGAGTAGAGTTCTCCAACTGTGACATTATCATCAAATACAGCCTCTTCCTGATAGTCCAATATATCCTGACTTAAGACCTCCCATCTTCAAAATTTGCTTTCACCATTTGGAAAGAAAAGATCCTTAGCATACAGTAAAATGTCAGCCTTCATGGTGTCTTTAGGCACATCTAAGATCCTTGTTCCTCCACCTCTGCGCTTTCTGTTTACCCTCATGGATTCACCCTAACTCAATTTTTCGAGTCTTTTTCTCTGCCCATTGTTATTTGCATATTTTTTTTTCTCTTTGAAGTAAATGTCTCCTCGTTATCAGGACTCTTATCTCTATTTATGCCCATTTTCTCCTTCAGTTTTCAAGTAATGAGTTATTTTGTTGATTCCTTAGTACTTGCCACTGTTGTTTTCCAAGCAGAATCGTCTTGCAGCAATCCGATCCCCATATTGTGGTCAGATAAGTAGACAGGGTCTTGTCACCATCAACTCAATCACCATGGGATCAAATCTGACAAAAACACGAATATTGTAAAGAAACCAAAAAAATTAGCAGTGACATCATACGACTGAATATATTAATGATAAATCAGTTTAAAACTATGTACTTTTCACATGTGTCTTGTTTCTTGTTTATTGTGTGTGTTTAAATTATATCATTAGAGTCAGCCTTCAATATGAAACATTATATACTCTATGAGAGAAACATTAACCCCGTTCTCTCTTTGGGGTCAAGATGACCCCGGCCTTACATTAATGTGTTATCCCTCTGAAATGTGAATGAAGGCGGATAGGATTTCATGTCTGCCATTGACACCAATGAGAATCAAAAATTATTGAAAAAAAAAGTTCAATGCGCTGTCTTGTGGGGTCACCGGAATCAACATACACAATGCTTAATCTTTCAGATGCGCAATGCACAAAGGGTTGAACTCAGTGGCTCAAAATCAACAGAGGAAAAAAAATACAAATTTTTGTACTTTGTTACAAGCCCATGTCTATGGTTTGAGTTTGGAAGTGCTCTTCCTGTAAATTGTGTTTAATTCTGGATTTTTTACATGTTTTTTTAATACTTGGTTGGATCAAATTTCCTGCATTGTTCCAGAATGAATTGATATTAATATTAATATGCATTTTCCTTGTTATAAAGCACTTTAATGTTGAAATTCAACATCAAATGTTGACTAAACTTTCTGGAAAATCATCCAGAAATGCCTACTACAAATATGTTCATATCACTTTAAAAAGCATGCTGATTTATTTTAAGATACTATAATAATGCTAGATTTAATTTAGATGTTCTCATTTCAAAGTGCTATAATTTTGGAATTACACAAGATATTTATGAGATTTCATAAACTAAATTTTCAGTATCAACTAGAGATCGTTTACTGTTAGTATGACCACTAATAATACATTTCTCTTTAGGATGTCCATGTGTACTGACAGTAGAGTGACCTGTTCGTGGTTCCCCCCGGTACTTGTAGGCCATTACAATTATAACATGATAATTTTCACGTTATAATGTGATACTTTTCACGTTATAACGTGAAAATTAGGTTGTTTTTTTTTCACTGGGTGGCAGCACTGCGCTTCCGTAGTTTTGGCTAATTTAGGCTTTAAAAAAAAAATAGGCTAATTTGTCATTTAGCTATTCGTTTATCTTGTTATTAGCTTCAACATTTTCAGCTTTCAGCACTCGCATCTTCAGTGGCCACATTCATCTTAAAGCATTCACACTAGCATTATTGCAGCTAATTCTAAATATCTAGTTTATTTTTGGGTTTCTGAGACTTTTATTGTGAAAGTATCTGTGCTCCTAACCTTAAACCAGCAGCCCTAAATTTGAAATATTGACACAAAAATAGATTTTAAGTGTTAAATAATTTGATTTTTAGTTTATTTTACTTTCTAAAAGTAAACATTGTGATGCCATGGATCTAAAATGCTTAAATTTTGTCTAACGTTAAAATTTTCCTGTAAATGATACAAATCTAATTCAAAAAAGAAAGAATCTCCCAGCGTCATCTAAACTCTGAACCATCTCCGATTTTCTGTTTCACATTCAGACAGGGTAATGAACGGGCAAGTGGGACGGACAAGGAGGTGGGGGTCGCTAACACCAGGCCCTCCGCGCGCCCAAGGACGAGCGCCAGGCCCTGTCCCCGGACGGACCCAGTGACCTTGTAAGTTCAGAACCAGATACCTATCCTGAATTCTTAGTAACCGTCCATGTACCTGTTTCACTTAAAGAGTTCCTCGTTGTATAACCTGTCACCATCACACTTTTTAAGATGTCTACAAGTGCGTCATTTATTATGACCTCCATCTCAGGTTTTCCAAATAACCCTCTAAGAATGCATTAGATGACATCCTTGTATTCAATCCAACTCGAAAGAAGTCCATTAAGAAAATGCTTAACCTGTTTCCACACACATCTTCCTCCATGCAAATCATTAAAACATCTTGGGAAAATGATCTTCAAATCATTATAAAAGACACAGAATAGGATGAAATCATGGCAAAAATTAATTCATCTTCTATGTGTGTAAGACACAGTTTAATACAGTTTAAAATAGTTCAGCGTACACATCTTCATAAATCTAAACTTGCTCAAATGTACCCACAAATGAATCCTATCTGTGACAGATGTAAACTATCAGAAGCTACTTGAATTCACATGTTTTGGTTTTGTTTGAAAATACAATGTTTTTGGAGAGATGTTTGTGAGGCTTTTTCTTGTACGTTTGGTATTGATATACCACTAAATCCATTAATGCTCTTGTTTGGCATAATTGGTGAAGGATTACATCTGCCTCCAGGGAGAGAGAAAATTATTGTATTTTCAACACTCCTTGCACGTCGTCTTATTCTCCTTAAATGGAGGGATGCTGCTCCACCCACTTTTTCACATTGGATTCCAAATGTATAATTTCATTTAAAACTGGAGAAAATTAGGTATACATTAAAATGTTCTGACAAAAAATGTAGTTTGGTGTGGAAGCTATTTAAGCAATGTATCCTAACCTTTTTTTTCTCCATTTTATTTTGTACATATATGTGTATATATGTCATAATGTAATAGTGTAATTATAATTGGTATAACTATTGGCAGCAGAATAGGGAGGGGGGAGGGGTTTTGTCTTGTTTGTGTGTGTATGTAGAAAATACAATAAATACATAAAAAACAGAAAGAGTTCCTCGTTGTTACAGACATTTCACATCTGTGTCTATTTTTGTCTCTGCAGACATCATCACTACAGGGTTTACTGGGAGAATTTTAAACGTCCGTGGGACAGGGCCAGGAGACGTCTGTGGGACGAGCTGAGGGTATGACGGTTATTACCAAACGTAAAAAAAAAAAAAAAAAGATCCTGTCCAGTTTTTTAAAGTAAAATACATTTTTTGTTCTGCAGAAAAAGCTGGGCTGACGACCTCCACCTGTAAGTATTCCCTCTGTGCTTTCATGGATAATATTTAGAACTTTTAGGATACATTTCCAGATGAAGTTTGAGATATTAAGAGATTGATTTTGGAGATTAACCTCCTGAAGAACGAAAACAGCTGGTTTTCGGTTCAATTCAAGATTTTCCACAGACGTTTGTGCAGAAACGTCAGTCAAGTTTCCTGTTGTGAGCTCAGGTGCAGCTCGTTGGTGTTTGAACCTCCACCAGCCTCTTGCTAACTGCTCTTCTTCTTCGTTTCAGCCGAGACATCCGGAACCCCATTAGCCGCCAGCCTCTCCTCCCCCCAATGAGCCAAATAAAGCATTAAGTGAATTAATTAATGTGACTTACTCGTTAAACTATTGTACATTACTATGCTACATCAAGAATTGCATAGACACTGTTACAGTAAATAAAAATATAAAAATATACCCCAACCAAAAGCCATGGATGACACGGAAGGTCCAGCAGCTGCTAAAAGAAAGGAATGCTGCCTTCAAGTCTGGCAACGGCGACCACTACAGCAAAGCTCGATCAGACCTAAAGAAAGCCATCAAGGAGGCCAAGGCAGACTACAGAAAGAGGATAAGGTACACGCTGGGCAGCAACAAAGCCGGCAGGTGTGGCAGGGCAAACATATTCCTTGTCTCGCGTTGAACATGATCACCAACTACAGGAACCAACATCAGTGGCTAGCTGAAGTTGACCCCACGCTGGCAGAGGAGCTGACATTCTTTCTTACGCTTCGAAACAATGCAACAGGGGAGAGAACGACACCAGCCCACAGCAGCCGGTCCTCACTCTGGAGGAGTCATGAGGTGAGGCGCACGCTAAAGGCAGTCAACCGAGGAAGCAGCCGGTCCTGAATGGAGGGTTCAGGACGTGTATGCTAAAGACTGTGCTCCTAAGCTGGTGGAGTCTTACTAAGAATCTTCACACAGTCCTCGCCCAGTGTCAAACCCCTGCCTTTTTAGTTCTCTCACGTTTCTAAAAGTAAAGACCATCACCCTGGATCTAAAATGCTAGACCAGTGGCACTTAAACCAGTTGTGATGAAGTGTTTGAGAGACTGGTCCGGAACAACTCCAAAGCTCTGCCCAAAGTCTGGACACTCATCAATTTGCATACAAAGAAAAATGATCACAGAGGAACGGCGGAGGTGGGGCGCTCCACCTGCCCTGTCGCGCCTGAAGCACCAAAGATCTATGGTGAGAATGCTCTTCGTGACTTAAGTTCCGCATTCACACCATCATCCGCACAACTGGTTGGCAAGCTGGGACCTGGTCTGTCACCATCTCTGTACGTGATTACAGTTCTCATCGACGCAGACAGAGAGTCAGAGTAGGCAGATACACTCCTTGGCTCTGAGCCATCAGCACCGGATCAGCAGGCTTTGTGCTACCCCTCTGTACTTCTTACACAACACTGCACCCCGTACATAAAGTAATCATTGTGAAGTTTGCAGACATTACACCACAGTGGTGGGACTTATATCTGGGGGTAGCAGGAGGCTGCCTAAAGAGACGAGGTCAGCAACTGTCCACATGGTGCTCAGAAAACAACTCACCTCAACACATCAAAAACCAAAGAACTCTAATGATTACTAAAAAGAAAACAAACTCACATGTATCATCAATGGGGACCTCGTGGAGAGGGTGGGCTGTTCCGCTTCCTGGGTGTTCACATTGAGAATAATTAATCCTGGAGAGTGAATACCATGAGCGTGCTGAAAAAGGCCCAGCAGAGACTGTATTACTGAGATTCAGAGGAAGAACAACATTACACAGAGATGCTGGTGTCGTTTATGTGCACAATAGAAAGCATTTTAACATACTGCATATCCATCTGGTACCCCAGCTGCACGGTAGCTCAGAGAAAAACTGCCAGGAGGTCAATACCACCGCCAAAAGACCGTTTTTGCTGCCCTCATTTTCACTGGAGGCTATATCACTCCCGATGTACAAGAGAAGCAAGAACAATAGTAAAAAGAGCACCAACACTGGTCATCCCTGTTTGAATTGCTGATCGGGCAGAACCTAAGACATCAAACAGAGGACTTCCTCGATTCAAAAATTTCACATCTTTTATTTTCCAACAAATGCATCACCATACTAAATGCTGCTATGAAAATCAAATAACGTGTGGTGCGTTGAAGGGCTGCTTATGTGATTGTCTGTAGGTTTGCCTAATGTTGATGACTTTTTATTACCATTTTATTTTGCTTTTTATTAATGTTTTTATTTAGGACTAATTTATATACTTATCTTCTCTTATTTTTTTATGTATTTTTGCATTTCTGTTTTATTTATTTATTTTTATTATTAAACTATTTTATTTATATATTCCAAGAGGAAAAGAGTATGAATGATGCACTGATTAGTGACACTTTTAAATTTCGTTGTACAGTTGACAATGAAATAAATCTATCTATTCTACCCTACCATCTCTATCCGCTTTTTTCTGCATTCCTGCTCTGCCCCCTCTGTGTTTTAAAAAAATAAATATTTGTTGTTGAAAACAACTGTTGCATCCTATTTTGTGCATTCTAGTCCTCTGCCTAGAATTTTTCCCACCAAAAAGCAATGGACTAACTGTTTTGATTTAAAAAAATATAAAATAAATTTAAGTACATCAGTACATAACATTTTCCATTTTCACAAATCAGTAAAATCTTTCACAAATCAGAAACTGTATTTAATTCATTCTTTAGCATCTAAAGCATAATTTAATCCATGTTTGAACTGTGTAGGTGCTGTAGTTTTTGAACAGGACCTGTTTTTAGGTGGTCAAGGGGACAAAAATGCGATAAAATCTCCTATTTCACATTTTCAACAATCAGCTAAAGCTTTCACAAATCAGAAACTATACTTAATTCATTCTTTACTATCTAAGCATAATTTAATCCATGTTTGAGCCGTCTAGGTTGTAGTTTTTAAACAGGACCTGTTTTATAGGTGGTCAGAGTGCAAAAAATGCGATAAAATCACAATATTTCACATTTTCACAAATCAGTTAAAGCTTTCACAAATCAGAAACCGTGTTTAATTCATTCTTTAGTATCTAAAGCATAATTTAATCCATGTTTGAACTGTGTAGGTGCTGTAGTTTAAACAAAATTGACAAACACAAAGAGATCACAGAATACCTCAATACCATGGACGACACTGGACAAATCAAATTCACACATGAAGAGGAAAAAGACAAGGCCACAACTTCTTGGATATAAACATTATTCATACGACAAACAATGAATAAAAGATAAAAATTTACAGGAAACCGACACAGCAGTGACCAATATTTGTTATGGACATCAGAACACCCACGGCACATAAAAATATCAGTAATAATAACCTTATATGATCGCACACAACTGGTAACGGATGAGGAGGACAAAACAGAAGAGGAAAAACACATACCAAACAGCTTGATCAGGTGTCATTATCCACACTGGGCAATAAAAAAGGGACAAAGACAGGTGGAACGAGAAGATGCAAGGAGGAAAAAAGAAGAAACAGACAAATAAAACTGAGAAACAAGGAATGGTCATATTACCATACATCAGAGGGGTAACGGAACGCATCCAAAGAGCATGAAAAAACACCACATCAGCACACCGGTAAACCATATAAAAAACTCAGACAACTCCTAGTACATCCTAAAGATAAGATCGAGCAGGACAACAAATGCAATGTCATCTACGAAATACCATGTCAGTCATGCAATAAAACTTATATTGGAGAAACGGGACGAAAATTCATCACAAGAAAAATGGAACACAGGAAGGAATGCGAAAAGGAAACAGACAAGAGACTAACGAGAGCAGCACGACAACAGGCATCACAAGAAAACATGAAATCTGCAATAACGGACCAGCAAACAAGAAAACCACATCATGGACTGGGAAAAGGCCAAAGTCATCCGCACTGAAGAAAACAGACATCAAAGTGGATCATGGAGGCAGTGGAGATCAGAAAGCGAGCCAGACAACACCATGAACAGGGATGAGGGGGCCTTCCTGCTCTCCCATACTTGGAGCAAACATCCTACAGCAGCGAGCCGGACAGCGAGGGGCGGAGTCACCTGTCAGACTTTGACAGGTGACTCCGCTCAGAAACAATCAGCTGTTTTATACACGTCACACTTCCACCACCTGGTGACGACTCTGACGAAGACGGAACGCTTCCGTCGAAACATGTCAGGTACGAAAACAAAATAGTGTGTCTGATAACAAAATAAACAAAACTGAAATGAATAATACAGACACTATGAACTTTATCGCATTGTTGTTTCCCGCAAACTGAATGTTTTTTTTTGAGGCCTAGGAAGAGTACAAACATACGCTGATTTAGCTTTTCTCACTGGGCATTCAGGTTTAATATGGCCTTCTTTAACCTTCTTGTATCATTGGCGTCCTCAGCTGCCATAGCCACGAAAGCCGCTCGTGCATTTTCAGAAAGATGTGGAACCAATCGGATTGCTACTCATCTCAGGCACTGGTATGCTGCAGCTAGACGTTCAAAATGTGGTCAGATACTGCTCAATGTCATCATTGTCCTCACGTTTGGCACCACTACTTTCCCCCACCTCTGCTGGGCTGATTAGCTTGGACTTGAGGCTGATTTACCTCAATTTCCTCCTGGTGCTGCTGTACAGGGTTCTGCCGGTGTCGACTTTCTCCTCCTGGTTGCTGCTGCTGTTCCCAGTCCTCTCGGAGGTTATTCATCTGAACTTGAACTTGTCTCCCTCTTTTCTTGTTTCAACGGCCTCTCGGTCCCACCTGTCGCTCAAGTCCCGATGGACCCGCAGACATTGCTGTAACAAGCCAGTGATTGAGTCCATGTCCATAGGCAATGAATGCTCCTCACCTGGGTGTGTGTCTTTTGGAGCCCTGCCTGTCGCACCATCTTCTGAAACATCTCAGCACCGTCAGTTCTTTGAACTCTGTGTACTTTGGTCCCATGCTTTCACAACCTGATACTGATCACCTTTATGCGGCTGCCAACATCCCACTTCTGACGCCAAAATGTGAAGGTTGGCCAAGGTGGACCCTCAGTATTCATCGAAAGCTGTTGGTGGACCCAAAAACTACAGGGAGACAGTCCTCTTCAGAGCTCTGATTCTTTTCTTTAATTTCACCAACAGGCAAAGTGACATGGCGGCGGCCCAGAAACAATCTCTCTTCTTCACAAAAACACCTACTTAAATACAATTGAGACTATACCATAACAATAGGGAAAAACATGCCTGAACTAAATATATACAATGAGTAATAAAAACAAATGGGTAAAATGAGATTTCTAACCAACCATAAAGTGACTGAAAAACTATGAACTAATAAGAAACTGAATAAATAATCACAACAAATAACAGAACAAAAGAAAAAGTCCACATCCACCCCTCTTCCATTTCAGCTGGTGGTTCTTCAGGCCAAGCTGGTTGATGGCATGCTGGATCACAGCTGGTGTCCAAGGGAGGCCTCATGGCGCGCTTCATGGAAACACTCCCCTCTGGTGGACACTCAAAAACAAAGAGGAATTAATTGAGAGAAACAAAAAAAAAAACCAAAAATGTCACCTGGTCAGCCCTCACCTCAAGTTAGGGAGGATGCGGTCACGAATCCTCACACCCATAACACGTGTTGCCACACTTGTTAACATTTACACTCAGGCTCGGCGTCTTTTTTGTCCATTGTTGTCTTGGGTCCTACGGGTGTCTTTTGAAGGCTTTGCTAGCATCACACCTCCTCGATGAGGGCGCACGCTCAGCAGCCAATCGCAACAGGTCACATTTGTTTCTATTTTGCTTCTTGTTTTTTTTTTTAATCAGTCTTTTCACATTAAGCATGAATTTGTTTCAACCACCTCTAGTATAGAGACAGCCCTTACAGGGTGCCACATATTGAGCATTACTAATGCTACAGTGTTTACTGAACACATGTATTATGATCATCTATACATGGTGAGCTTTTATAAACTCTTTCAGTAAAGCATGAGATCATTTTTAGGAGAGAAATTGGCAGAAAGTTGGCTTATCTCCACTTCCTGGCTCACTGCTCTTTTTGTCCATTGTTGCAGCGTGTCTTTGGGTCCTAAGGGTGTCTCTGAAAGGCATCTCCGTTCAGAGATGGCAGAAAGCTCAAACTCCTGCCGTCCTTTGGTGTGGTTTTTGAAAAATGATGTTTTTTCGGATAAATCACCTGCCTGTCTTCAAGCCTGTGGTTTAATGGTTCTTAAGGAAGTGGTGTCTCACTCCTCTGTCAGCAGGTGGTTTACAGGCTGTACATTACTGTGTCTGGCTGTTGTTACCTCTGATCTTTAGTATTTTCTTCTTTTGTAACCCACTGCTAACACAGAAACAGTTCATCTTCTTTAAATCCCCTTTTTGCTTTTCACCCTAACTTCATTTTGTCTTAGTTCTTTTTGTCTCTCTTAGATTTCCCTTTTTTGTATCTCTTTAATAAATTCCAAACTTCCTTAAACAAGTTTTTTTCCCTGGAACTAAATCGCTTTAACCCTTTACAGTAACAAATTGAGGAATTAAATTCTATTTTCATTTTCAGTCACCATTCCTTAAAAACAAAACAAAAAAAATCCCCACTAAAATAAAAAACCATGTCCTTATATATATTTAAGTTGTTACGTCCCACCCGAAGGGGGGGGGAAGAATAGGTAACATAAAATAATAAAAAAAAGGTTAATTAAGCCGGGAGGAGGGAAGACAGCCGATTATTAAGGGAATAGCTGCGGAAGTCGAACAAAATGACTCAAAAGGGTAACAACTTAAAGCCTCAGGCACTATTCAGCAATCATGAAAAAAGTACAACACAAAAGGTAGGTAAACACAAGTAGTAACAAATAAACCTATAAACCAGAGGGACACAAAACCAGAAACATATGAGATGCACAAAGGACCAAGGCATTCACAATGGCTTCAAAGCCAAGACCGACAGCAGGGGCGAGCTGAGAAACGGAGTTCTCAGGAATTCAGCTGCCACTGGACCAGGGTCTGCTGGGGTTTTTTATGCTTCCCTCCAAGCCTGGTGATTGGTGGGGGCAGGAAGCTGCAATCTCCTGGAAAGGGGGTGGAGCCAGGCAGCAGGATAGAAAAAACCCCTCTGTAAAGGACAAAACATACAAAGACACACACACACATCCCCAAAGGCCTGGGGCCGTAACATAAGTAAAGTAAATTAATTGACTCCAGTAAAATTAGCTCCTACATCTTACAGGCTTTGAGAAATGTGTTAAGTTTGTAAGTTTTCATATGGATGTAAGTCAAAGATTCATCTCACTAATAAGTTCTTGTAGTTTTTGGAGAGGAAAAAATATATATATTTTTTTAAATTTTATTTTCAGTTTGCTTCACACCTTGTCAAGGTGAATTTTTCTCGGGTTTGTGTCTTGGATGGAGGAATCAACAAGCTCAAGCTCACTGGACTCCTGACTGTTCCCTCCCCTCAGATCTGACCTCATCCTTCATAACAAAAATAGAAGCTCCCTGCAAACCTATTCCCAAAGATCCTGTTTTATTTCTGATTTTTAAAATGTAATTACTGTTTAGTTGTAATGTTCTTCTTTTGAAAAATGCTCTGACATTTGTACATTTTCAATACATAATTTTAAAAACGGCTGCTATGTTAAAAAAAATGTGGTATTTTTCACACTCATAAACCCTAATTGAATTGATTCAACCAAGTTTATTATATAAAAGACCTTGTTAAAAAATTAATTTTGTTTTAAAAACACATTCTTTTGTTGTATGGAAAATAAATGTATATTGAAGTCATGTTATAATCAACAAAAAAAATTGATTAAAAAAAAATGAAAAAAATGATTTAAACTGATTAAATGATTAAAAAAAATCAAATGACAATTTAACAAATTGGTGTTATTCCTTGATTTATCAATAATGATTTCAAACTTGGCAACAAAATTTTTGACCTAAAATAATTTTATAAGAAAGTTCAAATGAAAAGATCAAAATAAGAGATTATATTTGAGATTACCTATACATGCAGATGATCAATCATTTGTTTGCTTCACTGATCTGACCCTTTTACAGGTTTGTTTTTGTGTTAAACTGACTGAACATTCAGGTTTCATCTGGTCAAAAGCTGAAAGTTCTTTATCAGTTGATCTAGGATCACATTCCTGTTCAAATAGCAACGCTATTTTCCACCTCTTCTGTCCAGATATTTGTACGGCACTTCGATTTGTATTTCTGGCTTTGATCCTTCTGCTCAGATCTTCCAGCTCTGCTTGAAAGTTCTTTATGAACTCACAGGGAGTCTCCTCGGTGAAGTGCTGCTCGGGGTACTTGCCGAGGGGGACCTGAGGAAATCAAACTGTATTATTTACCAGTCTTATTTTCTGGAATGTATTTACAAATGTTGTCCACTTACAAAATCACTCGACTGTTTGCTAAGGACCCACAAGGTGGCCATGCCCTGAACCGTTACGTTGACGTCTGGCAGAGTTTCCAGTAAGGTGTTCTTCATCGCTTCCCCTTTCTTGGTTGGTGGAGGCCGTTTTAGAGAGAGAGGAGTGTTTGGCATCGCAGCCGCGTAGTCATACTGCAAGAAATAAATGTTTATTTTGCAGTTTCATGATAAAAAAACATCATAGAATCATCCTTGGATCAATTAAAAAGATATTTTCACATCAATTTTGTCCTATGAGAAACATCTAAATATTTAATTCATTCATTCATTTTCCTTAGCCGCTTTGTCCTTTTCGGGGTCGCGGGGGTGCCGGAGCCTGCTGATGGGCGTAGGCAGGATTTACCCTGGACAGGTCACCAGTCTGTCGCAGGGCCACAATCACACACACAGTCACTCTCACATTCATAGGGCAATTTAGAGTAACCAATTAACCTATGAATTAATTTAATTAATTTGTTTAAAATTTTCAGAGAATTTATAGTTTTTCTGATTTACTAGGTGTGACGCCCCTGAGCCGTTTTGGTGTTTTTCTACCCTTTGTCTCCTCCTTCTGCAGGTGTTTTGACATTTCCGAGGACTGCAATAAAAGCCCCGTTAGAAATCTCAGAGGAAGCACTGCAGCGCTATAGGTCCTCTGCATCCTCCTTGCATCAGAAGCTAGTCTTTAAGCATATTAAGGTACTTCAAGCACTAAAGCCGGTATCGTCTCCCCATTTATTTGTTATGGTCCAGAGCAGGGGCTGGCAAGCTACAACAGTAAAAGAGCCATTTGGGCTTGTTTTTTACTGATAAAAACCTAGAAGGAGCCGCATAATCTTACTTCAGCCTTTAAGAAATTTGGATTTGCATTCACAACTTTCTTAAATTTAATAATATAAAAATGTATTTTTTTTGGGCATGAACAAAAAAAAACCTAGAATCTTTCAAAATTAGATTATTATTTTTTTATGTTTGCCATAAGCTTAAATAACCTATTTTCAAAATAAAAGATGCCCTGGGCCAAACAGGATCATTTCAGTCCACTCTGGATTAACAAATGTTGTGCAGTATAGATAATATGCAATTTCAGCTCATAAAAGATCAAACCTTTTTACCAAAGTTTTGCTTTATATACAAAATCTGTGCATTCTGGAGGTAGCGTCGAGCAAACCAGGCTTCTTCAGGTCAATGGGGGTGTAAAAGCCTGCATAGTTTGTCATCTATGTGCACCTCAGCCATCAATTTAAAATTCAACTTTCTAAATTAATAAATGCTTATTAAGTGATCCTTAAGTATTTAAAATTGCTATTTTGTTTTTTGCTTTTTTTTTGTTCTGTGACATAGTCACTATGTCTGTAAATTTCATATGGTATCTTGAATGTTGAGCAAAAAAAAAGAGAAAAAAAACGTAACAAGAGCCATAAATCTGAGCATATGAATTACAGAAATTAAAATATGGGTTTCTGTGAACATTTTAAGTCTGCTGTAAAATTGGTTGTGGTTTTTTGAGTGTTTTTTGTATGTATTATTTTTGTTTGCTGTGAGCCGTTTACCTGGAGGAAAGGTGGCCACGCCCTTCCAAGGTTATTAATTGGGCTGGTGTCGGGATGACGGGAGGGAAGGAAACCGGAAAACGCCAGGAGGAGACGCGTCTTGGAGGCGATCAGACAGAAAAGGAACAAAACCTTCCTTCTCCGGGAAAGATCTGCACCCCTGGTTGGCGGCATTCCAGCTTTTGTCCAGTTCAAAGCCCGGAGACGTCAAACCGGAGGACGCCCATCAGCTGGTTTCTCGACGCGCGCATCTGGACGTAGCGAACAGTGCGAGGCCTGCGCTGGGTGAGATCTGCACATTTTTTTTTCTTAGGGCGCCCTAAACTATTTTTCCTGGTATACAAGAGACTATTTTTTTTTCCTTGTAATTCCCTCGTTCGGACGGATTATGGGACTCGGACACGTAGCGTTTCGGGTTTATTTTGGACTTTGAACTCTTAAGGTGGACCGGTTCAGTGGGAGGGGAAAAGAGTTTGATGTAAAAAAAAAAAAGGGCATGTTTGTTTATTCATTAAAATTGTTCACATGTGAAGTTTTGAGGGAGCTCTAAGTTATTTAAAAATTATTTATCCATCTGTGGGGACATTGAACATAACTGATTTTTGTTTTTTGTTAACTTTGCATTAAAATAACCTAATGTTTGTTACAGTGGTGGCCCGTACGGGGATATGTTCAATCATGGTGGATTAATATGTGTTTCTTTGGGTGCCTTTATTAACAAAAAAAAAAAAAAGAGAGTGAAATGTTGTGAGTCTTGTACAGTGTTATACAATATTTGAAATAGTGTGGTGTAAATACAATGCAAGACTGATTCAAAAATAAAAAAATGGCAGATATTAATGAAACAGAGCTAATTCAACCTCAAACCGTGTCAGATGTACCTCCAGAGGAATAAGGCCCAGAAGAAGGTAGTCAAGCTTCTTCCTCAGACTCTGAAGATGTTGATGAGCATGAGCAAAGAGGGGATGCTTGGGTCACCAGAAGAAACCCGTGGGTGAAATCACCACTTATTAGTTCCCTTTATCTGACAGATGCTGAGAACGATGACCAGGGAGAGGAGGAGAGTAGTGATCCTTACCTAAATGTACCAGCTCTGGCATCCATTTCTAACGACGTTGGGGCTCTGAGGGAGAGGATATCTTCTTTAGAAAATGATTTTAGGGACTCGGTGAATAGTGCTTTGAACAGAGAGGACAGCATCCGAGAGTACATGGGCTCTGCACAGAGGAACTCGAACAGCGTGTGGGTTTCAATGATTAAACTATTTGAACAGCAGTTGGTTGAATGTTTGCAGCGGAGGGATGAGAAGTGGAAAGTAGAATTTCAAAGACTGAAGCGCGCCAGTCTGGCTACTGTTTCTACCTCTTTTAGCACTGGGGGACTAGGGTCTCAAATGCAACCACTCGCATCCTCACAGTCCGTCCTCCAAGATTAAGAACGTCACAAACACAAACAGCTTTAGTCACGCTTATCGAGTCAGGTTCTTCCTTGTAGTTCTCATCTACCTATGCAGAGTGTCTCACAATCTTCTTCTTTTGCTGTCCTCGGGCTGTGCTTGTACGGTCAATAGATCAGTAATGCCAAGCACTAGTATTCACCCCATTCACACCGCTAAACTCCACCGTTGGCCAGGCTACAAATGTTCCCATGATTTTTTCAAAACCAGCTATCCGTATGGATTTCCATCATTTAGTGGGTCAAGAGAAGTAGCAGAGTTTTGAATTTTATTGACCAGTGTGAGACCTTCTTAGCAGTTAGACCCTAACAGATGTGGAACTTATGGGCACCTTCTCAGGGGTTCTTAAGGGGCCAGCCCGTAGTTGGTGGAGTGTTGCAAAGGCTTCAGGTTCACAGTTGGACTGAGTTCAAGGAGGCATTTCAGGCTGCTTCCTTCCTCCAGATTACCTGACAGAGGTGGAGGAAAAATTACGGGATATGGTGCAATCACCAGGTCAATGTCTGAGAGATTTTGCCTTTGACTACCGGGCTTTATGCTTAAAGTGGAAACCAGACATCAGCGAAGTTGAGCTGGTGAGGAAAATCCTCAATAACTGTAACCCACGCATTGCTGGATGTTAAGAGGTACTGTTACACAGTAGAACAGCTGGTGAGAGTAGGAACGTTGTGGAAAAGGATTATACTTCTTCTAAAGACTATTGGGGGAAAGTTGATCAGCAGAAAGCCAAAGAAAAAACACAGAAAAACCTAATGACAAAAGTTACAACAAAAGAACAAGATGTAGTGACAATTGTCCAGCGGGAAAAGGTGACCCAGAGTTCTCTCCTACATGTCTTAGTAACCGTTAGGGGGAAACAGTGCAGAGCTGTATTCGACACGGGGTGTACATTCACCCTTATGCGTTACAGCCAATGGCTAGAAATAGCTCGCAAAGGTGAAACCTTGACTCCAAACAACGAGCAGAGCTTCGCTCTAGCAGATGGCCAAACTCATGCCTCTTTAGGGAAGATGTGTCTAATGTATTGCTGGCATAATGCTAAGTACCCCTTAGATACACATATAATGGCTGATGACAACCTTGCCTTCCCACTTATCTTAGGCCTAGATTTTCTCCGTAAAACCTCGACTATCATTAATCCAAGCAGCAACACATATGGGATACAGGGAGCTAAGGGCTACGCTTTCCACCCGTTCTTGTCTCTGGAAGAAAAACCACAACCGCACCTCTCAGGGCCGGAGGCAAATCTATATGTGGCTTCCAATTAGCCACTCTCCGGCTCTGGAGCAGACCTTTTCTCCTGAGCTCCCACCTGAGGTCATTAATGTGTTGAGGTCATGGCCCAAAATTTGTTCAGGGCAGTTAGGAAAAACTGCTGTGGAAAAACACCACATCTTCACCAGTGATGAACTCCCTGTTCGATGCAAGGCTTATAGGGTCTCTCCTCATAAGCGGAAAATAATCGCCGACCATGTAGATCAAATGGTTAAGGAGGGGATTATTGAACCTTCACAGTCTCCATGGGGAGCACCAGTGGTGCTGGTGGCCAAACCTGATGGCTCAATGAGATTCTGTGTAGATTATCGAAGACTAAATGCAAAAACACATCAGGATGCTTACCCCATGCCATTAATCCATGAACTGCTTGAATCTATGCATGGAGCCACAATCTTTAGCACGTTGGATCTAAAATCTGGATACTGGCAGGTGGCCATGAGTGATGCGAGCAAGCCCAAGACCGCTGTTATCACTCCAGATGGACTATACCAGTTCAAGGTCATGCCATTCGGATTAAAGAATGCTGGTGCCACGTTTCAGCGACTTATGGAGAAAGTGTTGGGGGACCTGCGAGGAAAAATCTGCTGCGTCTACATTGATGATGTCATTGTGTTCTCTCCGACACCAGAGCAACACACTCAAGACCTCAACACCGTCCTGGAAAAGTTTCCATCAAGCTTCTCCAACCTTAACCTGAAGAAGTGCATATTCTTCCAAAGGAACTCAAATTTCTGGGGCATGTGGTTTCAGGAAAAGGGGTTCATGTGGATCCTGAAAAGATAGTTGCAGTAACAGCATATCCTACGCCAACCAACGTCAAATCCCTTCAGCGTTTTCTAGGTCTAGTTGGCTGGTACCACAAGTTTATAATGATTTTGCGGACTTGGCTGCGCCCTTGAACCATCTGAAAAGAAAAGATGTAAAGTGGAACTGGTCGGAGGAGTGCCAAAAGATCTTTCCAGCTACTAAAACGGCCCTGGTCAATTCTCCAGTGCTCATGCAACCTGACTATTCTTTGCCTTTTGAAGTACACACTGATGCCAGTGATGTGGGCCTGGGAGCAGTCTTGGTCCAACCCACAAGCCAGGGAGATCGGGTGATAGCATATGCCTCCCGAGGTCTAAAAGGAGCGGAGTGCAACTACTCCACCTCTGAAAAGGAGTGTCTGTCGGTGGTGTGGGCGGTAGAAAAATGGAGACATTTCCTGGAAGGGGTGGAGTTCTCCGTGTTCACTGACCATGCTGCATTGTCCTGGGCATTCAATTGTCCGAAGACCTCATCCAGACTCACCCGTTGGATTTTGCGGCTTCAACAATTTACTTTCAAAGTCCACTACCGAAAAGGACTTCACAACATTGTACCGGATGCTCTTTCCAGATCAGTAACAGGTCCGCTCTCATCACAGGCCTATGCCGCTGTACTCTCCTCCACTTGTTCAGCTGACCTTCCAACTTCTTTGGCTGAAATCAGAGAAGCACAACAGACTGATTCTGAGGTCAAAGACTGGCTTAAGGAGGCAGAGATGGGCCGGAAACCTGACAGAATTGGATTCTGCATGAAACAAGGACTTTTGTACCGCCACTCTCCTGTCACAGATGGAGGTGACAAATACCAGCTGGTTGTCCCTAAGCGTCTGGTACCAGGGTTCCTGGATTATTTCCACAATAACCCACTAAGTGGACATTTGGGCCGCTTGAAGACTCTGCTCAAAATATTAGAAATTGCATGGTGGCCGGCTGTCCGCAAAGATGTGTGGGACCATGTGCGGAGCTGCCAGACATGCCAAGCTTACAAACCTGACAACAAAAAACCGGCTGGCTTCCTCCAGTCCACTGTCGTTGAAGGACCTTGGGAAAAACTGGGGGTGGACTTCATGGGTCCATTTCCCCGGAGCAAAAAAAGGAAACATTTTCTCCTAGTCATTGTGGACTACTTTACTAAATGGGTGGAGATGTTTCCTTTAAAAGATAGCAAAGCCCATCGCATTGTCGCCATCTTTAGAGAGGAGATTTTCACCCGCTTTGGTGTTCCTCGGGAGATCGTCTCAGACCGAGGACCACAGTTCACCGGACATGAGATGGCTCACTCTGCAAAACCTGGGGGTGCTCCAGAACTTCACAACAGTTTTCATCCACAGTCAAACCTTACAGAACGCTCAAACCGCACTATAAAAACCATGATTGCATCTTATGTGGGAGACCAACACAACAACTGGGATCAGTGGATCAAAGAGTTCCGTTTTGCAGTCAACACTCCTTCCATGAAACCACAGGAAAATCTCCTGCAGAGCTCCTTCTGGGGAGGACACTGAAAGGACCATTAGAAAGACTGATAGCCACAAGCCCAACACCTCAACAATTCCAGTACACCTTCATAGAAAGACAAAAAAAAATGATTGAGGAAGTCAAGAGGAGGGTGGAGAGATGTCAGGCTAGACAAGCCAAGTAATTACAATACCCGGCGTAGAAGTGCGCAGCTGCAGCCGGGAGACTTGGTCTGGGTTCGAACTCATCCACTCTCTAAAGCATCAGAGAATTTCTCTGCCAAGCTTGCGCCCAAATGGGCAGGACCAGCAACCATTATAAGAAGATTAGGACCACTTAATTATCAAATACAGTGGAAGGGCCCTAATAAAGTTGATACAATCACATAGTCAATCTGAAACCCTACTTTGGAGTTCAGCCTCCATGACCCGGCTGGGGGGGGGGGATTTGTGAATATAGTCACTATGTCTGTAATTTTTCATATGGTATCTTGAATGTTGAGCAAAAAAAAAGAGAAAAAAACATAAAGAGCCATAAATCTGAGCATATGAATTACAGAAATTAAAATATGGGGTTTCTGTGAACATTTTAAGTCTGCTGTAAAATTGGTTGTGGTCTTTTTGAGTGTTTTTTGTATGTATTATTTTGTTTGCTGTGAGCCGTTTACCTGGAGGAAAGGTGGCCACGCCCTTCCAAGGTTATTAATTGGGCTGGTGTCGGGATGACGGGAGGGAAGGAAACCGGAAAACGCCAGGAGAGACGCGTCTTGGAGGCGATCAGACAGAACAAGGAACAAAACTTCCTTCTCCGGAAAGATCTGCACCCCTGGTTGGCGGCATTCCAGCTTTTGTCCAGTTCAAAGCCCGGAGACGTCAAACCGGAGGACGCCCATCAGCTGGTTTCTCGACGCGCGCATTGGACGTAGCGAACAGTGCGAGCCTGCGCTGGGTGAGATCTGCACATTTCTTTTTTCTTAGGGCGCCCTAAACTATTTTTTTCCTGGTATACCAGAGAGACTATTTTTTTTTCCTTGTAATTTGCCCTCGTTCGGACGGATTATGGGACTCGGACACGTAGCGTTTCGGGTTTATTTTGGACTTTGAACTCTTAAGGTGGACCGGTTCAGTGGGAGGGGAAAAGAGTTTTGATGTAAAAAAAAAAAAAGGCATGTTTGGTTTATTCATTAAAAAATTGTACATGTGAAGTTTTGAGGGAGCTCTAAGTTATTTAAAAATTATTTATCCATCTGTGGGGACATTGAACATAACCTGATTTTTGTTTTTTGTTAACTTGCATTAAAATAACCTAATGTTTGTTACTGACTGATTTTTCCCTTCTTTTTCTTCAGCAGTCTTACACTGTTGGGGTTTGTTATTTTAGTTGGGGGTTGAACCCTGGTAGTCTTAGTTTTGCAGGCTTTGTTTATTTGTTTTTCTTTCTATAGTTTTGTTTGGCAGCCCTTAGCAGAGAGCTGCTGACTCCAACGGTCGACATAGCCGGTTCAGCAGTCTCCCAGCAGTCTAACTTATTTTATTTTTGGCCAATGAGCCACCATGGAGAGATGAAAGATCCATATGTGGCTCTGGAGCTGCAGGTTGAAGATCCCTGGTCTAGAGCCAGCCGTAAAAACTTGGGTTCGTCCGGGGATTTGAACACAGGACCTCTCGCAGTCTTAACACTCACGACTGTCACTGTTGACTGCAAGCATGCTGAGCGGAAGCCTGTGAATATCACCATGGTGACGAATTTGACCAGCTGTGGGCAACGCTTGTGAACTTTGTGGAACTCCTGAAAGAGATAAGAACAGATAAAATAAGTTCACAAGATGTATATCATTTTGTAAAACTGCTATGTAAAAGGTAATGGGGGTATTCCATAAGGATGTAGCACTTTAATTTCATTAAGGTCCACAGTGTTTTTTCATTCACAAGTTCCATTCGCCCACTGATGGCTGAAATGCAAGACGGACCACGAGGAGCAACGTGGAGTTCAGTGTCTTTAGTGATGCAACAAATTCACTGTCACCAACAATTCACTTCAAACCTCTGTGTTTTAGATGACAGCTTTGTTTTGGTTTGATATACTATAGCAACAAGGAAAAAACAAAAAATGGAGAAAATGTATTTTATTAAATATGCTAATAATTGAGTAATAAAGAAGAAAAACATTTCATTTGGCTTACATCAAGCATGTTGTTAAGTTATAAAATGATAAATAATGCATTCTTCTTAACCATACCAAGAATTAGTAACTTAAGATGTGTTTATTTAAGTTTACTTGAGTATAAGTATGGTATATAGCAAGTCTACCCTGTGTAGTGTAACTAACTGAATACTCCTCCAGACTAAATTGGACTTCAATTATACTGCATTACCTTTAATATAGAATAGGTATACTTGTGGTACATTAATCCTTTCGTTTCCACTGAGTGGTCCAGACCAGACTGGTATGGTACTTTGAGCGTTTCTATTATACAATAGACTTATTAGACCAGACCGGTTTGCACCATATTTGGTCCCCGCTGGTTGTAGGTCCATAGAAACATGAAACGGACCAGTTAGGGCAGAGCTACTGTCATCACACAACGAAAGCATTGATTGGTGGAAAGACATTACGACAGCAAGCATCTGACAGCGTTTTCCCAACTCAAGATTCAAGCCAAAAGTTTTGTCCTCCTTTCGGTTATTTTCTTCTTCGTCTTCTGCAATCTGGTATGCAATAGAGATGCAGCGTTTCACTTTCCCCACAATTCAGTTCAAACCAGTCAGGTTTTTGACCCATAAAGACCCAGACCTATTTTTCCTTTCAAATAAAATCGTGGAAAATACCACAAGTCAAACTGACCACAGAAAACATTTCAGATATTTTTCTGTTAAACTGATGTCACTGTGGGTTTAACCCACAATTGTGGCATCTCTTGCGTCTTGCCCAAACTCACTTCTATACAGGTAGACCAAAGTAGGAACTCATCCTGTGACCTTTTAATCAGAGTTCAACCACCATTTCCCTGCACCACACCCGCCCAATGTGAGTGTAGGTGTTGAAATTTCTCACCAGTGCAAGCTTGTGAAAGGAAGCCGTGTTCAAAAATGTCTGAAATCCACTTCTGTATTTCAGTGTCTTGCTGGACTTCCTTGTCGTTCTTGTAGTAGTACTCAATGACTCCCTTCACAAATCTTTAGGGGATAAAGAAGTAAAGTTGAAATGCAAATATTGAATTTAAAAAAAAAAGAATTAAAGATTAACAAAAAGTTAACAAGAAATTAAATCAAGAAATTGGCAACAGTTAATTCATTTGAAAGTAAAGAACTGTGCAAATAAAGACATTGGTCAGAGATAAAAGGTTAGCAAACATCAAACTGAGCTTTATTAATGATGATATTATGATCTATTTATGTCCAGAACATTTCCATAAGGAAATATTTATAAAGTAAAGCGGAGAGAACTCCCTCCAAACAAGGTCGACCTCTTCTGCGGAGCCAGTACCTGTAGATGATTTCCCAAAGCTCAGCCCGTCATCCCTGTAGAAGTAGTTTGGTACATCCTGCACCCCCCTCTCAGTAATATCATCAGGTATACAGAGGGAGGTGTATGTCACTGCAGACAGGGAGCGCCCCAGGATTGTCATCATTCCTCTCCACCAGAGGCAGCAAACTGAAAACAACAGAAAAACTCCACAGTATTAGAAAAGATAAAGGAAACAATCATGCTTTGTTGTGTTGTTGTGTTTTTGTACCTGAGTGAAAAGATCCGTTCGGATATCAATAAGTTTCGAGCTAGGAAGTTGATCTGCAGAGTGTATCGAGTGTGGGGAAACGAGGAGCTGAGGAGGGAGAAACCTTCTGTTATCGTCTTAAATTTGATTGTTTTGCATCTTTTACATCAACATTACAACATAAAGAACAACCATGTAGTGCTGAGTCTTCACCTTGTAGAGAGGATGAACCATCGGAACGTTGCGCAGCAGAGACACAGCAAAAACCTCAGCCAGCAGGTGAGTACGAAGCAGGTGAGCGTTAAGCTGGTGCTCACTGAAATCTGCACTTCTCAACAAGATCTTTGCCAGCAGCCAATCGTACTCAGGATCTGTGGGTAGGAAGATGGGGTTGTCCTCTGCAGGCGCCTGCTTCAGCTGCAGGAGAGGAAAAGAACATTTTGTTAGACATCATAGCTTTTCTCACATTATAGTGTTTGCTTTCTGTAAAAAAAAAAAAAAAATAATTCCCTTTATTTGAAAATCTGAAATATGTCTTTTATTCTCTGCATTCAAGGTGATCTCACCTGGATGGCGATTGGCATCAACTTCTCGTCTGCAGTTTTTTGAAGCAGCACAAGTGGAGCCATCAAGTACTGCTTCTTTCCATTGATTGTGTTGGTTTTCCTCCATCCAAATGCTTGTAGTCACACAGGAAATGTTTTCTTTCTGTTTGAAGTGTACATGAAAACAAGGAGATGATTTTGCTTGTAAGCTTGAAGTTTTCAATTCAAAGCATTTAAAAAGGAAAATTTTAAATTGAAAAAGACAGTAATCTCAACTCAAAATATTTTATTGTGTTTCAGCGTGTTTGGAATTACCAAGCACAATCTTGGAGTAAAATCTCACATTTTCAATTTTCCATTCCTACTTTGAATTATAGAAAGTCTATAAAGTCTACCTTTTGCAGAAGAGAATAAAAAGCAATCACTTCATTTCTTCAGCCAAGCTCATCTGACCACGAGGAAACACCATGCAGTCCGGTGACGGGGAAGTTTCTGGGCAGCTCTGTGCAGCGCCGGATCAAGATGGGATTGACTCATTGAGAAACTGCATTCCAAAGAAAGAATCTTCCTTCCAGTGTTCTTGAACATAATCTGTCGCACAAAGAAACAGCATCTGATGCTCCAGACTATAGGCACTGTTTCAGACATATTTTTTTTCTTATTTTAACAACTGGTAATAAGAAAACATTTTGGAGTGGCATGGAAGATACAGAAACTTAAACAAAATTATCTGTTTAAAAACAAAAATTGTATTGTATTTTGAGTCTCTATTTTGTTTTGTATTTTCTGTTGGAGTAGATGGGTTTTAGCATAATTTGATAATGCCACTAGAATGACAAAAACGGTGTTTAGCATCTTCCTTGTTGTTTCATGAGAGCTTAACATTCATCAAACATTCTGGTACAGCTGAGGAATCCGCACTCTGTTGCTAAAGCATTTTGAGTTTGGTTCTAGTTCTCATCCTGTCAGAGTTTACACTGAATCAAAACATTTCGTTGAATATTTATTTGTTACCAAAGTCAATTTTTTAGATATGCAATTGATTAGTTGAATTTATTTACTGATTCCCGGCCTAAGAAAAAGCCAATGTATTGGGGAAAGTAAAAATCTATTGTACTTGAAAAGTACATTCCTTATTAACTTTTTGTGCTATCTTTAAAGCAAAGCCAGTCAATATCAGTGCTGATTTAACAAATAAAAGAAAGTAGTAACTTACATTTTCATCTTCAAGTTTCTGAATCACATCCTCAGCTATATGGCGCTCCATCAAGAATTCTCCGCTGCCGTGTCTCCGTTGTGGGGTTGATTTCTATAAAGAACATTCAAATGAATGGCAGCTTGAAACAAAGCACATGGATATATCTCTAAATATTACTTTTATATGAATTTAGCTTTTTTCCCCTTAGTTTATAGCCTT